>WACJ01000164.1:0-600000 GCA_008973525.1 Stenopsyche tienmushanensis | reverse complement strand
TCTGCTGCAGCCCCCTTCAAACTGAAGTTGGACTCGTGGAACCCTCGATAGTATTCCTTAAATTTAGCTTTAACCTTTGTCCTTCCTCCTCCATCGCATCTTCGGATGCATGTAGTCTGATGCTGGTCTTCCTGTGGAAACCTCGCCTCCTCTGGAGGGCTCTGCGCATAGCGTTTCCCGTGGGGCTAAAAGATCAGTGGAAGACACTGGTTAGTCCGGGATCGATCTTAAATGATCCTCCAATCGCTGTCTGTCGTTTGTCATCTCTTCACAAACATGAGATGTTCACGGTGACAGTTCGCCAAAGACTATTGTTTAAAATTATGATATATGTAACTTCCAGCAGACTTAAATTCCTCATCCCAAACATTTCTTTTCACATTCCAGAAAACAATAAAATGGTCCATTTCTTAGCACTAAAGCATTAATATTCCTTCTAGAACATTTGCTTTAATTCACAGCTTAAAAAAAATATACTCAAATTGTCACATTGTCAAATTGTCGTGTTATGGACAGCAAAAAAAAATGATGCCCAATACGTGTGGACATCATGACCGCAAGGTGTTAAATGAACGTGTATGATTGGTGTTGGAAATGAGAGTTTCTGAACTATTTTATTGATCGACGAGGATCTGACTTCATATCTTCGCATACATCATAATAATTTGACACAAAATAAAGTTGACAAATCACAAAACATGATTTTTTTTATAGAAACGTTTCCTTCGCGCGTGTCTGGGCACGAATTGAATTCAAACGAGGGCGTGCGAAAATAATGGATTTCTTTCGGGGCGACCTAATATTAATAGGATTGATTGAATAAGTCTATGCGTTGTAATGGATTGTTTCGACACAAGTGCATTTTTTAACGTTCAAAATCAATATTTAAACAAGGCAACAATAAAAACTGTGTCTATATGTCTTCAGCATAAAAATAAGCTGATTGCGTATTTATTCAGGCGCATTTGCATCGGAGTGCTTTATTTTGTTTGTGCATTCCCGCCGCTTTTGCGTTGAAGTGCTCTCCATTTCCACGAGATTGAAAAGCGGAGGGATGCATCCGAGGACGTGGCGCGCGGAATTTAATTGTGGCCGAAGAACTGTAAATTCAATTTTTGACGGCGGATTCGCGTTCGATCGGAATGCTATCTAATTAGTTTTACCAGTTCTCGTGCGTCGCGGCGACAGACGAGTTACCGTTGCCAAAATACGAACAGCTGATTGCAAATCAAGGTGTGCCAAATGCTCGCGTGTGTTTGATGAACACACGCGTGACACAAATATGACGATATTTTATAACTGTACACACAATTTTAAATATTTGCATAAAAGTCCGCTCGATCTTCTTGCATCTCTTAACCCATTTAGCGACGCCTCGCGCGGATGCGTTCTCGTCCGTCTGTCGAATTTTAAAACGGTACGCGCGCCGGAGACAAAAGAGCCAAGGCTGTCGTCGGCTTCCTCGGTGCGCCGGCTCGCATGGACGATTCCTCCAATTAAATATGTATTAAATCCATCTTCAATGGTCTTTTCTGTTCGGCCGAGTCGTGAAGTAATAACGAAATTTATTCAATCCGCCTGCATTTATTACCATTCCAACTAGATGTTTGCTTCGCCTTATTGTCTGACATTTAAGATTTACACCTTAAGACATTTCCAACTTAAAGGTTAAACGTATGCCCGCTCCGAACCGCAGCCGTCGACGTTATAATGAATACGCGCGCGTCCGTCGGGGATTGTCTATTTTTATTTTTTTGCCTTTTCACAGTCGGAAAATTTGACTGCCTTTCCATAGAGATCGATCGAAGGAACGCTTCGCGATCGAAGGAAGACGAGGTTGCGCGTCGGATGCTGTCCGCATTCTTCGACGCGTCTCGGCTAACGGTAAACAATTCGGAGATGTCATAATACGACCTGATCGAATTCATCTCGGTGCCGTACTGACGCGATTCCCGGATCGCTTCCTCGATCGGATCGACCGAGCGTCTCCATCGCAGCGGCCGGCGACAGGTTTCGCCCGACCAGTATTCGGCGTGACCATTATTAATTCATCGATCCATTCATAACTCGACTAGATGCGCGCGCGATGATCTCACAGCCGATCGATCGAAATTCGGTCAGCAATTAGCGTTTCTGTGCCAAATACTTATTTTTCTACTCGTCGTTTTTATTCGCTCGCTGGAAGATCTCGCTCCACGCCGCTGCGATTTCGGTACGCGTGTCTAGATCGCACCTCGAGGATGCTAATTCATTATTAATTTAATAAGCCTAAAACTGAGAGTAGTACGCGCTTAACAATATAAAAATAATGAAAATTCATGACATGTTAGTCGAATCGACTAACACTGCTTTTTTAAGCATAAGAAATTGAAATACAGGTCATCATCATCATAGTGCAGCCACAAACAGTCCTACTGCAGAACTATGGGCCTCTTCAATATCCATTCACAGGAAGGGGTTACGTCCATCTCGTCTGTATCATGCATTCACTTCCTCACTCGCTCGATATTGAAGGTAGCATAACCTCCGAGTTTCATTTAGAACGCTTTCGCGACTGTCTCAAAAAGGGATTGTAGGAGGTTTGTAAAAACTGTAGTAGTTTTCTTCTGGGAAAAAAGTCCAGTCCCTCCTTTCCCTGCTAGGGTGAAGACATACGTGACGCTTATAAATACAGGTAAATCCCTGTCAATCGCGACATTTTCAAGAAAGCCATCCATTACATTAGATCAATTTATAAATCGAAGACGTTACCTGAAGGCAAATGACAAATACCGGAATTTATTCAAGACTACCGGTATAAAGACATTCTCAAACAAATTGATGTTTCGCAGGCGATGCATCTAAACACAGTGCAGATGCACTTTTATATTCATTTCGATTATTATCGACGTTGGATTTCGTTGTCGCATTTGAGAAACCACCCGGTGCCCGTAACCACCGATCGCTCCACATGTAACATTTCTTCCAGCATCGTCGAGGAACAGCAGCAGTCGGTGTCGGATTCATTAGTTTAATTGAGTGCACATCAAGGGCACGAAAAACATTCTTTCGACACAATCTAACCGTGTACGGCGGCGTGCCGCTGTCTTGCCCAACGAAAGATCATATGAATCCGTTGCATGCGCGCATTATTACCTATCTATCGTCGCGTCGTTTCGCGATTTCGACACCCGATCGTCCGAAGCGCCGAACGGTCTGCGGGCTCACGCGTCGGAGCGTCGCCGGGACTTCCCCGTCGGGGGCGGCTTCCGGGGTGCTTCGGTATCGATCCGAGTCGATTCGATCGCGTTTACTGCTATGTCGGTTTCGACAAAAAATTATGGAACGACGCGATTGGTCGAGAGGGCTCCCCCTTCGCCCCTGCGCCTGCGCCCGTCCCTCCTCGCTCCTCATTGGCCGTCCGATCGAGGTCATCGGGTCGACATTCGTTCGATCTACCGTCGCCGACCAGCTCCGACTCTCTCGTCCCTCGGCTCTTCCTCCGCCCGCTTCCGACCTCTCCGGCTTCGAATCTCTCCCGCTCGTGCGACCCGTGCTGCCTCCGAATCTTAGAGACCTTGAAGTTTCGCAAGTCCTGTTACCTCCGCGAGAAGGCAATTGCGCCGTCTCTGCCGCCAATCGCAACATCGCTAATTAAACGCTCGGGATGCCGCCCACCTCCTCCGTTGCAGCTGTACTTTTCGATATTTCGCAACGCGAACGAAACCTTAGAACCCCGGCTGTGAAAATGCAAAAATTCTCGCGTCAGCTATTCTCAGATTTGAATCGAAACACCCGCTTTTGAATCGCTCGAAAGACAAGCAGACGGGGGATGAGGGATGATACGACGGAAGAAGAGGTCGCAGGGGCCGCGGAGGCCAGGTTGCTTTGCGGCAAGGCTGTCTGAGAGACGCAAGGTTGTGGCGGTACCGCTAGAGTGCGGCAGCGTTGCCGGCTCGCGTCGCCGTCGCCCGCCGTCCGACTCGAAGGTAGTGCGAGATCTCGACCGCGATCCCACCGACTCGCGCCCTGTGGGCGGGGGCACCGCGCCTTTCTCCGCAATGCGGCCCGCGCACTTTTCCTTCTACCCTTCAGCTTTCATTTCAAATCCACCGCTCGTCCTTGAATAAGTCCATCCAATGCCAAACGTGAAAAGACAAAAATCCAACGGTGAGCGAGATCTCGACGAGAGATAACGAATTGTTTTCCACCGCAAGTGGTCGATTTTTTCTTCGGCGATGTTTGTCATGCGCGCTCGGCCTCAACAAAACTCGTCTAAGATCGAGCGATTCGAATGGATCCGATTAATTTATTCCGCTTTGACAAAAAATAATAAAATTCCCCGGACTATTGCGCAATCCCAGTCTCCCAAATCTCCCCACGTGGAAAACATGCCGTAGCGTAATGACAATTCGTCCCCATTCGCTGTCATCGTAGATGTCGAAAAGACCTTCGATTGAGCGCAATTGGACGCTACAAATCGACATCGAACGAGCCGAATCGATGATTTACCGTATCGATGCACTGTTTTCAACGTCTACTCTGAAATCATGCTTCGAGAAGCAATTCGATGACGGCAAAGAACCGATTTAGGCGGTGCGACAATTAACATTACCCGTTATGCTGTTATGTTAAACGTCAAACAATTCTCAGGATATACCTTGATCGTGCAAATTCTAAATTGAGAAAATGACAACGCTCAAATATCTCGGCTGATGAACTTTCGCTATTGGACGGAGATGACAGCTGAAGAATAATTTCGGCGCAAAATCATCAGCGGATTTGTCTGGGCGCAATTCAAGCTCAACTCGTAAAAGTGAAATCGTGCATTGCAATTAATTAGATCGCTTGAATTACGCGGTAAATCAAAAAAGTTTTTGAGGCCCCCCTAAAATTTTGAGCCAGTGATCGAAGATCGTACGCTGCAGCTTTTGGTTTATCTTTTCGTTTGAGCGGCTCAAGAATTATACGTCACGGTGTGATGCCCTTTAAATGTTTGTTCGTCGATCGCGAACGGAACCTACGCCGATCGAGTCACGTCCCTTCGCACTGAGGCGATCGCATAGAATCCGCCCACAGAAGGGCCCGAGAGCGCCTCTTTCGAATCTTCCGATCGAAGACGTGCAGATCGATCCGTCCGCTCTTCGCGATTGATTCTTATTCGAGCTGCTCTCCTGCTGGATCCCTCGACGTCTCGGAATACGTTTTTACGTATTCTTATATTTGTATACGCGACGTGGCGCTCTGCCAACGATCCGACTTCCCGGCTTCGCGGACGATCCGCCGTCGTTCGCATGCGAGACTGCCGCAGTCGTTGCGAAATCCGACACCTTCCATGTGCAAATGCAAATCCGATCCGAACGTCGACGACGGCAGCGAAACGATCGAAAAGTGGCTTTCGTTACGATCTCGAACGACGACACCCCCCGTTTCAGTATTGTGAACGAACATCCGCTTTTCAGACCGCAAGAGCGACCTCTCCGTCCTGAAATGCGGCTTTATTTATTCATATTTCAATCTTCCCGTCCGTTCAGCTACCGAGTTTCAGCGACCGCTTCATACTTTATGTATTTGCAAACTTTCACTCGCGTGTTGATCCTCCCGTTCGATGTTTCTTATCGTCCGTCAAATTTTATCAATTCGAACACGGCGAGGCGCAAGAATAAATTTCAATTAAATAACGACTCTTTCGAATGAACACCCTGTCCGAAATTGTGTAAATATCTACACGCCAACTTTTATGGATTTAAGACGATCCGGTTTTCACTTCATGATCTATTTGGAACGAAATTAAAAACATTTAATTGCTCAATGGCTGACTAGTTTCGATCGTTATGCGTGAATGATCATTATCTGACTGACAGACGTATAAAACTATAATTTATGTGTACAATTATATCATCATCATCATAGTGCAGTCACAAACAGGTCACTGCAGAACTATGGGCCTCTTCAATATCCATTCACAGGAAGGTGTTACATCTATTTCATCTGTATCATATATTCACCTCCTCATTTGCTCGATATTGAAGGTAGCATAACCTCCGAGTTTCATTTAGAATGTTCACCCAACGGGTAAGTCTCCTGAATGTACATTAGGGCGTTGCCCTTGAAGGTGAAGTTCTTCATATGCCTCTCCTCAAGGCAGTCTATTTGATGTTCTTCTTGTCCTTGTTCTGTTCCTAAAGCTTCTTGGCTCCGAACCGGTAAGGTTCATCATGCCTCCATATTGTTGGATAGTGTCGACTATGTAAGAGGTAGCAAGTGACGAGCGAGTCATTCGGAACTATAGTTCCGAATGTTAATTTGTATTTGATTCTAAATGCAATATTTACCCTGGGTCGCTTTCTTGGAAACACCTTTACTTGTTGAAATTTCCATCCGTGCTTCAACTTTTTTAATACATATTTCTGTGTCTTCATTTGATTAACTGAAAAGTCTTTCTGATTATCGTTTATTCGTCGTTGTAAGTCCTATTATGGGTTTTGTATTCAGTTTCGCATTCGATCGACTACATCGAAGACTTATGGCAGCACTCGTGGTGGTGTTGAAGAAATGAGTTATGCCCAGCAGAACGGCAGTCCGCTCCTCCGGCGCCGATCTACTGTCACTTCCGCGTCACGTATTCAACGCCGTCGATGTTTCGCTTCGATTAACTACCACTGCTGTTTTTGCAGACGTCGTGCATTTTGAGTTGCTAAATTTCCCAATCGAAAATCTGCTTTTTTACACGTCGGACGTTCGCGGTTTCCATTTTTACCTTCGAAAACCTACAGACGTGTAGCGCAAACGGCGCTCAGGAGGCAGACGTGGACGAACCAAAAAAAAAAAACCATCCACTTCGTGCATTTTAACGAAAGCGCATTATGACAATGGAATGGATTGCATTATTTTCGAATCGCTTTAGAATTTTTGCAACTGCATTGCTGCTCGGGCATGAATTCGAGCACAAAAAACGACGAATTTATTTTTACCGAGCGTTTGTTAATTTCGATGTCGAAACGGTCGGGTTTCTCTCTGGGTTTGTGACACAGATTTGTTATTTGAATGGGTTATCATTTCGCTCGATGCGTTATCAATCGGTGTACCGGCCTAAAAACCAAATTGGCCGACGGCTCACTTGACCGATTTGTCCGCATTCTTCGCGATCGGCGATTTCGTCACGCCGCCGAGCGACGCGACGTCTTCGTCGAAGACGACGCCTCGATTCGATTTTCCGATGGAACGGAACGAAACCGATAAAACCGCTATTTTATCCGGAATTTTCGGGCATCGATGCCATATGCGTCGTTATAAATTTTGAATTGATTTCGGGTTAGTTTCCCGAGGCTCGACAAGTCGACGATATTCAGTCCGGTCAGGTTTCCGAGCAGACTCTCGTAATAAGCGCGCACCGTGTGACTTTCACATTCTCTTGAATAAATTTAATCGCAGTCACAACATCGCATCCATCCCAAATTATCTCAGAGCGTCTTCGAAATCGCTGTAAATTCTGAGAAGTTCCGAGATCCCGGCGCAGAAATTGCGTCGATCGATATCGTCGGACGTCGAAAGCGGGCGATGCACACTTTTACCGCTGTTATTTTTGACAAAATACGTTTCGCTGACATCATCGCTGCTTTCTTTTAGCTAATGGTAATTTTGGTCCGTGATTTCCCCCGGATCTCCCGCATAATGATCGCCGCCGTCGAGCGGCAGAGCATGCACTCGAGAATTGCATTAGAAGAGCAGATTTCCGTGTCCGATTGTAGAAATCTTCGTTCGGATCGCCTCGCATTGTGTTCGAGCAGAACGCGCAGACGTCGATCTTTTCAGCCTTTTGTTTGTGCGATATCTTACTCGATTGCGACCTGAGCGAGTCCTCACGTTCTCGCGGCTAGTCGCCGCTTCAAACCATAAAACCACCATTTTGTATTTTTTTTATTGGATGCACAGTGTAAAAATTGTTTTCGGCGACTTGACAGCTTCGACAGATTGAATGTGTCTGACGTGGATGTATCGATTGGACATATTTTCATTGCAAATCGGTCATAATAATTATAAAACGTTTAAGGTATCGCGGCCACATGAAGTATTTGGAGAGCTTAAATTCGACCTTTATTCGAAAATGAGCGTTTTTGACCCCATTGGGAAACGGTCGATGGACACATTTGTGCCGTACGGAAGTTCTCAATTTTCGTCTATCGACGATGCACATTGCATCAGTGGCTGTGCTGTTATTGATATTTGGCGATCTTCTCGCATTTGGTTGCTGCTTATCAATCGAGTGGCTCGGAAACAGCTGTTTAGAAATCGGCGGAATAAGGCGGCATGAGACTGAAAATTACGAGTAATCGCACTTTTTTGCGTTTAATATTTTTCGTCATTCGCAGAGTACTCGCTCGTTCGCCGGTAGTGTTTCGATAGAACTGGTTTTTGCGTTTTGCAAACCTGAACTCGCAACAAAACGTGGCATTGTGACGGATTCCAGCGTTCGAAAGTGGCTTCGGCACGACTGCGATTGCCGACTCGAAATCGCCCGCAAAATCTACTGAAACATAGTCGATCGAAAGAGGCGCATTCCGCCTCGAGAGACGCCGACGATTCGTGATCACTTGAGCGCCCATTATTTGTACAGACGTGAAATCTATTTCATTATGAAACGTTAGCGAAGTGATTACATCACGGAGAAAGGAGCGCTCGTTCTCCTCAGGTAGCCTTCTACGGAAACGCTCCCAAATAATCCGATGAATTCGTATGCTCTCCTACAATTTCTAATTCGCGCTCGAGGCGCTTCCTATTTATTAATCGCGCCGCGGCTCAATTATTTGCCAACTTTCGCCGTAATTAATACGGCCCCGTCCATTCGAAAGTGCCTTCGCCTTCGATTCGGACATTTCAGATTCGGTCGCTGCGAATCGAGTCCGCTCTGCAGCTAGCCATGACATAAAAATGTTTTGGCAAAAACGCTCCTATGACCTTTCGCGCGGCGGCGCAGAGATCGTCCGAGACGACGACGACGAGATGATGAGATCCACGTCGAACTATTCAAGGCCGCCTCGCGCTCGCGACGCTATTTTTAGCGGATCCCCAGCTGTGAGCCTCGCCGAAGGACGCTCATTTTAACGCGGACCGGGCCGATCGCCGCGCATATCGAAGTCTCGTACTACTTTACTTCCATCGAGCGGAGCTAGTCCGACTGGTTTCGGTTCCGGAAGCCCCCGCGACGAAACGCTCGCCCGAGTGCGCTTCGGACCGAATCTCGAATACTGATTCGACACTCCCGAAAAATAAACCGTTATCGGCGTCCAACTCTACAGCTCTCGATTTATGTAATTCATGCTCGAGAATCAATCGAACGAGTCATCGACAGTAGACGGCGATGTGGCAACGAATGCGACTCTGCTCTTTCAGCGGCGCTCTTTTATAGCGGAGGCCCCACCGAGTGAAAGCGCCCGTCCGCTAGAATCGCCCTCTCCATTTGCACCGACAAGGTTGCACCAGTGGCTTCCAAATCGTATTCGTTCACCATTATTTTCAGTTTTTATTCACATTCAACTCCAATAAGATGTCCCTCTCGCTTACATGTTACCAACAGTGGCGCAAAAATTGCGCCTCAATAAGTTTTTGAATGGATTCATAAGGGCTCAGACTTAAATTGCGCCTCACATATGCTAAATCCTCTTTTAGGAAACCGTGCATATCGATGACTGAAAACCAAAGCTGATGCGTCAAAATTTCGTCAAGGTCCTCTCATGTGCTAAACCTGCCCACTGGTTACCAAATTGCATTGCTTATGCTCTTTTAAGAAACAGATTCTCAGCTCGGGATTTATTCTTATTACCGTTAAAAGCATTGCATACCTTCAGCATTATAATTCCTTGCCGAATCCCATATCTATATTTGTAAGACAAGAAGAACATCAGCAAGCAGATGACCTCGAGGAGAGCCAAATGAAGAATTTAATTTTGCAACGATAACCGCATTGTCTTTCGTTGCCTTCTAAATCGTTTTGAAATTGCCAAACTAAGAGGGTCAATCTGAAATAGGAAACCACTCAGTTTCGAATCCGCTCGGGCAAATTGCACACGAACGGGGGAACACCCTCAATTGGTATAGGAGCAAATCCAAGATGCACTTAAGCACTGGACTCTTGTCGGTGGTAATGCTACCTTCAATATCGAGCGAATGAGGAGGTGAATGTATGATACAGACGAGATGGACGTAACCCCTTCCCGTGAATGGATATCGAAGAGACCCATAGTTCTGCAGCGGACTGTTTGTGTGGTCGCACTATTTATATTATTGATGGAACATCTTGAAATGCATTCTCGATTCAAAATATCACATTTGTCATCTCATTCACCGCAAATAATTTATGCAATAAGCTGTGTTCCGTGTCTACTTATAGAATACTGTATTTGTAATTAGAATAAATATAAACGCTCGATATTTCACAATTATAATTTTGCTTACACAAACAATATTTCAAGTATCGAAACAAGTATGTCAAATTGCACACGTTAATCTATTTGTCGTTAAGCTCCGATTGAAATTGCTACCTGTAAAAATCACACGTGGTCTAATTATATCGTATGATAAAGAGATGATTTCTAATTTTATTCTTTTCTTTTCAGAGAATTTCGATACCTAATACCAATAATAATCGAGATACGCAGCCATCTACTGCATTTCGGTTTAGTCTCTCCAGTAATGCAGATCTCGAAGGACCACAGGTTAGTATTCTACTATTATTTTAATGATAATATTGCATGGATCCGAAACCACTGGTGTACAATTTATAGATTCGAATAACGATGATTGAGATAGCGGATGAAATCATCATATTTTCCTTGCATTCGACAACACTAATTATAATTAATAATTGGAAAATTCTGTTCATTAACAGAATTTTACATGCTATGTGCTTATGATAAATTTGTTACCGTGTCAGCTTAAATTCCACCAGTGGGGGGGATATATGATAAGACCAATAATTCCTATTTGATATCCATCTCAAAATATTGAGTAATTCTATGTAGGAATATAAATGAATGAAGCATGTGAATCATATGCTTGTAATGTTTGCTTGTTAAATAAGACTTTAATATCAATCTGAATAAATTTATATCACACAGTGGAGTTTTCCGTATATTAAAATGTTATTTTTTTTAATAAAATAAGCTATCGTATTAATCTTTGTTATTATATTATCGTAGGGTTCCTTTGAGTGCTTAAATGTTGGTACGGGTAAATCAATTCGTGCCTTGGGAGCCATGCCTACGCGTATGCGGGTACAGGCAAACGATGACGTCTATGAAAATACCAAACATAGAATGGCCATCGATGCCGAAAACCAAAAAAGTAAATGGTACGTATATTTGTTTTTTTTTTAATTCTATAAAAGCTATCGATTAAATCGATGAGAATATTAAAAATTCTGTTATGCAAATTATTATTTATTTGAATTAGAGGACAGGTCCGATACTTAATTGGCATGTTTCTTATTCCGATAGCACAAGAGAGATAAAACCTAATCAGACAGATATTGGTCGCAAGGTTAAGGTGAAACAAACACGGCCGCCGCCGTCCCACCGTCCCGTTATTCCAACCCCTTCCCAACAGCATACTCCCTATACTCATCCCCCGAGTGGACAACCGCCCGCTCATAATTATCCGCAAAATACGGGGGTCAATGGGTACGGTGGTAGCGGCGGCGGCCTATTCAATCACCAAAGTAACGGAGGTAGCGTTCATCAAAATGGGAATGCGCCGAGCTATAATGGTCTGCCACCAGTCAGACCGCAGACAGCAGGCAAGCCTAGTAGTAATACGGACCCGCAAAAACATCCTATTAAGTATGTCGCAGTTTTGTTTACACGATTCGTTCTCGAAATGTTCAGTTCGTTAGACTTATTTCTATTTTGTATTGCAGGATTCGACTGATTCAATTGTTGGCTTTAAAGGCATATAAAAAACCAGAACTGTACACTAGGGTTAATAGTGGTTAGTGTTTGTATAGTGATCTTTTTGTTTTGTTCAGTTTTAGAAAATCCCATTTAGAGGTTTTACAATAAAGTGTCTCCATAAAAAGTGTCTGATTTGGATAAAATTAGGTATTTTTATATTCTAAATGTGTATTAATTATTTCAGAGGGGATTAAAGATAAGGAAAAAAATGTAATACCAACGATTCTACAACAAATATCATCTATAAAGGATAATTCTTATCATCTGCATAGGCATATTTGGAATGACGTTGATGAAAATTGGCCTTGTTATACTGATGAAGAGAAGCAAATACTCAAACGGTAATTTATAGATTTGACTCGTCTATTTATTTTTTTTTGATATTTATAGAGCAGTTTTAATTTTGTAATGTTATTTTCAGTCGTAAGCCCCAAAATTTAACACCTCCGTTGAGCTCTGATTCTGGGCACTCACCATCTCCTCCTCCTGGTAAGCGATTAGCCCCTTCGACGCAACCTCCGGGAATACCTTCTGTTCAACCGCCTATAAAGAAACAACGTATTTCTCATTATAAAAAACCACAGGAAAATTCCAGGTAATTATATAAACGTCGAATGTAAAAATGTAGTTTGTATAAATTGAGTTATTTTTTATATTTGAATCGATTAATCTTGCAGAGAATCTGGTGATGGATCACCAGCAGCTTTAAGTAATGGTTACCATTCATCGACGAGTACGAGTGGTGCTAGTAGTGGGGAAAGGAAAAATTATAGCGATGAAGACACCCCTCCTCCTCCAAAGTCTCTTACACCTAGTAAGCTTAACAAAATTATGAGATTTTCTTCATCCAAGACGTTTGTCTTGAATTTTCAATATTTCAACATTTTTTTAATATTTTCAGATAAAAGGGATAAAGGCTTCTCAATAAATTTAGGATCAGTTAAAAATCTTCCAGATGCTGCAAAACAAAATGGTTATCAAACTAGCCCATCAACTGAACATATTTCAGGTACTTAAAATACCCATTTAACCCCATTAAGTCTTTACAAAATCGGGATTCTAAAGTCTCTGCTTTTTCAAAGTCCCGTTATATATGTAGGTATGTGTATGTCAAAAGAACCATCTTGTCCTATCTTTCTGAATTATCATTTTCGGAGTCACTTTCTTCAGTCCATTGGAATAATCTAAATCTTCTGCTTCAACAAGCAAACATTCACTTCTTTTAAGCGTTTTATATTGTAAATTTCTTTGCTTATTTTTTCTTCCGGTTGACTTCTTTCCATTATGGACTACAATAATGATAAAATATATATAACAAAACGATACTACTTTTTGAATAGGGGATATTTTAAATAAATTATAGTAACCTTTGAAAAATTTACTGGAAATTTTTATATTAGAATCTGTTAGCCACCTGCCACACAAGAACAGCACAAACTGGCTCGAAGTTAGGAGACAAACTGATATTGTATTTACAAAACATTGATCTTTCATTTACTCCTTCTGAATTTTTCTACGAATCACAGCTGTTGCTATTACCTAGAAACACTCGGAGCATGCTTCCGTTTCATTTTCTTGGAATTCTTTTGATGGAATTCTGGAATCTCATACAATATCTATTGGGCGTACACGTGTTGCATTTTTTTAATGCCTTGTACCCTGTTATACCTGCATTCATTAAATACAAATCGGACATTTCAACGGAAAATGTACAATATATTAGACACATTTTAAATCCCAAAGTCTCGAGTCCCGGGACGTCTCGACACAGAATCCCTAGTCGGGACACCCTTCAAAAAGCTTTTTGTTTTTGTTGGATGACACTTTGATTATAATGGAATAATTGGCGCTTAGTTTGGAATTGTAAATTAACAATTGCAAAAAAAAAACGTGCGGGACTGAATGCTTTGCGAGACAAAACGCTGGGATACTCTTTTTAGTTCAAAAGCAGTTTAAACTCATATTTCTCATTCACCTTGAAAATACACACAATTGAAGGTAATAAAATATACGTTCATACAACTGTTTAACATGTATACGTGTTTTTTTTTGTATTCTTTCAGTTGAAAAGGCTCGATGTTCTCCTGTATTATTAGGTAAACGATTTTCACCTCTTCCCGGAAATGGTGGGCAACAACCCCAAGTGCTAGACAAGAAATCTCCGGATAGCACTACTCAGCCTACGCATAGTCCTGCTCCCACACCTGCTAAACTATTAGATAATTCACTTGTACCAGATTATGAACTGTCAGTACATTTTAAACAATCAAACATAAGACTAAATCTTGTCAGTATAACATAAAGTTTAACTGATTTTACATATTTTATAGACGATATACGGAAATAACTGGTCCAGATCAAAGGCGGAAGTATAAAACCTGAATTTGTAGCAGATTATAACGAATACCGAAATTTGCATTCGCAGATTGAGATCGTTAAAAAAAAATTCGCCAATTTAGAAGAACGTTTAAATGGAGAGACTCCTGGAGGACCAAATTATAATGTATATATACATATATATATTTGTGTGAATAGATTTGAATATTCCGATCTGTGAAAGCGTTGTTAAATTGAATATCTGTATTTTTGTTTAGGAAATCAAGCGTCAAATTGTGGACGAATACCAGAGAATGCAAAGGGAAGGGAGAATAGACAGGTATAATTATTTGCATCAAAAGTTGGCTCACATTAAACGATTAGTCGGAGATTATGACCGTATGCAAACAGCAGCCTACTGACACTTGCCTTCGGGGCTGCTCTTACCGCTGCCACTCTTCACAGTGTCTCTGCACACCTAACCTAGATTCGCTGGAAGCAAGACCACACTACACATACACAATGTACACACATCATATCCGAAGTATAAATGGTGTTAAACTTCAACGTCTAAGTCTATCGACATCGTTGATAAATTTGAGTGTTTCCGGACAGACGTCATTATTACCTGGCTGTTTCTTATTTTATTTTCTTCATGAACGTCGTGATGAAATGTTGTTGATGAAAAAGTTCTTATTTTGTGCTTTGTATTTACTGATCTGACGATTTAAAGTATTTTATTACATTGTTTGTGTTAACATTGAAATGTTTTTGGTTATTTGTTGAAATTTTAAAATGTATGACATTTTTATATTTACTGCGTATTGAAAGCCTATTTGCGGGTTTTGGATTTAACTTGAAAAAGGTCTTTTTTTTTTTAATGTATGTAAATTTTAATTTTGAAAGTTTTGTATTGTTATTATTTCAAACGTAATAAAACATTGTAAATGACTATTATTTTTTAAGGGTTTTTTTCCCCTAAATTGTTTTTTGTCTGTATATCAAGACTGGTAGACGCATCAAAATTGGCTGAGATATAAACATTAAACAATAGTTAATAAATACATGTATTGAGCTACCCTTAAAGAATAAAAGTGATATGTAAAAAAAATTATATTTGCATATCTCATATTTAAAAAATGCAAAATTGAGTAAATGAACACTGAAACTAATGCTTTATTAAATTTTCACCAATAATCGGTTTATGAACTTGTTAGCATTATGATCCTTATAATGTATTTCAATTAAACGAGAATCAATATAGGAAATAATAAGAGATTTGTATATTTTACATTTTCATAGATAATAATATCTTAGCACTAGCCAGGGTCAGACGACCATAGTTACCCGTAAAATCTATAAACCGCTGTCTATAAATAGACATTCCGGTTTAAAGAATAATACATTTTAATATATATTACATAATACAATAAAAATATATTTTTAATAGTTTCTCTTCGTATATTTATACAATCATATTATAAACCATATAGTCTATGTTAGAAATGGATGTAAAATCAAACAAACTAATTGAATTGAAATTATTATTATGAATCCACAATAAATAAACTAATGAGAAACGATAAATAGTTTAATTTCAACGATAGCTTTTCTTATTGACACTTTGTAATACGATTCAAAATCGTACATAAACGTAGCTTTTAAATCGTTAATAACTCAAATTCATTTATTCATACTAAATATTCAAATATAACGCGGACAACTTCCATACAATTAATTATTACTGTGCAGTATTATTGTTCTTTTAAATGTATCGTAATATTCGGCAATTTCCGTTGTTCACTTTGTTAAAGCGTTTAATTTCAGATATAGGGAACAATTTCTATTCGAGCGATTCTTAAATTTAAAATATTTGATTCTTTACAGTCTCTGTAACGGTTGTGAGGTGATTATAAATGTCTTGGAATTTAATCAAAATACTTGATGAAACGTCATTTATTAAAATCCATCTAGTTGTAGTTTCAGTGTTAATGAGCATGTCGAATATCGCTATTAATGCACTTAATATTGTAACGAATGAGAGGATTACGTGTACTTAAACAAAGGGTAATTGTTATTGAGACAAAATTAAAACGTGTATATATCAGTAATTATATTACTAACGAGTTGCGTAAAAATTACGTTCTTACAAATTTGTTAATGTCAATTTTATTTAGGAAATCTGTAAATCTTCGATGATAAAAAAAAACTATGATTTTCATATTTTAAATGCACAATTAGACGTTTTATCATCAAAATCCCATTACCGTATGTAGTGTTTAACACATTGAATTCCATCCATTGTCGTCATGTTCAACAGCGGTTGTAAATACAAATACTTATCTAACATTGATACAATTTTCACTGTCGTCAATCCCCACATCGTTAACGAAATCATTGTTTTTCTTTAATTTTTAGAAGTTCTATATGAGGTGTTGAAATTTTAACGATAAATATTTTATGATCGAACTACGATATATCTGTTTCCCCGTTTTGCGATGATTCATCGACAATCTGTGTAGCTGTTGCAGCTCTCATTTCATGTGAATATTGGTTTTATGCATTTAATGGAGCTTTTAAATATTTAACGTTCTAATTACGATGTAAGATAATATTGTTTCAGATCAAAAGATATTGTAAATAATTAGTCCGAATATCATGCGTTCGTGTCCAATATTCTGTCCTTTGAACGACCATCCACTCTTTGTGATTAATCATAACGCTGGATAACATCCACAGATGCTCTCGTTTTATAAATAAATTGCTCTGACTCCTTCCAAGCGCGTAAAAATAACGTCTAGGTTTCCCGTTTATATTTTTTGAAGATTCAGATTCGATATATAGATTAAAAGTAAGGTTGATGTATTTATCTTGAAATATTTTTTCGATTTACAATATTACTACGTTAATGTCTAGCACGGTGTAAAATATATCGTTTCCGATTGCAAATAATGTTTACGCGCCTTTTGTCCATTCTTTAAATTCGATCCATAAATTGTCTACGTATATTAGCTTAATGATTTTGTCCATTGCTGTCGCTCCTGAAAAGTTAATTTGTCGTCCATTGATCGTAGACAGGAAGTGTATATAGGATCATCGCTATTGTAAACTGTCTGCCGATAGCGACCCGTCTTCTCGAGAAGCTTTCCGAAAGCTGTCATTGTCCAGTGGAATATTTTCATCGTTTCGATACATCCATCCGTCAATATAAGCGTCCATTTTCGATTGTTGTACGAAGACTACGGGAAATTAAATTTCCTGCGGTGTCATTGATTATTTTTATGATGATTATGATAGCGCGCTTACAGGAGTTGGCTGTTTTGAATTTGTGTTTTGATGTTGATCCGTTAAATCTTTGAGTTTTTCTTATTGACGTTCAATTGTCTGTTGACATTATTTATTGTTCTTTTTTTACCGTAGAGTGTCACACTTGGAATAATGGAGTATTCTAATATTTTTAAACAAGCATTAGATGGATCGCCAGACTGATCAACAGTCAGATGTTGCATTTATAACTTATGACAATTGTCGCGTTAGAATTCTCCATTGATTTATATTTTTACTTAGTGCAATTCAAACCGGCAGTATTCTTTAATGCTTGCTTGGTCAGTAAACTTTCTATAAACCAACCGTAAGCTTTATTTATAAATATTAGATTATCTAGCCGAAAATGTCGTTCCTTTAATTCTATCATCTTGCGTTTTTAATTCGCGTACAAAACTCATTTTTAATTTCCATCCCAAACGATAATATAAAAACAATCGAATAAATAACGACCCATAATCGCGTGCGCCGTCTCGATGAAGCGACATTTTCGACTGGACCGTCTGATGGTATTCAAACAATATTCAAGATCAAATTAAAGCGCGTTGTTTTAGCTACGTTTCGACCAAGCGAGCGCAGTTTCGCTTCGATGGGATCGTTTTTTGTTTCGAATGAATATATCGAGTGCGGAATCCGTTTATGATTTTATTGCCCAATGCAAAATCAATACGAAAGCATTTCCCGATCAACGCGTATTAAATTTCGCATCGTTATGTTCATATTTAAGTCGTTCATTTCCAGATAGATATTCGTTGTGCCAATTTTTTATTATTGTTTTTGAGCTCGCGCATGATGAATATATATATATATAAATTTGCTCATATATTAAAACATTCCAACTAACAAGAAAATATTTACACGTTTAAAACGCCCTTGAATAGGGAAAGGATGGATTATTAATTTTTTTTTTTGAATCTTTGTATTGTCAGTTATTTTGTACTTATGAATAATTTTCATCGGTGAAGATTTGACCGCGTCTATCCTCGGATTTGTCTATGCTATTTTCTTACAATGTTGTTTAACATCCATTCGTTCGATCACGTTTATAATTAATATCTTTGCTTTTGGTATTTTATTTGATTAATGTTTAAAAGGCATTTTTTTATGTATATCAGATATACTTAGAATATTGATTTTTTGTGACAATGTGTATGTTGTTTTGGGCATGCGGGCAGCTGCGTGTGCTGGAGTGTGCGGAACGGCCGTCCAATGACCGCCGCTGACTTAAGCTACGAATTTTGACTTAGGCTTTGTAATAAATATTAACTATTATTTAAGTTACTTTTAAGAAAGAAAACATATAGTCAACGGCTAGGAGTAACAGGTCATGTGAACATTTGTGGCAAAAAAATTGTGTACCCTGAACGTAATAGGGAATGATTTACTCCAAATTTAAGTACGTTTATTTCATTCATAAAACTCTCCTACAGTTCTTTATTATTTGATTTGTAGTATAAAAAAAATATATAAAACAAGAAATTCAACAAAAAGATGATTGAAATATCTTAATTAGATTTAGCCATGGGAATGTGTAAATGCTTTTTGTTATAATGAGTGTCCTCAAAGTGTTTTGATTTTAAAGACTTAAAATAAAAGGGGCTTCCTTTGAATATGTGCGAAGGGGCCGCCGCGTCGGCGATGATAAAAACTTTTGCATTTCGTTCAGTATATCGGATCAACAACACTGTTGCCGCTATATTAATTTTTGAAGACTCTCATTGTGCTCTGAAGTGAAGAGAAGAAAGAAAATTGGTGTGTTTGTTTTTATATAGTTGTGTACACTGTGCATTAGCCGATCATTGAATAGCTTCTTTTTTTTACATTTATGTTAATTTGAATAAAAATTGTGCTGCGACCTCTTGAATCCTCTAGTTATTCGTTGTTTTATTTTTGATTATCAAAATAATGAGCGAAATTTGTGATAAAATAAGGATGTTCTATTTTTTTTGTCAATATCTGATTTCGAGAAGACTTGTTATTTATAATATTATTTTGTAATTACTTAAGATATTGATTGTAATATCACACTATGTGCAATATTCATGTTGCCTCTGATGAGTCTTGCTTATGCCAGAATTATAAAGAATTGTGTACATTTTTGTTTTTTAGCTTAAGTTTTTATTTGTTCTTATTTCCCTGTTTTTTTTTTTTTTTTGTTTTCTTTGATAAGACTTCTCTACCAGTATTTTCTTTTATAGATGCGAGGCCATTGTATAGATATTATAATTAAATTTGGTCAATAATAAAAAAATGTTATTGTACATTATAAATAGAGAGTATTTGATTTGAAGACGCGTAACAAAACATGCTCTTGTTTTAATCTCATGCGAATTGTGTGAAGTGAAACGGCTTTTTTTTAAATTTTTTTTTTTTAATTTACTCTGTTTCTTACATTTGTTTTTATGAATTTATTTATACCAGGGATGGTCGGCGCCGTGAGCGATTTATGGCCGACATAATTTAATTAAGGTGCGGCCGTCCCCTATGTATGCACTAATTTTGTAGGCCTTATCGTTAGTTTATTATAAATTCCAGTTAGATTAACACGCATACACACGTTTATGAAATTTTCATTGTTTTTCTTACTTTTTCAAAATTAAAACCTATTTAATTAATAAAAAAATACCATGACTATTTTATTAGTGTAAAAATGTTATAAAATAAAAATATTCAAAATGTATTTATTCCACTTGCGCACAAAAACATCATGTTTTTTTTTTTTTAACTCGTCCCTTTTTAATTTTTTTTTGTACATTCTTATTAAAAGGAGATAATAAATTTATAGCACTAAACGTTCCTTAGGTATGATAAGTCTTTTCTATTTAATAATCATTTTTATTTCTCTCAGTTACTTGACAACAAATTTAAAAATGCCATTTTAATTAGATATATTTGCCAATTATTTTGAATTCATAATTTCTCTTTTTTTTTAATATGTATGTATATAAACATATAGTCTAATTTATTACGGTGGCATTTTTAATTGAAAATGTGCCTCTTTAAATATATAAATTAAAAATATACAAAACTCTTTTCATAATCAGATTGTTGTTAATAATAAGACGTTGTTGTCATTGTAACTAGAGTGCACTGATGAATATCTTAACGCAAGTGCTAATCTCCTTAACTTTAGATATGTTAGTAAAATTAATTATTTTCTCATGCCTTTATTATACATATATATATATATATATGAATGTGTACATATTACTCATAATTCATTATGGCACAGTGTACATACTGTTATGTTTGTGTAATGAGAAAGAAAATTATATACCGTTTCATTGAAAAAACGTTTTTAGAAAATCTTGATTTCATATTTATTTTTTCCAGTGCATTACCAATTTGACTGGAAAATGTGTTGATTGAGGTTTTTACAAAATTTCTTATGAACGTCGACGATCGATGCTTCCGATTGAGCAAAAGTATTTTTTTCTGGTTTTATTTAATATGAGGTCAATAGAAACTTTGTAAAAACTGAAAAAATGTATTCATTGGATCCTCTGTTTGATTTCATATTATGTATAAAATGACAGAATATATTTTAAAAAATACCAATAGATCTTATTTATATCTATGTTTGAGACGATGATGTGCTTTGTGGTAATTGTAAAAATGAAAATTGGATAATTAAAACAGTGCGCGTGGCTACAAAATATATTTTGCAGTTATGTTATTATTTTAATAATAAGCAAAATTGTGAAGCTGTGAAGAAATAAAAAGTGCGTATTTATATTTGAGGATTCGAACACTTTCATCTCTCTTAGGTGAACAAATTCCCACTATGTTTATCTCAAGTGGCATTGCATATACATTATATCATTGAAACAGTGCCAACATCTATCGCTAGTGTTTTTAATTATATATATTAATATATATGAATAAACCAGAGTGATTTGGACCAACGCCTATTGAATGTTCATACTAAATATTTTCACACCACAATGCAAAATATTTTCAACAAAAACGTCGTTATTAAACGAAACAATTTGACGATATAAAACGCAAAATTGTAAAAACATGTGAAATTTATTTGTAGTCTATATCTATATTAAAAAATAACCTGTAATTTTCTTGTGTTATTAATTCTATTTAACAGAGATGAATAAGATCATTCGATGTGCGCTTATGGAATACGAATTGTAACGCACGCCATATATGAATATCATCAGACAGACAAAATCCCGTCAATTCCATAAACGCGCATTCAATGTCGTTATTGATCTTAATTATAAATACAAGTGATTAAATGCATCTTGATTTTGTAAAAAAATGCTATACCATAAAAGAACTTCGATCGATGATCGACGAAGATATAAATGCCGATTCACACTTATTCGTCGTCGACTTAAATATTTCAGTTTAAAATACGATTGCCAAAGAATCAGATTTATCGACGATTTTTTAAATTCTCAAATTTAAATGACGCGATTATTCCGTTTAATAAATGCAAACATTTCTTGTCTCATATTAAGCTTAGAAAAGATATTATAAAGTAATGATATTTATGCCACTTGGGATATATTTATATGTGCGCGCGCGTGCGATTGCATGCGTGCGTATTTAAATGACAATGTGCCTGATATTCCAAAAAAGAAATGTCAATAGATATAGTCAATGAGAGGTTAATAGGTTCGCATAACATCCGCCCTTGCTGACTTGTTTTATAAAGCTATCGGCTGATAGGTTGTGCGATAACCATTGTGAGGTTGTAAATTATTTCCTTATTGGTAAAGTGTGCTGGGGACACTATCTTGTAAAAATCCTAATTATTGTAATTGTAAGTAATCTGTGAAAAGAGAAAAAAAACAAAAAATAAAATTCTATACTTATATGCATGCAGCAAAGAATAAAGTGTTTTATTTTAGTTTAATATTAATCATGCAATTATTTGCTAACATCGACTTCATAAACGTTTACTAATATTCAAAAATAGATTCATGCTATTGAAAATTGACGCTTTTTTATCTTCACACTGGATATATTTCCTTAAACATCCCATTTATATTATTTGCTATTTGCGTTCAGTGCTTGTAAAATATGTGCATTAATTTTTTGCGCTTAAAGGTCACTCATTTTACATTCTATCCGTGCTGCCATTAGTGTCATGGTTATTCGCACACCTAACATTGAAATCAGGATTTAAGCGTGGGTAGTGGGTCTTCAGACGTTAAATGAATCTATTCAAATTGTTCAAGTAATAATCATATAACAGCGAGTAATGTTGAAATATAAAATTCATTTTAATTTTATCTGAAATAATTAATGTCTATGACTTTGATTATTGTCACCCTGAGCTAATTTTTTTTGTTGCGAAAACACATCAGGAACTCATAAAATGAAACTTTTAGGCATTAGGAAAGCAAAGAAACCTCTGTCTTTTAAACGAACTGAAATGAGAAATCTTCCTGTCGATTATTATAGCTAGAAAGGGTCATGGATGGGCAGGGAGATTTAAAGATTGGTTCAAAATGAAATGGGATTGCCGCAGAAAGTAGTATTATTATATCACCAAAGAAACGTCTTTATCGTTAAAGTCTTCTTGCTGAGGAAGATAACAACTTGAACAATCTCTGGAAAGAAATGACAATATTGGATGCTATACATGGAATCATCATCATAGTGCATTCCAGTCCCTCCTTTCCTCGCTAAGGCATTGCCGAGCTAGGATGAAGACACGTGACGCTTAAATGTACCTCGGATTCACTCCTATACCAACTGAGGTTGTCTCCCCGTCCACGTGCAACTTAGCCGAGCGAATTTGAGACTTGGTTCAGCCATTTCAAAACGATATAGAAGGCAACGGAAGACAATGCTGTTATCGTTGCAAAGTGAAATTCTTCATATGCCTCTCTTCAAGGCCGTCTATTTGGTGTTCTTCTTGTCCTTGTTCTGTTCCTAAAACTTATTGGCTCCAAACATGTAAGGTTCATCATGCTCCATATTTTTAAAAAAGAAGCATAAGACTCCATTTTCAGACAATCTTGATCAAAATTATGCAACAAGAATTTGTATTGTAAATACGATATTATATTCAAAACCAAGTAAATACTCAATGATTCGGATTATCCGTGTTTTCGCGATTAATAAAGTCATGCATCATGCCCATGAGTGAGTGATTGAAATTGCAACAATAATTAAATTATCATTTATATATAATGATAACTTCGCTACTCACTCATAGATTCTCTCCTCGCCTACCTTTCCAAATAATCCTATCCTTACTTTACCATGTGTGGAAGGCACAAGTGTAAAAACTGATTTAGATTTTCAGATTGTGAGGTTTAAAATAGGATGCATATATTTGTATACTAATGTTTTTTTATTATTATTTATAAATTTACCAGTATTGATCCTGTTTAATTTTGAAATGAAATTTGAGCCTTCAAAGCTGTATTCCTTTCAAATTTAACTAGTCTCGAATATTTATCTAAAATAATCCATTGTAAATGTATCCTAATTGTTTGTGGACTAATATTCAATTATATTTTCTATCGGCATTGTGCCCATATTGAAATTTACCAAAATAAAAGCCCAAATCACTCTTCCTTTTTGTTGCAAATATGGGGACATTCATTCATTAATAATTTGATAAACATGCACTTACACTTGAGCAATCCAGAGTGGTATGCAGCGCTCCATAGTGCTTTTTGCCCTTACCAAAACATTTCCATTGATGAGATTCTTCGGTAGTGCCAAAAACACATGCCATTTTTACACTTCTATTTAGAAAAGTAATGTTCAGTTTATTCAGATTAGCCTGGCCATTTGAATATGAACATTTTTTGCAGAAAAATGCAGTTCAAGCAATTTTTCATTGCTGGATGACTAAGGTGCCTAACACAATGCATAACGACGTTGATTTCAAGCAATTAATAATATTTTTATGAAATTCAAAAAAAAAATACTGCATTAAACAAATATTGTTATGTCAACTGTAGTTATAATAAGCCAAGATTTTAATATAAGCATGTTTTAAGATACAATATCATATATATTATACTAACTGAGTTATTTTGTACAACTCAAATATTATTTCATACTTTGTTTTAAACTGCTGTCAAATTCGGTTGGATATTCTTTTAATACATAACAATATAAATATAGAGCATGACTATTTTAGGAAAATAATATTTTCGACTGACTATTGTATGTTTTGTGTAACTTAAAAAAACATCTTCATTATTTTGCGTGCTTAAAAAATATATAAAACATAATTAATGCTGAATTAAAAACATTTTTGAATTTTATTTTGAAATTCTGACAATGTCGCGCTATAGTCGCATTTACATCTGTTATGACCAGATGTCACTGGCTGTCATAATTCAGCCTTGGGTGTTTAATTTGTAAATTTTAGCAATGTAACTATAGAAGATGAGTTAAATTATATGAAAACGACATGCATCAAGATAGCTTTCATATCCCTCCCAAACAAGAAATATCAGACTATAATGAACTAAGAAAATCAATATATAAAACAGTGAAACGTGAAAATGTTTGCAACAGAGATTAATGACATTCTCCAAAAATGATTGTTTCGCTACGAAATATAAATCTAATATTGAAAAAGCCGATTTCATTATTGTAAACTATCAATTTAAACACTGTTTTATTTTAACATTTGATAAAAAATGCACATTTTTTGCTTAAAAGATTTATTAAAGAAAACAATAATTATAACAACAAATTAATAATATATTCTCCATCATTATTTATGACTTGTTCCCAACTATCGATTAACTTGTTGATGCCATTTCGCCAATAACCTTCTGATTGTCTATTGAAGTAGACGAAAGTTCGAAATGGAGAAGGAAAATATAGCGAATGTGGTAGAACCTCCTATTAAAGATAAAAGCTTCCTTGACAACAGTCTTGTTGTTCTTTAGCGTTTCCCAGTAGATCACACCTTTACAGTTCCAGCAGACGCAGATCGTTGTCTTCTTGCTTTCTTTGACTCTCAGCTTTGATGTGTCTCCTGGTTCCGTCAATTCTTTTCGTTGTTTCATATCAACGTAAAGATACGTTTCATCTCATTTCGATGTCGATTCTATAAAAAATGCAACACAGTGAAAATGATTAGAGATGGTCTTGAAGGCATAGCCCATCTTTTCAGCCAACTCTCTTATTGTTTATATATACTATTATATGATCATCTTCCTTCAGAGAGGTTTTGAGATCTTTATTGAGGGTCGGTTTAAACGAGGTGCATCGAAATAATCAAAATTGCCACTTTCAAACTTGGAAAACCAATCTTCGGCGGTTTTCAGAGCCATAGCATCTTCTCCATATACGTCACAAATTTCGCGAGCTGCTTCCGAAGCTTTTTGACCACGACGAAAAGCAAAATAGAGCAGGTGTCGAAAATGATTTTTTTTGCCGCCTGGAACTTCCAATTCAAAAGCCTGAAAATTGTTTAAAATCAATTAATACGAAAAATTTAAACAGATCTGTAGAACAAGAAAAATATTTGCGAATGCATATATATACTTAACGTAAAATACGAAATTGCGGGAAAAAATGATGGGAATTTATTACACAACCCAATATTTTAGGCGTGATGGAAATCAGTTAAGATTTTATGGATAAGAGCATGGATTTTAACATTAGGGTTACCGATTTTTTAAATACCTAATTCTACCAATACCTGTACAATTGACGGGTAAAAAAAACACTCAGATTCTTTAAAATTAAAACAATTTATTTAAATTAAAATCAATTTGATAGTCTGTTAAAACAATAACTACATAAAATTCAATAATTTGTAGCAAGATAAAAATTGGATATCGTCTTCATTCATGCATTGAAAGCAAACATTAAGGTTTGTATTATTAACTTAATCATTTTTATTATTACAAAATTATGCATTACTTGTTGTATTAATTTTTATAGTAATATAATTGTTTTTATCAAATCTCTAAAAAAGTAATTCATTGCCATATGCTGCATCAATAGGATTATCAACATTCTGTCGTAAATAACCAGATAATGTAGCATTTATTTGATCCCGAGCCAAAACGACCTGCGTGTTAGATAATATTCTGAGCTGACTTGCTACAAATTTTCCAAATATATCATTCTCGTCTTCATCCGGTACGCTATGTTCATATCCTGATGAACGTTTGAAAACTTTCATGACCGATCCTATTTCGTTAACCAATGACGTCACCTGTACTATTCTTGTATTTTTCAAAGCTTTATGTGGCGTTATTTTAGCTGATGTGGATGGTCGTGCTAACAAATATTCTGGATCCGCAACATCTATAGTGTTTTCAATATAGGCTTCGCTATCGTCTCGATCTTCATCCGTTGTATCTGATTCTTGACTATCCTAAAAAAATTAGAAATACAATTATTAATTGCATTTTTACAGATCTCAATTAATGCCGAAGAATGAGAAATAGAAAATGGATTCAAAAACAGATGTTGCTTTCCATTATGCTATGGTGTGTGAGATCTGTACAAAAGGTATCACCACTGTCCTCAATTGTTTCGTCAAACAGGGCAGAATGGTTATAGGCTGTTCGAATGGCGACTCGTTTCCATGGCTAAATACTACGAATAACCAAACCGATATAAGTACCACATGGAAGGGATTGAAGTCCCTGCAGGTGTCTTTATACTATTGCGGCCCCCTTCAGACTGAGGTTGGACTTGTGGGGGCAGTGACCTCGCAAATGGTATCCCTTTGATCTTAGCATAACTTAACTCCATTCAACTTCCTTATTTCTTAAGTTGAGCGTGCCTTCGAGTACATGCAAAATCAGAAGCTGCAGGAACCTCGCCTCCTCTGGAGGGCGCAGAGTGGAAAGGTCGGACACCTGGAAGCTCTTACGCGAGTGTCTCTCGTTGGGATGAAAGATCAGTGGATGATATTCTGTGTGGCTAGTCCAAGTAACCCCAGAACAGACCGTACAGCAATGCAGGTTGTATGGATCTATTGGTGCAGTTAGCTGCTGTCTGTTACATGTTCTAAAGGTTCTTTAAATTCGCAGATTCAAGATCTCAATTCTACCATGTAATATTTAAACAGCATTAAACAGGATCTTACAATACTGTCTCTATTTTATACTCTATGAAACAGTGGGCGAAAGTTGCATGAACATGGTTCTACTGCCACCTTCTATCAAGGCTCTGAAAGCATTATTGGATATCTGCATGGATTATACCGTCACGCACAAACTGACCTTCAATACCTCAGGCAATTATATCGATAAGTTAAATATCTCGGATACTTAAACCCTAGATCACTAATCATATTTTCGAGTTACATTGTCATTACATATTAGTCTCAGACTAACAAAATAAAACTTCAATTTTTTTATTTATATACCTTTTATTAATTTAAAAGTATACTGTACAAAAGACTATTTATTAAACTTAATCATCAAATAACTAATAAAAAAAATTTTTGCACTCTTTACAGCCTGGAACCGTGTGTTCTCCGCAAATAGCCTTGCCACAGGAGTGACATGAGAATTTCGTCATCCTGTGCTTCTGAGAGGGACAAAATGCACAAATTTTACGTTTATTTGGCTGTCCTTGAGAAGAATTCGGCGTAACATCTTCAATCTTCAAAATATCTTTAATACTCGCACTGATCTCTCTTCTCAATGTCACAGTATTGAATCGCTCGCGCAACCACGGCTCAGTGAGAGCGTCGGCCATTCTTTGGACAAAGTCCGTACGTTTCAATAGTTTTCGTCGTTGTCTTACCATATTAGACACATAAATTACATACGTATTGACCATGCACAGGTTTAGGATGTTATAAAATATACATTGTGGCCATCTATTTGTCTTGCGGCTGCAACTCATAGCCGCGCACATCTGGTCGATCATGTCAATAGCACCTTTGGTGCTGTTGTAGAAATGTATTATTTCGGGCTTTTTCGAATTGGTGTTAATATCTGGCTGATCATGAGCGGTTGAAAGCAAATAAACTATTTTATTAGATTTAGGTTTATACGAGACCAGAACCTTTTCAGAATCAAAACCAAAAATTGACGTGCCGATATTCCTTGTGTTTGAATTTTTCATCTCGGAAGGGATTTCTCTTTTATTGCTACGTAATGTACCAACGATGGTTAGATTGTAAGGAGGTTGTAATAATTCTGAAGCAAGCGGCACAGACGTGAACCAATTATCCATGGTTATATTTCTGTTTGTTCCGAAGACGGGTTCACAAAGTTGTTTAACAAAATATGTGGCTAAAGGCATGTTAGTGCTGTTTGTTCCTTTTCCCAAATATGGTGTGGCATTGTAAAGATATCTAGAGTTAGAATCGGCGACCATGACGATCTTGATACCATATTTGTTGGGCTTATTGGGCATATACACGCGAAATGGGCAGCGTCCTCGGAAACCAACCAATTGCTCATCAATCGTCAAATAGGAACTAGGCTTATAACAGTTCCTACAGTTCTGAATAAACTTTTCCCAAAACTCTCTTATCGGTGCAAATTTATCCGATGCTCTTCTCTCCTGTCTGGTGCTTCCGTCATCAAATCGACAGCACCTTAATAAAAAGTCAAACCTATCAGCGCTCATACAAGCCTTGAAAATACTGCCGCTTCTTTTAGTATCAAATAAAACTCTAGTAGGTAAATGATTGCTCTTAACAACAGCCGACTGAAGAAGAAGACCCATCAATGCTTTAATTTCGTTGATTGTTGTATAGGAATTAGTATGAGATGATTGTTTATACTTGTTTTTCTTCAAATAGATTTCAGCATTTGTGTGCAATACCACTTGATCTATCATTTCATCAGATATAAATAAATTAAATATTGAAATTGGCTCAATCGTATCTCTCGCTCCATTTATCGGTCCAGGTATAAAATGGGTAATATCACGAGCTGATGTGCGTGTCTTTGGATTAGTCGCCCACTTGTGTTTATTTTTCCCATAAATATAGTCCTTATCTGAATGTATCACAACGTTTTGATGTGACGATGCAGGTATAGATTGCCGTAGTTGTGAAAGTTGAGAAAAATTATCGTCAGAGACCACTTTAAAAGTTCTGTTTCGGTTACATGTGACAACATTCAGATCCTCGTCAGATAATTCTTCATTACTTTCGTCGGTCATCGTATGCAACTCTTGCTCCACGTTGTCTTCGTATTCAGAGTCGGAGGGTTGCTGCTGAAGTTCTTCATCGCCGTCGTTATTGGACTGATTTAAAATTTGCAATATCTTTTCTTGATCTCTAATTAAATCCATCTATAACAAAAAAGAATGCCTTTAGAGAAATGCAAAATACACATAATATCTACTTAATAGCATTAACATATATAAATAATATGTGTGGTTTAAAAGTAACAACAATATACTGAGTTGATAATAATTATTTTTATATGAGAAATTTATAAAACATAAGAATAACTCAACATACCTTAATCCACTTTTCACACGTAGCAACTAAATATTAGTCTAAGAGACTAATATTTTGCGGTATCTCCAGACTCGCTTGTGAGTACGTGGGTCACTATTTTGCTTATTTAGAAAGGTAGTGAGTGGGGCGGGGCGGGATGGATTCGTGTCCCGAGTCTGTGAGACTACTGATTAGTGATCTAGGGTTAATCGATAATTCTGAGAAGAGCCATCTGCATTTGTGGCAATATGTTGGCGCAACAAATCCACAACTGCAACGATGATGTAAAGCGCAAGATTTTCCACACATATGGCACGTCTATACATGGAGGAATTGTGGACGAAGTCGAGCCACAAGCAACAGCTCCGGATGCAATATAACAATTGCTACAGAACACTGTTTGGGTTGTCCAAGAGCTGCAATGCCTCCGAAATGTTCCCGTATGGATGCATTCCTCAGCTTATGGCATTATTTGGCAGAACTTCAGTCGGTATAACGTGCTACATCTTCTCATCTGAGAATAGTATCATTAGAGCCGCTTCAACTGACCGATTGATATTTAGGTGCGTTTTATATTTGTTTTACTTGTGCTATGGCATATGCTGTTTTATAAAAATAACTGTGCATGTATGATTAGAAGGCTCGATAATGAATAAAAATATTATCGCGTTGTCTTGCAACCCCTCGGCTCTACCCCAACATCCGGTGAAACGGTCCGGAAAAACGACCCGTTTAAATAATTGAACATCAAAAATGAATACGTTAATTAAAGTGTCGTTTAGAAAATCACATCTTGTTATTATTACCAATATATTTCTTAATTTCTGATAGACTCTTATATTCAATCTCCATATACACTACACCGACAATCAATTTAGAAACGCTTAGTATTTTGTGAAAAAACTATAACTCGTGATTTATGAATGTATTAAAAATTAAATAAAAATATAAACATCGTTTAACATATCCTCCGTAACATAATATACACATTTAAATTATACAACCAATTTTATTAAACAAAAAGAAACTCTATATGGCACTTTTATCAAAATGTTCACACATTTGGCATGTATTATTGCAATGGATTTTTTTGGCATTCTTTGTAAGAATTTAATTAAAGTTATTTCAGATAATGGCACAAATAGATAAATGATTTTTCGATTGAATTCATCTCGCATTCAATTCATTTTATTATCTTTCTGGAATGTGAAATTTCGCCCTTTTCGCTTTGTGTTTAATTGTACACACTTCTGAAACACATTCCATTTTTATTCAGCAAACAAACACTTTTATCTTTAAGCCAAAGATTTCAAATTTGGATTTGTCCATCTATAAGACATTTTTCCAACCAGCAATTGTTCAATTTTTATGCCGAGAGCGGTCTATTCCGTTTGTTCAATTTGTTTAATATGGATTTTTTCAGCGATACGCGTCCATAAAATCCTTACAAATTCATGCGACTTTTTACCGTAGACACCGACACGTTTGACGATCTACTTTCATTCAGTTTTGCGGCCAACTGTGGAGCTGTAAGACGGCGATTTATTTTGGACGATAATAAAATGAAGTTATCCTCGGCATCCGTAGTGGATTTTGGACGACCCGGTCTTTTCCTGTCCTCTAAAGTCCCAGTCTCCTGGTGTCTTTTAATAGTGTAATGCACTCCCTTGATAGAAATCTTCGTTTTTTTAGCAATTTCCCTGATCGAAAAGCCTTCATTTCGTAGCGTAATGATAGAAGCACGTATAGCGATACTTAATTCGGCTGATTTTGCCATTTTAAACTAAAAAAAAAAAGAAAACCCGATTTAAATCTTTCAAAAAAACTTAAACACCATCATACTCTCCAAGCGCTTTAATTTTTTCTAACGTTTCTATTGGCATTCAAGTGCACATAAAGATGTATCTTTAAGTATAAGGGTTCTATCATTGAAAATATGAACAAATTTGTACAGTTAATTGTTATGGTTTTACATAAATTCGATAATATACGTTTCCAAATTGATTGTCGGTAGTGTATGTCCGCATCAGTTAAATACATTAATATTTTTCTTTGAAGAGTGAACAGTAAACATGACTCAATATCATGCTCGCGTAGTTAGTCGCCGCTAAAGTTTCAGACATGCCAAACACCAACGAAAACCAACAATAAATAAATGAATTAGCCCCACTAATATTGCGTAAAAATCCATATTTTATTTCATATTTCATTTATTTTCTTGTTTGGAAAGTACATCTTGGCCTCGTATAACACTAACATTATAATAACGTGGTTTTGATTTAACACGGTTGATAAATTGTGGTATATTTTCGTGTCATATGACCGTGTTATACGAGACCAAGATGCATCTTTTATAATTTGGATGAAATTATTTTAAATTCACAGAATATTTATTTCCCTGGTTCAACTGTAGCGAGGAATGCAAAGGACATTTATAAAAAACATAGGATATCGTCGGTCTTTCTAACGATATTGTTAATGATCATAAAGAATTTAATTGTTAGTGAATAGTTTTTGGGTAATCATTTTTTGTGAATAATAAAAAATAATTACAAAATTACATACCTTTGTTGATTTGGGCTGCACATTATTTTTCCCATTCATATTTATTGGAATATCCATGGAGGTTGAGATTCCTTCCGTTAAGTAATGAAGTTGTGGATTTTTAGGGGTATTATCTAAAAAGAGGAAAAATATAATTGTATTATCAAATATATATACAAAAAATGATTAAATAATAATACTTGGCATGTGCTTATGGTAATAACTGCATTAATTTACCTCACAAATAATTAAATGCGATCAGATACCCATTTGGTAATGTAATTTAATATTTATATCATCATCATAGTGCAGCCACTAACAGTCCACTACAGAACTATGGGCCTCTTCAATATCCATTCATAGGAAGGGGTTACATCCATTTCGTCTGTATCATACATTCACCTCCTCATTCGCTCGATATTGAAGGTAGCATTACCACCGAGTTTTATTTTGAACGCTCACCCAACGGGTATCCTGAGTGAACGTATTGACGGACACTTTCGCGAACGTCTCGATAAGGAGTTTGGGGGGTTTGTAAAGACTGAGTAGTTTTCATAGGGAGATGGTGGAAAACTACTCTAGACGACCTTTTTGACTCTACTGGAAAGGGCTTTCTGGAGTACAAGGAGTCCAGTCCCCCCTTTCCTCGCTAGGGCGTTGCCGGGGTAGGGTGAAGACATACGTGACGCTTAAGTGCATCTCGGATTCGCTCCTATTTAATATCCTATTTATCGCATAATAATCGCATCCTATTTAATTCGCTCCTATCCTAATATTTATATATATATATATATATATATATATATATATGTAAATCTTTTACAATATATTTTGCAATGCCATGTCTTGGATAACAAACTGCGTACACAAACAATATTTTTACTATGTCTATGTTATTCCCGCAAGTGTAAACAATAAGTTGACAAAGTTTTATCGCAATCGGGTGAACAGTATGGCAGCGCATTAAATACGGACAAACAAACATTGATTTTTATATATTAGATATATTAAATTGTATATTTTGCTCCCTAAAGTACAATAAGTAAACCAATTTATAACATATATGCATTAGTATTAACCTTGCAGCATCCCTTTTATTGCACAAAATAAGCTTTGTTAAATCCAGTGTAACATTTTAAATTACTTATTTGGCTATTTGGATTTTAGCTATTTGGACTTACAACGGAGAGATTATTTTTTAAAAAATGCTTGTCGAAGCTTAATGTATGCCCGAATTGCCAAATAACTTTTGCCCAAGCAATTGAAGAAATAGAAAAAGAAGCAATTAAAAATATTTCAGAATGATGCCCAAACGTAACGATATCACGTATGTATGGTATACAGAATAAACTATTAAAACGTAATAATAATATCAATTTACATAGAGAAAATGTAGAAGAAGTAACTAGTATCATTGTACAATTTGCTCAAAAACTTAATCTGGAAGTTGACAGTGAAGATATAATTCAACTTTTAGAAAATTATGTTTTTAGCCAAATTAGAAATGAAATCCAACAATTTGAATTTACAAACCCAGACACCAATAGATCTTCGGAGATACGCCGACCTTATTGAGCAAGCATTTGCTTGTTATACAGTAGTTTTATCGCCAAACACTACGTCTATAATCCAACCCATAGACCAAGGTATAATTCTATTTGAATTGTGTCAATGTTGTTTCTGTGTCCGTTTAAAGAAATAAAACAATCCGCTTTAAATTCTTGCTGGAAAAAGCCGTGGCCAAAAGTAGTCTCTGAAGAAATTGTTTTATCATCAATAGAAGATGAATACCAAAAGACAATGAACATTGAACGAAGACGAATTTGTCGAAATATTAAATGAATCTATCACATTTAACGACTCAAAAAGCAGTTGCAGTTAAATTGCTACATGTTTCACATTAAAAACAATGAATGAAGGCATAAAATTAGATTTTTTTAAATAGAAAATGATCCTATGATGTAAGTACATATATAAACTAACTTCAATCTTATTTTGGAACGCAAACTCTAATTTTGTATAAACTTCAAACCTTGTATAACACGACATATGTCTCTCTTTTTGTCTATAATGTATGAAATTCGACTTATGACCATTTCAACTTACGTTCAATGTGACGGAATGCAACCCCGTCGTAAGTCAAGAACTCAATGTGTTCTTAACATTTCTCATGGTAGAGGAAAAACATTTTTCTAATATCTAGATCAGAATCTAAGTTTTTTTATTTCAGATATGTGGGTTGATAAAATGACTTTCAATTGCAGGATAACTCCGCAACTTTTTCTCATCTACGGCACAACTAAGTTCTTCCTTAAATTCCGCGGCACATCAAAAGCTAAAATAATAGATATTCATTTGATACACCAATTTTACAATAAATTTTGATTTTTTTTCATAAGTACACATACATAAAGACTTGTATCGGGTAAAGGCACATTAGTTGCGGAGCACTGTTTTACAGCATTAATGATTTCTTCACTTTTTATTCAAGATGATTCATGCATTTTTCCCCGAAAATCTGCTCCTGTTGTTGACTTCATTAAAAATTTTAAGCGTATTTGCGAAATGATGAATAATTTCTAAAAAATATTTAAAGCTACTTTTTCTCAATCTTTCATATAATCTTAATATATAAAAATGAATGTCTGTTTGTTCGTATGTAATGGACTGCCATACCGTTCATCAGATTGCAATAAAACTTCTTCTATTTTATTGCTAAGGATTACGCGAATAACATAGGCATAGTCTAATGGACAAAAATAAAAATTGGTTTGTTCGTGTTTTATGCACTGCCATAGCGTTCATTCGATTGCGATAAAACTTTGCCAACTTATTGTTTGCACTTTCTCAAATAATATAGGTATAGTACAATTAATTTACAGTAGATCTTATATATAAAAATCAATGTTTGTAGGTTTGTTCATATTTATAATAAAACCAACAAAATAAAATAAATATTATTTATACTTTTCCCTTAATTTCAATAAATGTATTCATTATTCATATCTATCATTCCCAATTAAACAAGATAACTCTCTCAAATTTCACTACTTTCTGTGGCGGCAATGCGCCGGGTACCAGCTATCACCTCCTCCAAAACTTATTAAAAAACCCTTTTATGCTCATTTTAACTTATTAGAGCTAAACATTTTTTTAGAACAAAAACAATTAATATTTTGTCATTGACAATTTTAGTACTTTTTATTGCGTGTTTTTCCCCGCTGTTTCTAATATTTTGTACATAGGAATGAAGATCTTTTTGTTATATTTTGCAGCACTTCAGCGTTCATCTTGAATACATTAGTAAGAGGTCCTTCTAATTTTTGTAATGAATTGAACAATACTTTCACTTTTATCAATAGCATATGTTATTATTTGAGGCAGATCTGCAAGATATATAACGTGACATCAAAAATTGCAATATAAACATTTATCACATTACTAGATCATATCATTAGGGCATCACTATTAAATTATATAAATAAAATTATAGCATATCCAAAATAAACACCGTTCTTGAAATCAATAATGTAACCCGCAGTTTTTCAACTTTTTTGGGTCGCAGATAGATAAAGAATATTATATATTGAAAAACAAGGACAGATTTTTAAAGTCACTTTATTGAAAGTTATTAACATATTGGCGTACTGCTCATAGTTTGATTAACAAATACATATTATTAAAAATAAGAATATATTTTTGATGAGATTACATAAATTTTTCAATATTTAGCGCCATATTTATCATCAGCAATTTTAAATCGTCGCGTTCCACTATTGACAATATTTTTTTCTTCATTACTAAATTGATGATTGTGCTAAATCCTCTTTTGGCTAAATATGATTATGGAAATGCAATGAAGGACTTCTTCGATGCAGCCCGTAAACCCAGATATAATAATGAAATTTGCCTGTAGAGCCGAAAAGATTTATATCAATTTTAACTCTTTATTTGATTGACAATTGTATCAATTCTTCCTGCAGTGATAATTCTGATGGTTGGAAGTTTGAAGATGGTTTTAGAATCCAATATGGAATAATCACACTATTATGTTGAGGACATCTTGAAATCAATTTGTAAAATCTCCTTCTAGTGCTCCAAAATATCAGAATGCTGTCATCGTTTATTTTCACAGGATTTCACACGCACCTTAATTACTGGAATTTTCTTAATAATATCTAATGGTGGGTTGTGCAGTCCAGTAAGGAGAACTTCACTCACAACTAGCATTATCAACGTATGTAACTCATCTTTGTCTGATTTCGATGCCACTAAAAACATACCAGCAAAAACTCTGATTATGATCTGCTCTCCGTCTTGCACTTATGCTTCATGATGGATTATCTCTGTGGATCCATTCATTATCAGGTCACGCAGAGGCTGAAGATGTCCAGGTGTTTCTTAATCAAGGTCTTTATTGTCGAGCTGAGATCACAGTTATGAGATCAGGGAAGCCGATGGGAAGAACATGTCTTCCTATAGCCGAGGCTATTGGACGATTCATTCATTTTTCCCTGCACATTAGAACACCTACTCTCACATGTGCTCCCGCAGAGGAGATAAAAGAGACCGCTGTTCATCTCGGGAATTGCGCCTATAGCGACTGTTAGTGGCTTCATGCAGGGGTGTTATTTCCCTCTACGCTATATGTTTTTTGAGCATTTGAAAATAAGATAAATTTTTATCTTTTCTATCGGGATGTATTTTAGTCAAATGTTCCTTTAATCGTGAAGGTTTCATGGCTTCATTTGAGAAAACTCTCTGGCAAACCAGGCACATTGGTAATGTTTTGTTCGAGGGTGACTGAATAAAACCATATTTCAAATATTCGACATTATAATGTCTACATTTTTTCTTTGAATCTGACATGGGTTTATCAGTAAAATTCACATCAGCTAAAGTTAGATGTTTTGAATGTTGATCTTTGAGCATTTGAAAGTAAGATAAATTTTTATCCTTTCTATCTGGATGTATTTTGGTCAAATGTTCTTCTAATCGTGCAGATTTCATGGTTCCATTTGAGAAAACTCTTTGGCAAATCAGGCACATTGGTAGTGTCTTATTTGAGGGTGATTGAATAAAACCATATTTCAAATATTCAACATTATATTGTCTATAAGTTTTCTTTGAATCTGACACAGGTCTATCTGTAAAATTCATATCAACTAAAGTTGGTTGTCTCAAATGCTGTTCTTTGAGCATTTGAAAGTGAGATATATTTGTATCTTTTCTATCAGGATGTATTTTCGGTGAAATGTCCTTTTAATCTTGAAGGTTTCATGGCTTCATTTGTAAAAACTCTCTGACAAATCAGGCACATCGGTAATGTCTTATTTGAGGGTGATTGAATAAAACCATATTTCAAATATTCGACATTATACTGTCTACATTTTTTCTTTGAACCCAACATGGGACTATCTGTAAAAATAAAAACAATAAAAAAATAATAAAGAAATCTGCTGTGGCCACCACAGGAACAACTGTCAGCATATTAAATTAATTTTTGTAAATGAATATTTTGCAATATATATAAATTGTATTTAACCTTTTAACTGCCAGAGCGTAATGAACGCATACAAATGTGACTCGCCGGTGAGTCGTTGGCATTTAACAGGTTAAAATAATATAGAATTATTCAAATTATGTGCACATGAATTTTAAAAGATTTTTTAAGATTGTCAATGAAAATAATAATAGTAAATATATACGTACCTCTATGGCAAATATAATAGTTAATACGGCAAAAATATATTTTTAATAATTACATAAGTCATCCTTTGAATGTGATCTGTATATACCACAAAGGAATTTTAGATACACACTTGCCCTGAAGGAATTCCTATATAACATATTCATAGAACCCCACTTAAATACAAAAAATGCCCCCTTATAATTTCACTATTACACTGCATGTAGGCAGTAAACGGTCTAGTTTTTCAATTAAAGGTTACTATATCAATAGCCATTGCCCACCGATGGGTCGTACTGACTGATGAGAACCACTGCTTTAGATAAATATTTACATTATTTTAATAAAAGGGTATTTTATATTAATTTATTTTATTCTGGTGCCTAAATATTTCTCTGGTAAACACTTTTTTAACATAAAAATAAGGAGCTTTTTTAATTGCCAACTGCCATCAAGATATCATCTTATTTTGATTTTTATAATTGTAATTTGTAACCTCGGAAGGCTTTGCAAACTTATAAATTAAAACAAGCATAACTGAAAAAAGTATTTAAATACATTTTCTTGTAAAAGTATCCAAACGTATTTAAATAGTCTTCGCTTTTAGTAAAATGAAAAAATAATACATAAATAAATTTTACCTTGAGATGGCATCAGGAGCTCGAATTCAGAGTCACTTCTAGGCCAATAATCTTCAAATTTAATAGATAGTGGAAAACATTCGGCAATATCAGTTAAACTTGCAGCATCACAAGCATCGCTCTCAAATAGTTCACTACTTGCAGTGCCTCGAACAATACAACAGAATTTGAGATATGAGAGTTCCCACCCGCTTACAGTCTCGATCTTTAATTTGTTTAAGTCGAGTTGTAGATCGCTTCGGTTTTTGAAATAGCACAACGGTAAAAGTTTTGAGTTAAAACGAACAACATAAGGAATGATAGTTTCGTCCATCATTTTGATAAGCCCACATTTATTACTATTTTTTGTATTATTACTCAGTTTAGAGCTGCACGTTTTAAGGAAGTTGTAATATAGATGAGATTCTTCAATTGAAATAAATTCGTCCTCTGAGGTAAAAGTTGTATCCGATAATTTAATGTCTATATGTATTAAAAATTTGTTTTGAAGATCAAATACAGAAAATGGATGAATGTAAGCACAGTTGACGATATCTTCAGATAGCTCACTTATAAATATGGATCTTAAAGCTCTTAATAAACAATAACATTGGGAAGACCACGAAATACAAGGAATTTGTTGATCACCTATTGACACTATGTTATAATCGACAGTTGGTATAACTTGGCCAGATTCGGTATTATTTTTTTGACATTCGATTTCAGGTGCTGTTGTTATAAAAACGGTATGGGGTTTTTCGAGATGGTCACCCTCATAGTGTTGATGAAGGAGCTTTTTCTTTTTGAATGCTCCGGGGTAAGTGCACTGAGTGTCATTTTCACGTTTGACATTTGTATGGTTTGTTGATCTATTCGACTCCTCGCAATTTGATATATCTTCTTTAGTGTCATCGCAGGCTTCTTGTTTAGTATTAATTTGAAGGCTATTTATGAACACACTTTGATATCCATCATTTTCTATGTTCGATTCCTTTTTAATTGTGATATCGTCAAAGTTTTCTAATGCAGAGCCCGACGCTTGCTCCATGACAGCCGAAGCGTTAGGGTCTTAACACGCTTAAAAATGTCCATTGATCACAGATTGGCAGACTGGTTCACTTTACCTATATAAAAGCAATAGATCTGTTTTTAAATTAATAAAATAACAGATTTAAAATTGGTTATAAGCCTCTCCATTATCTTCATTTTCCGTTACAGAAAGCTAAGTTTACTGATCGAAAGCGATTCTTTGATACTGAATATTAAAAATAATGGCACTATCAATTAATAATATTACAAAAATACAGGCAACCAAAACGGGATTAGATTTTGATAATGTCTACTTATTTAGTAAAAATATTAACAACAAATATGTAAATGTTTTTTTTTTTATTAATTTAAATTCAAATTTACTTCATTTTTACAGATATACTAATATGGATAATTACTTCAATCGTTGATGGACATTTTTCAGCGCGTTACAACTTTGGCTTATCTGTCGCCATGAAGCGAGCATCGGATGGTGTATCGGAAAATCTCGATGATATCACAATTAAAGAAGAATTGAACATAGAATTTGATGAGTATCAGAATATATTGACAGATGGTCTTCAAATTGACCCGAAACAGGAGGTGCGGGAGGATTTGAAAGGAGACATATCGAATTGCGAGGAGCTGAAGAGGCCAATAAATTGTAAAAATATCGAACGTGAAAATGAAACTCAGTGTGCTTACCCCGAAACATCCAAAAAGCAAATGTTCCTCCGACAATTCTCTGACGATGAAACTGATGATATAAAAAATGAACTAGAAACTGAATTTCAAAACAATAATACCGAAACTCGCCAAGTTACACCATCTGATGGTTTTTCTCCATTTAATGTCGATTATAGCTTGGTGCAAATAGGCGATCAGCAAATTCCATGCATCTCATGGTCTTCCCAAAGTTATTGTTTATTAAGGGCTCTAAAATCCATATTTGTAAGCGAGCTAACTGAAGACATCGTCGACTGCGCTTACATTCATCCATTTTCGGTGTCTGATCTTCAAAACAAATTTTTAGTACACATCGACTCAAAATTCTCAGATGCGACCTTTACAACAGAAGATGAATTTATTTCAATTGAAGAGTCTCATCTATATTACAACTTCCTTAAAACGTGTAGTTCAAAACTGAGTGATAATACAAAGAATAGTAATAAATGTGGGCTAATCAAAATGATGGATGAAACTGTAATTCCATATGTCGTTCGTTGTAACTCAAAACTTTTACCGTTGTGCTATTTCAAAAACCGAAGCGATCTACAACTCGACTTAAACAAATTAAAGATCGAGACTGTAAGCGGCTGGGAACTCTCATATCTCAAATTCTGTTGTATTGTTCGAGGCACTGCAAGTGGTGAACTTTTTGAGAGTGATGCTTGTGATGTTGCAAGTTTAGCTGATATTGTCGAATGCTTTCCATTAACTATTAAATTTGAAGATTATTGGCCTAGAAGCGACTCCGAATTCGAGCTCCTGACGCCTTCTCAGGGTAAAATATATTCATGTATTATTTTTTCATTTTACTAAAAGCGAAGACTATTTTAATACATTTAGATAGAGTTTTTACAAGAAAATTATGTTTTACATTTTAGATACATCCCTTAACAATCCACAGACTCATTATTTAATGGAAGGAATTTCAACCTCCATGGGTATTCCAAAAAATATGAAAGGGATAAATAATGCGCAGTCCAAATCAACAAAAGTATGTAATTTTGTATTTTTTTTATTATTTGCCAAAAATTAGCACCCAAAAAACCTTACTATAATTAAATTCTTTATGATAATCAATAACATTGTTAAAAACAACGATGACATCATATCACTTATATAAATGTCAAATGCTCATTATTTTTTAATCGAAAACCAAAATTTTATTTAAATATCTATATATTGTTCTCCTATTCCATGTAAGGATGATGTAACACTATTTTAACTACACCCATTCCTGACTGCATGAGTATTATTTATAATACATTTATATTCCTATTCACTTTTTTTTTACTAGTAATAATTTTTACTTTTATGATATTAATGCTTTCGTGGATCTGCAATTGCAGTGTTTTTTTTTGTATGTTGCATGGGAAGGGTCTGCAAATGCAAACACGCTTATAATGCTTGTTTATTGCACTATATGTGCATAAAAGTGATAATTGGTATGTATGCGTGTATGAACATGCATCAACAACGTTCCTACACAGTACATATTTGTCAGTTTTTGTGTCCTATTCTCCAGATGTCAACGTGTTTTGGGAAAGTCCTCTCCTATTTACTTTTTCACCTTTGATTAAGTAAGATCATTTAATTTATTTTGCCAATTAACTGTAAATATATATTTTTTTAAACAGATGGCTTCTTTTGATGATGAATATGTTCCTCATTTTGATGTTGATTCTGATGTTGATCACTCCAATGAACATTCCAAAATAGATAATAATGAAGTTGAAGCTAACGTCAATGAAGTTTACCAAGCAAAAGTGGATCCACCAGGTGAAGAATATACTGTTGATAAAAATTATGAATGTTCCAATGACAGAAATTCTGAATCTAAACATATACCTCCTGATCAAAATAAACTTTGTTCACAACGATATGATAATTGGACAAAGACTCATTCAACAATATCAGATTTTGGTTTTAATTCTGCATCTTCGGGAATAAAAAAAGATATCGGAGATACAATTATAGAAAGTTTTAGAAGTACAGTCAACCCTTCCGCAAAGTGCATTTCTATACCGTATTTTTCCTTATCTTTTGCAGCGGTCTTTTCCTATAGCGCTTCATTTTGTTTTGTCTCTTGACTTTGATAAACGTTTTCAGTGATAACTTTCCGGAGATGACACGGTAAATCAATGCCACGTTTTTTTAATGCGTGATATTTACACTTTTCAGGGGCTTTCAACCATTATATATATTTTTAAATAAAACTGTTTAATGATGTAGTAAGTGCATATCTATTAATCATAATAATAATATTTCCGTAAGCGTCGATATCTTTGATTACTAACTCAATACTTCATGGTTTTTAAATTTTATTGAAATTTTTTTATATCCTTTCTTTTTATTTTTATTTCTTAGCCATGTTTTCTAATGGACCCATGAAAATACGGAAGAGGACATTTATTTCGCTAGAACAAAAAGCAAAAATTTTGGAACGTTTAAAATGCGGAGAAAAAAATAGTAAAATAGCTAAAGAATTGAATATAAACAGGTCTACAATTTCTAAGATGCAACAAAATGAAGATAAAATACGAAAAAAGATTTCTATTGCATCATCAGCCAGTATAAATCAAATTGCTCCTGTAAGAAATAATTTATTAGCTAAAACAGAAAACTCTTTAATAATATGGATTGAAGATTGTCGTCAAAAAAATATACCCCTGACTGGATATCGAATCAAAATGAAAGCAGTCAAAATATTTGACCAGTTAAAAGAAAAAGAACCTGACTCTAAGAAAACATTTTTCGGTAGTACTGGATGGTATGAAGGATTTAAAAAACGATATTCTTTAAATAACTGCAAATTACAAGATGAATGTTCTTCAGCTGACCTTGCCATTCTACAGCCAAAAAATAGTACTGAATCTGGCCAAGTTATACCAACTGTCAATTATAACATAGTGTCAATAGGTGATCGACAAATTCCTTGCATCTCATGCTCTTCACAAAGTTATTGTTTATTAAGGGCTTTAAAATCCATATTTGTAAGCGAGCTATCTGAAGACATGGTCAACTGCGCTTACATTCATCCATTTACTGTGTCTGATCTTCAAAACAAATTTTTAGTACACATCGACTTAAAATTCTCAGATGTGACCTTTAAAACAGAGGATGAATTTATTTCAATTGAAGAGTCTCATCTATATTACAACTTCCTTAAAACATGCAGTTCAAAACTGAGTGATAATACAAATAATAGTAATAAATGTGGGCTAATCAAAATGATGGACGAAACTGTAATTCCATATGTCGTTCGTTGTAACTCAAAACTTTTACCGTTGTGCTATTTCAAAAACCGAAGCGATCTACAACTCGACTTAAACAAATTAAAAATCGAGACTGTAAGCGGCTGGGAACTCTCATATCTCAAATTCTGTTGTATTGTTCGAGGCACTGCAAGTGGTGAACTATTTGAGAGTGATGCTTGTGATGTTGCAAATTTAACTAATATTGCCGAATGCTTTCCATTAGCTATTAAATTTGAAGAATATTGGCCTAGAAGTGACTCTGAATTCGAGCTCCTGACGCCTTCTCACGGTAAAATATATTTATGTATTACTTTTTCATTTTACTGAAAGCGAAGACTATTTAAATACGTTTAGGTAGATTTTTTACAAGAAAATATATTTAAATACTTTTTCCAATTATGCTTCTTTTAATTTATAAGTTTGCAAAGCCTTCCGAGGTTACAAATTACAATTATAAAAATCAAAATAAGGTGATATCTGAATGGCAATTGGCCATATTTTTATGTTAAAAAAGTTTTTAACGGATTAATATTTATGAACCAGAATAAAATTGCTTTTCTTTACATCATAGTAGAGCCACAAACAGTCGAAGCCTTTTCAATATCCATTCACAGGAAAGGGTTATATCCAATTCGTTTGTTTCATACATTCATCCCTTCATTCACTCAATATTGAAGGTAGCATGATCTCCGACTTTCATTTAGAACGCTCACCCTGCGGGCCAATTGGGTGCAAGTGTCAAAGGGCGCTTTTGCGACTGTCTCGATAGGGAGCGTGTGAAAACTGTAGAGACAGTAGTTTTCCTTAGAAGATAGTGAAAAATTACTCTAGACGACCTTGTTGATTTTACTGGAAATAGCTTTTTGTAGTATAAAGAGTCCAGTCCCCCCCCTTTTCCCGTAAGGGCGTTCCTATTATTATCGTTGCGTTTTTGTCATCAGTTTAGTTAGTTTAGATTATGAGGGAATTTCCAAATTAATAAGGAAAAACAAGCATTACTTAAATAACGTTTTCTATAAACACATGTCAAGTATTTGTTATTTATTCATAATCAATCAAATATTTCTTAATACAATTATATTTTTTCTCATTTTAGATATATCCCTTAACAATCCACAGACTCATTATTTAACGGAGGGAACTTCAACCTCCCTGGGTATTCCAAAAAATATGAATGGAAAAATTAATGTGCAATCCAAATCAATGAAGGTATGTTATTTTATATAATTTTATTTCTAGCCAAAAATTAGCACCCAAAACATCATTTATTTATTATGCCAATTGACTGTAAATATATATTTTTTTAAACAGATGGCTTCTTCTGATGATGAATATGTTCCTCATTCTGATGTTGACTCTGATGTTGATTCTGATCACTCTAATGAACATTCCGAAATAGATAATAATGAAATTGAAGCTGACGTCAATGAAGTTTACCAAGCAAAAGTGGATCCACCAGGTGATGAATATACTGTTGATAAAAATTAAGAATGTACCAATAACAGAAGTTCTGAATCTGAACATATACCTCCCAATCAAAATAATCTTTATTCACAACGATATCATAATTGGACAAAGACTCATTCAACAATATCAGATTTTGGTTTTAATTTTGCATCTTCGGGAATAAAAAAAGATACAACTATAGAAAGTTTTAGAAGTACAGGCAACCCTTCCACAAAGCGCATTTCTATACCGTATTTTTCCTTATCTTTTGCAGCGGTCTTTTCCTATAGCGCTTTATTTTTTTTTTTTGTCTCTTGACTTCGATGATAACATTCCAGAGATGGCACGGTAGATAAATGCACACGTTTTTAAATGCGTGATGGTTATACTTTTCAGGAGTTTTCAACCATTATCATTTTTTTAAATAAAACTTTTTAACCCTTTGGGCTCCAAGATTTTTTCATAAAAGCTCCCACCAACTCCAAGCCATTTTTTGCGTATTTCTTAAAAAAATGTTTGTATGGAATAAAATGAAAAAATTGGTGGTTTATGAATAAAAAAATAGTATTTTTTTATGCAGGACGTTTATTAAGTATATTAGGCATTTTATTTGATTTATTAATTATTGTAATCATGTAATATATGATATTTTTTGAAGCGATCTTCGGAATGAAGTGCTAGTTTCCTTTCGTAAGTGTTGCATAAATATAGCATTTGCTTTCATCCTTTTTCAGTTTTGCAATCTGAACACACCATACAGTCTCTACTTTTAAAGATATTCTGTGGCGATTTTAGTATTTTTTTTAAATTGTGGAATGAAGCAAATGTTCTAGAACGAATGCTATTGCTTTTTTACTAATTAATAGATCATTTAATTGTTTTCTAGAATGTGAAAAGAAATGTTTGCGATGGGATATTTTTGTCCGCTGCAGGTATAAAATCACAATTTCAAACAATAGTCTTTGGCGAATTGTGTCACCGTAAACATCTCATATTTTTGAAAGTGGTCTGACAGTTTAATTATTTTTTGTGAGTTTTTAAATGATAATGACTCCGGAAATAAAAGGTTACAATGTATCCTTTGTGAATAAAATGTGAATAAAACTTAAAAAGTATACATACTATCAAAATAGTATTGAATTACTGGACACAAATAATTTTCAAGATGTTCACTGCGCTACAACTCGACGCAGACTATTATTTTATGCTATTTACCTGCACCGATTCAATCCATCTGAACCAATTATTTTCCATATTCCAGATGACAAATTAATGGTTAGACAATAAGACAGTATTTTTAGAGTATTCACTTGATTCTTACATTTAAAAAAAATACCAAAATCTTATTTGAAGTTCATAAAAACTGCCCAAGAAAAAACCGACCATACATAGTGACCATAGGAGTTGTTGGGAAAAAATCTTAAGCCACAATGTGTGGCCATAGGAGTTGTAAGGGTTAATGATGTAGTATGTGCATATCTTTTAATCATAATAATAATATTATCTAATAACATAATAAGGTATATGCAATAATTATTTCCGTAAGCGTCGATATCTTTGATTACTACTTCAATACTTTGTGGATTTTAAATTTTATTGATTTTTTTTTTATATCCTTTCTTTTTATTTTTTAGCCATGTTGTCTAATGGACCTAACAAAAAACTGAAGAGACAATATTTTTCGCTAGAACAAAAATTACAAATTTTGGATCGCATAAAATGCGGAGAAAAAATTCATAAAATAGCTGATGAATTGAATATAAATAGGAGTACAGTTTCTAAGATGCAAAAATATGAAGATAAAATACGAAAAAGGATTTCTATTGCATCATCAGCCAGTATAAATCAAATTACTCGTGTAAGAAATAATTTATTAGCTAGAACAGAAAACTCTTTAATAATATGGATTGAAGATTGTCGTCAAAAAAACATACCCCTGGATAGAATTCAGATTAAAAGAAAAGCAATCAAAATATATCATCATTTAAAAGAAAAAGAATGTGACTCTAAGGATACATTTATCGCTAGTAGCGGTTGGTATGTAGGATTTAAAAGACGATTTTCTTTAAATAACCTCAAATTACAAGATGAATGTTCTTCAGCTGTTAAAAAGCAGCCAAAAAATAGTACCGAATCTGGCCAAGTTATACCAACGGTCAATTATAACATAGTGTCAATAGGTGATCAACAAATTCCTTGCATCTCATGCTCTTCCCAAAGATATTGTTTATTAAGGGCTTTAAAATCCATATTTGTAAGCAAGCTATCTGAAGACATGGTCAACTGCGCTTACATTCATCCATTTTCTGTGACTGATCTTCAAAACAAATTTTTAGTACACATCGACTTAAAATTCTCAGATCTTACAACAGAGGATGAATTTATATCAATTGAAGAGTCTTATCTATATTACAACTTCCTTAAAACGTGTAGCTCAAAACTGAGTAATAATACAAAGAATAGTAGATGTGGGCTAATCAAAATAATGGATGAAACTGTCATTCCATATGTCGTTCGTGATAACTCAAAACTTTTACCGTTGTGCTATTTCAAAAACCGAAGCGATCTACAACTCGATTTAAATGAATTAAAAATCGAGACTGTAAGGGGCTGGGAACTCTCATATCTCAAATTCTGTTGTATTGTTCGAGGCACTGCAAGTGGTGAACTGTTTGAAAGAGATGCTTGTGATATTGCAAGTTTAGCCGATATTGTCGAATGCTTACCATTAGCTATTAAATTTGAAGAATATTGGCCTAGAAGTGACTCTGAACTCGAGCTCCTGACGCCTTCTCAAGGTAAAATTTATTTATGTATTAATTTTTCATTTTACAGTGAAGACTATTTAAATACGTTTAGATACCTTTACTAGAAATTTTATTTAAACACTTTTTCAATTCTGCATGTTTAAAATATAAATATAAATGTGTAAAGCCTTCCGAGGTAAAAATTTACAGTTATAAAAATAGAAATAAGGTGATATCTTGATGACAATTGACGATTACAAAAGCTCCTTATTTTTATGTTAAACAAGTGTTTACCGGATTAATATTCAAGCATCAGAATAAAATTCCATTTTAATACATCATAGTACAGCCATAAACAGTCAAAGCCTTTTCAATATCCATTCACAGGAAAGGGTTATATCCAATTCGTTTGTTTCATACATTCATCCCTTTATTCACTCGATATTGAATGTATCATGACCTCCGAATTTCATTTAGAAGGCTCACCCTGCGGGCCAATTTGGTAGAAGTGTCAAAGGGCGCTTTTGCAAATGTCTCGATAGTGAGTATGTGAAATCTGTAAAGACAGTAGTTTTCCTTAGAAGATAGTGAAAAATTACTCTAGACGACCTTGTTGATATTACTGGAAATAGCTTTTTGTAGTATAAAGAGTCCAGTCCTCCCCTTTTCCCGTAAGGGCGTTCCTATTATTATCGTTGCGTTTTTGTCATCAGTTTTGTTAGTTCAGATTATGAGGGAATTTCCAAATTAATACGGAAAAACAATCATTGCTTAAATTATGTTTTCTATAAACACATGTCAAGTATTGTTATTTATTCATTATAAATCAAATATTTGATAATACAATTATATTTTTTCTCATTTTAGATAAATCCCTTAACAATCCACAGTCTCATTATTTAACGGAGGGAACTTCAACCCTGGGTATTCCAAAAAATATGAATGGAAAAATTAATGTGCAATCCAAATCAATGAAGGTATGTAATTTAGTATAATTTTATTTCTAGCCAAAAATTAGTACCCTAAAACATCATTTATTTATTATGCCAATTGACTGTAAATATATATTTTTTAAAACAGATGGCTTCTTCTGATGATGAATATGTTCCTCATTCTGATGTTGACTCTGATATTGATTCTGGTGTTGATCACTCTAATGAACATTCCAAAATAGATAATAATGATATTGAAACAGACGTCAATGAAGTTTACCAAGCAAAAGTGGATCCACCAGGTGATGAATATACTGTTGATAAAAATTAAGAATGTACCAACGACAGAAGTTCTGAATCTGAACATATACCTCCTGATCAAAATAATCTTTGTTCATAACAATATGATAATTGAACAAAGACTCATTCAACAATATCAGATTTTGGTTTTAATTCTGCATCTTCGGGAATAAAAAAAGATATCGGAGATACAACTATAGAAAGTTTTAGAAGTACAGTCAACCCTTCCGCAAAGCACATTTATATACTGTATTTTTCCTTATCTTTTGCAGCGGTGTTTTCCTATAGCACTTCATTTTGTTTTGTCTTTGATGAATGTTTTCGGTAATAACATTCCAGAGATGACATGGTAAATCAATGTGCACGCTTTTTTAATGTGTGATACACTTTTCAGGGGTTTTCAACCATTATAATTTTTTTGAATAAAACTATGTAAAGATGTAAGTGCTTATCTATTAATCACAATAATAATACGTCGATATTTTTGATTCCTATTCAATTATTTGATCTTTGATTCAATACTTCATGGTTTTTAAATTTTATTGAATTTTTTTTATATCCTTTCTTTTTATTTTTATTTCTTAGCCATGTTGTCTAATGGACCCAAGAAAAAACAGAAGAGGAAATTTATTTCGCTAGAACAAAAAGCACAAATTTTGGAACGTTTAAAATGCGGAGAAAAAACTAGTAAAATAAGTAAAGAATTGAATATATGTAAGTCTACAATTTTTGGGATTCAAAAAAGTGAAGATAAAATACTAAAAAGGATTTCCATTGGATCATCAGTCAGTATAAATCAAATTGCTCGTGTGAAAAATAATTTATTAGCTAGAACAGAAAACTGTTTAATAATATGGATTGAAGATTGTTGTCAAAAAAATGTACCACTGGATAGTTATCAGATTAAAACAAAAGCAATCAAAATATTTGAGTATTTAAAAGAAAATCAACCTGACTCTAAGGAAACATTTTTTGCTAGTAATGGATGGTATGAAGGATTTAAAAGACGATTTTCTTTTAATAACCTCAAATTACATGATGAACAATCTTCGGCTGACGTAGATGCTGCTAATATTTTTTTAAATCAATTTAAGACAATTATACAAACGGGAGGTTATACAGCAGACCAAGTGTTTAACGCTGATGAGATGGTTCTAAATTGGAAAACGATGCCAGAACGAACATTCTTATATAAAACAGGGAAATATGCTTCCGGCTTCAAAGCTTCAAAAGATCGAATTACGTTACTCCTTTGCAGTAATGCTTCGGGAGATTTTTTTAATAAGCCATTACTTGTTAATCGTTCTTTAAAACCACGTGCAATGAAAGGAATGAATATGGAAAATCTTCCTGTGTATTGGAGGGCTAATAGAAAAGCATGGGTGACACAAGATATATTTAAAGATTGGTTTTATAATTGCTTTGTTCCTGATGTCCAAATGTACACACGCAGAAAAAATCTCACTTTCAAAATTTTGTTAATTATTGATAATGCCCCTAGTCATCCAAAAGATCTATATCATCCAAATGTAAATGTAATATTTGTACCACCAAACACCACATCGTTAATTCAGCCATTAGATCAAGGTATAATTAAAGTTTTTAAATCATATTATATACGCCATATATTTAAATTAATTGTAGACCAATTAAATGCCAATTCCGACACCACATTATTGAAAGCATGGAATGATTTTTCGATTTTAAATTCTGTTGAAATTATTGATTCCTGTATTAAAGAAATGAAATCCTCTACTTTAAATGAATGCTGGAGATGTATTTGGCCTGAGGTGGTACTGAATGAAACCAAACCAATTTCCTTATTGAATGAAAATGCACGCATAATTAATTTAGCTCGATCTTTGGGCGGGGAAGGGCTCGAAGACATGAATGAAAACGATATTAATGAATTGATAAATAATAACACGGAATTAAATGAAGAAGATTTGGTAACTCTGATTGACGAAAATGTTAGTAATATCAGCGAGGAAATAAATTTTAAAAAACCCAATGAAATTTTAACTTCAGAAAGATTAAATACTGGATTACAATTGTTTAAAGAGTTAGAAACATATTTTATTCAATGTGACTCTTCAAAAGAGCGATTAGCTGAATTAAAGAAACAATTAGAAATATGCCAAGCCCCATATTTTAAAATTCAAGAAGAAATACAAGCAAAAGTTATTTGTGACAAAAAAAATACAAGTTCACCTAATAAGACAAAGAAGTTGAGCGATTGATATTGCAAATGTCGATGGAACGTGGTATCGTGATGTATGCAAATATAAATTGGCTGCTCCCTAGATTTTTAAAAATTAAATATTCTACAAATCAAATTTGATATATTTTATTGCAATTTTAAATTAAATATATAGGAAAAGATTGTATAGATACTAAAGTAAAATAGTTTGTATCTATGAAATGAATAAATACCTTTTTATTTCAATATACCACTTTTATTTAAAAAACGGCATTTTCATGTTAAATTTGAAGAAAAAGAAATATAAAGTAATATATTAGGCTCACCATAAATGATTTTCAAACATACAAGCAGTCAATTATTAGTTTTATATTGGTAATCCTATTAAAACTATTGAACCTGTAAAATTTTGGGTATTTATATAAAATGAATGGATTTGGCCGGTTGGCAACCGTTGTTATCGGTCGTGATTTTGTGTGCTCCGCTCATCTGCTCTGTTTTTGAATAAATAGTGCTTTTCGCATCAATATCTATATCGGATAATTTTAAAAATAATTATTATAATAATGACGGACTGTAATTCACATATGACAAAGCATCAACGGAGAGGCTTCAAAAAGAGGGGTTGAATGGAGATCGCCTACGTCTGAGATATCGGATATGGCATTTTCAATCAATAATATTACAAAAATACAGGCAACCAAAACGGGATTAGATTTTGATAATGTCTACTTATTTAGTAAAAATATTAACAACAAATATGTAAATGTTTTTTTATTAATTTAAATTCAGTTCTACTTCGTTTTTACAGATACACTAATGTGGATAATTACTTCAATCGGTGATGGACATATTTCAACGCGTTAAGACTTAGTTTATCTGTCGCCATGGAGCGAGTGTCAAATGGTGCATCGGAATATCTTGCCGATATCACAATTAAAGAAGAATTGAACATAGAATTTGATGAGTATCAGAATATATTGACAGATGGTCTTCAAATTGACCCGAAACAGGAGGTGCGGGAGGATTTGAAAGGAGACATATCGAATTGCGAGGAGCTGAAGAGGCCAATAAATTGTAAAAATATCAAACGTGAAAATGAAACTCAGTGTGCTTACCCCGAAACATCCAAAAAGCAAAAGCTCCTCCATCAATCCTCTGAGGATGAAACTGTTGTTATAAAAAATGAACTAGAAATCGAATTTCAAAACAATAGTACCAAAACTGGCCAGGTTACACCATCTGATGGTTTTTCTCCATTTAATGTCGATTATAGCTTGGTGCAAATAGGCGATCAGCAAATTCCATGCATCTCATGGTCTTCCCAAAGTTATTGTTTATTAAGGGCTCTAAAATCCATATTTGTAAGCGAGCTAACTGAAGAAATCGTCGACTGCGCTTACATTCATCCATTTTCTGTGTCTCATCTTCAAAACACATTTTTAGTACACATCGAATCAAAATTCTCAGATGCGACCTTTAAAACAGAAGATGAATTTATTTCAATTGAAGAGTCTCATCTATATTACAACTTCCTTAAAACATGCAGTTCAAAACTGAGTGATAATACAAAAAATAGTAATAAATGTGGGCTAATCAAAATGATGGACGAAACTGTAATTCCATATGTTGTTCGTTGTAACTCAAAACTTTTACCGTTGTGCTATTTCAAAAACCGAAGAGATCTACAACTCGATTTAAACAAATTAAAGAAAGAGACTGTAAGGGGCTGGGAACTCTCATATCTTAAATTCTGTTGTATTGTTCGAGGTACTGCAAGTGGTGAACTGTTTGAGAGCGATGCTTGTGATGTTGCAAGTTTAACTAATATTGCCAAATGCTTTCCATTAGCTATTAAATTTGAAGATTATTGGCCTAGAAGTGATTCTGAATTCGAGCTCCTGACGCCTTCTCAGGGTAAAATATATTTATGTATTACTTTTTCATTTTACTAAAAGCGAAAACTATTTAAATATGTTTAGATAAATTTTTTACAAGAAAATGTATTTAAATACTTTTTCCAATTATGCTTCCTTTAATTTATAAGCTTGCAAAGCCTTCCGAGATTACAAATTACAATTATAAAAATCAAAATAAGGTGATATCTTAATGGCAATTGGTTATATTTTCATGTTAAAAAGTGTTTACCGGATTAATATTTAGGAACCAGAATAAAATTCTATTTTATTACATGAGTACCGCCAACAGTTTACTGCAGAACTATGGGCCTCTTCAATATCCATTCATAGGAAGGGGTTACATCCATTTCGTCTGTATCATACATTCATCTCTTCATTGATTCGATATTGAAGGTAGCATGACCTCCAAACTTCATTTAGAACGCTCACCCAGCGGACTAACCGGGTGGAAGTGTCAAAAGGCGCTTTTGCAACCATCTCGATAGGGAGTGTGTGAAAACAGTATTTTTCCTTAGAAGTTAGTGAAAAATTACTTCAGGCAACCTTGTTGATTTTACTGGAAATAGTTTTCTGTAATATAAGGCTAGGGTGGGCTACGTTTTAACAACAATTTAAATAAAATTTGACATGTATTTGTCGATTGTTTAGTTGGTTCAGATTATGATGGTATTTCCAAATTGATAATGAAAAACAAGCATTACATTAATTATGTTTTCCATAAACACATGTCAAGAATTATAATTTTTTTTATAATCAATCAAATATTTCATAATACAATTTTCATTTTTCTCATGTTAGATATATCCCTTAACAGTCCGCAGCCTCATTATTTAACAGAAGAAACTTCAACCTCCCTGGGTATTCCAAAAAATATGAATGGAAAAATGAATGTGCAATCCAAATCAATGAAGGTATGTAATTTTGTATTTTTTTTTATAACATGACAAAAATAAGCACCCAAAAACATCATTTATTTATTATGCCAATTAACTATAAATATATATTTTTTAAAACAGATGGCTTCTTCTGATGATGAATATGTTCCTCATTCTGATGTCGAGTCTGATGTTGACTCTGATGTTGAGTCTGATGTTGATCATTCTGATGAAAATTCTAAAATAGATAATAATGAAGTTGAAGCAGATGTCAATGAAGTTTACCAAGCAAAAGTGGATCCACCAGGTGATGAGCATACTGTTGATAAAAATTATCATCGTACCAATGACAGCAAATCTGCTTATTTATATTACTTAGATAAGTTGCATAATCGACTTCAGAAAAAACAGAAGAGGCAATCTATTTCGCTAGAACAAAAAGCAAAAATTTTGGAACGTTTAAAATGCGGAGAAAAAATTAGGAAAATAGCTGATGAATTGAATATAAGTAGGTCTACAATTTTTGGGATTCAAAAAAGTGAAGATAAAATACTAAATAGGATTTCCATCGGATCATCAGCCAGTATAAATCAAATTGCTCGTGTAAAAAATAATTTATTAGCTAGAACAGAAAACTCTTTAATAATATGGATTAAAGATTGTTCTCAAAAAAATAGACCCCTGACTGTACATCGAATCAAAATAAAAGCTGTCAAAATATTTGACCATTTAAAAGAAAAAGAACCTGACTCTAAGGAAACATTTACCGCTAGTAATAGTTGGTATGGAGGATTAAAAAAAAGATTTTCTTTAAATAACCTCAAATTACAAGATGAATGTTCTTCAGCCGACCTTGCTGTTCTACAGCCAAAAAATAGTACCGAATCTGGCCAAGTTATACCAACTGTCGATTATAACATAGTGAAAATAGGTGATCAGCAAATTCCTTGCATCTCATGCTCTTCCCAAAGATATTGTTTATTAAGGGCTTTAAAATCCATATTTGTAAGCGAGCTATCTGAAGACATCGTCAACTGTGCTTACATTCATCCATTTTCTGTGACTGATCTTCAAAACAAATTTTTAGTACACATCGACTTAAAATTCTCAAATGCGACCTTTAAAACAGAGGATGAATTTATTTCAATTGAAGAGTCTCATCTATATTACAACTTCCTTAAAACGTGTAGCTCAAAACTGATTAATAATAAAAATAATAGTAATAAATGTGGGCTAATCAAAATGATGGACGAAACTGTAATTCCATATGTCGTTCGTTGTAACTCAAAACTTTTACCATTGTGCTATTTCAAAAACCGAAGCGATCTACAACTCGATTTAAATGAATTAAAGATCGAGACTGTAAGCGGCTGGGAACTCTCATATCTCAAATTCTGTTGTATTGTTCGAGGCACTGCAAGTGGTGAACTGTTTGAGAGTGATGCTTGTGATGTTGCAAGTTTTACTGATATTGTCAAATGCTTTCCATTATCCATTAAGTTTGAAGATTATTGGCCTAGAAGTGACTCTGAATTTGAGCTCCTGACGCCTTCTCAAGGTAAAATTTATTTATGTATTAATTTTTCATTTTACTATGTCATTTTACAGTGAAGACTTTTTAAATACGTTTAGATACCTTTACTAGAAAATTTATTTAAATACTTTTTCAATTATGTCTGTATTAAATTATAACTATAAATGTGCAAAACCTTACAAGGTGATATGGCAATTGGCGATTAAAAGTCTCCTTTTTATTTTTATGTTAAAAAAGTGTTTACCGGATTAATATTCAAGCACCAGAATAAAATTGCTTTTCTTTACATCATAGTACAACCACAAACAGTCAAAGCCTCTTCAATATTCATTCACAGGAAAGGGTTACATCCAATTCATTTGTTTCATATATTTATCCCTTTATTCACTCGATATTGAATGTATCATGACCTCCGACTTTCATTTAGAAGGCTTACCCTACAGGCCAATTGGGTGGAACTGTCGAAGGACGCTTTTGCGACCGTCTCGATAGGGAGTGTGTGAAATCTGTAAAGACAGTAGTTTTTCTTAGAAGATAGTGAAAAATTACTATAGACGACCTTATTGATTTTACTGGAAATGGCTTTTTGTAGTATAAAGTGTCCAGTCCCCCCCCTTTTCCTGTAAGGGCGTTGCTATTATTATCATTGCGTTTTTGTCATCAGTATAGTTAGTTCAGATTATGAGGGTATTTCCAAATTAATACGAAAAAACAAACATTGCTTAAATTATGTTTTCTATTAACACATGTCAAGTATTGTTATTTATTCATAATCAATCAAATATTTCATAATATATACAATTATATTTTTTCTCATTTTAGATATATCCCTTAACAATCCGCAATCTCATTATTTAACGGAAGGAACTTCAATCTCCCTGGGTATTCCAAAAAATATGAGTGGAAAAATTAATGTGCAATCCAAATCAATGAAGGTATGTAATTTAGTATAATTTTATATCTAGCTAAAAATTAGCACCCAAAAACATCATTTATTTATTATGCTAATTGACTGTAAATATATATTTTTTAAAACAGATAGCTTCTTCTGATGATGAATATGTTCCTCATTCTAATGTTGACTCTGATGTTGATCACTCTAATGAACATTCTGAAATACATAATAATAAAGTTGAAGCAGATGTCAATGAAGTTTACCAAGCAAAAGTGGATCCACCAGATGCCATGTCTAAATGGACCCAAGAAAAAACAGAAGAGGCAATGTATTTCGCTAGAACAAAAAGCACAAGTTTTGGAACGTTTAAAATGCGGAGAAAAAATTTATAAGATATCTGAAGAATTGAATATATGTAAGTCTACAATTTCTGGGATTCAAAAAAGTGAAGATGAAATACTAAAAAGGATTTCCATCGGATCATCAGTCAGTATAAATCCAATTGCTCATGTGAAAAATAATTTATTAGCTAGAACAGAAAACTGTTTAATAATATGGATTGAAGATTGTTGTCAAAAAAATATACCCCTGGATAGATATCAGATTAAAACAAAAGCAATCAAAATATTTGAGTATTTAAAAGAAAAAGAACATTACTTCAAGGAAACATTTTTTGCTAGTAATGGATGGTATGAAGGATTTAAAAGACGATTTTCTTTTAATAACCTCGAATTACATGATGATCGTTCTTCGGCTGATGTAGATGCTGCTAATATTTTTTTAAATAAATTTAAGACAATTATACGAACGGGAGGTTATACAGCAGACCAAGTGTTTAACGCTGATGAGATGGTTCTAAATTGGAAAAAGATGCCAGAACGAACGTTCATATCTAAAACAGAGAAATCTGCTCCCGGCTTCAAAGCTTCAAAAGATCAAATTACGTTACTCCTTTGCAGTAATGCTTCAGGAGATTTTTTTAATAAGCCATTACTTGTTAATCGTTCTTTAAAACCACGTGCGATGAAAGGAATGAATATGGAAAATCTTCCTGTGTATTGGAGGGCTAATAGAAAAGCATGGGTGACACAAGATATATTTAAAGATTGGTTTTATAATTGCTTTGTTCCTGATGTCCAAATGTACACACGCAGAAAAAATCTCACTTTTAAAATTTTGTTAATTATTGATAATGCCCCTAGTCATCCAAAAGATCTATATCATCCAAATGTAAATGTAATATTTGTACCACCAAACACCACATCGTTAATTCAGCCATTAGATCAAGGTGTAATTAAAGTTTTTAAATCATATTATGTACGCCATATATTTAAATCAATTGTAGACCAATTAAATGCCAATTCCGACACCACATTATTGAAAGCATGGAAAGATTTTTTGATTTTAAATTCTGTTGAAATTATTGATTCCTGTATTAAAGAGATGAAATCCTCTACTGTAAATGAATGCTGGAGATGTATTTGGCCTGAGGTGGTATTGAATGAAACCAAACCAATTTCCTTATTGAATGAAAATGCCCGCATAATTAATTTAGCTCGATCTTTGGACGGAGAAGGGTTCGAAGACATGAATGAAAAAGATATTAATGAATTGATAAATAATGACACGGAATTAAATGAAGAAGATTTGGTAACTCTTATTGACGAAAATGGTAGTAATATCAGCGAGGAAATAAATTTTAAAAAACCTAATGAAATTTTAACTTTAGAAAGATTAAATAGAGGATTACAATTGTTTAAAGAGTTGGAAGCATATTTTATTCAATACGACTCTTCAACAGAACGATTAGCTGAATTAAAGAAACAATTAGAAATATGTCAAGCCCCATATTTAAAAATTCAAGAAGAAATGCAAGCAAAATTTATTTATGACAATAAAAAAAATACAAGTTCATAGTTTGTATCTGTGAAATGAATAAATACTTTTTTATTTGAATATACCACTTTTATTTAAAAAAACGGCATTTTTATTTCATGTTAAATTTGAAGAAAAAGAAATATATTGCCGTAGGCTCACCATAAATGATTTATTCCATTTTCAAACATACAAGCAGTCAATTATTAGTTTTATATTGTAATCCTATTAAAATTATTGAATCTAAAAAAATTTGGGTATTTATATAGAATAAATATCTACATATGTATATTAAAATGAAAGTCTGTTTGTGATCTGAGGTTAATAAGTAAATTATCTTGCTGAGTATAGATTCATATACCATTCATCGAATTGCGATGAAACTTTGGTGAGTTATAGGTTTTTTTTTTGGTGAGGCATAGAACTAAGACCCGATTCACACTATGGTGCCGGTAACGGTTCGATCTCGGTCTCGGTCCGGTCAAATATCCTCATACCAGATTTTGGTTTTGATTCTACAACTTCAGGAATAAAAAAAGATATTGGAGATACACCTATAGAATTTTTTACAAGTATTTGGACTGGGGAAGTTAAGAAATTGTTGATAAAATGTACGAATGCTTATGGAAAAAAGTTGTCGAAAAACAATTTACCAAAAATAAGATACTGCATTGTGACCAAATTCAATGAAATAAATTATATGGAATTGGAAAAATTTTTCACAAGCTCCATTGTATTATCATCCAATATTTTCTTATATTATGTCGAGTAGAAGATTCGAAAAAATATTGAGATGTTTAAATTGCACGATAAATAACAATGACGGGATGTCAAAAATAAGCTCACTTGTTGACATCGTTGTTTCGAATTTTCAAAATATATATTCTCCATCGGAAGAAATTTCTTTAGATGAATCTCTTCTTCTTCATCGAGGGCGACTGTGGTTACGGCAATACACGAAAGGGAAGAAAGCTAAGTATGGCATCAAATTTTATAAATTGTGTTCCCCAAATGGATACATCCATAATATAGAAATCTATAGAGAAAGGTTATTTGATAACGAACCTAGAGGAACCAAAATTGATGCCAGTGTACTTAAATTGATGAATCCATTTCTCCACAAAGGTCATCATGTTTTTATAAACTTTTTTTTTAATAACATTTCATTATCTACTAAACTATTAGAAAAAAGGACGCATACAACAGGGACATTACGGGCAAATAAAAGAGGAAATCCAGCAGAAATAACAAAGAAGAAGTTTGAAAAGGGAGAACACATATTGTTAAGAAAAAATAATATATATATTTCAAAATGGCACAATACTAGAGACGTATTAAGCATTACAACCAAATATCACCCTCAGCTCATCGAATAAACTAACAGATATGGAATCATAAAAATAAAGCCCATTGAAGTTGTAGAATACAATAAATTTATGGGTGGTGTTGACAGGTCAGGCCAACTCATAGCATATTATTCTTGCCCCCGAAAAACAATTCGGTGGTATAAAAAAATTATATTCCATCTGTTAGACATGTCAGTATTTAATGCGTGGATTTTATACCGCATTAAAATGGAAAAGGTGATAAGTTTTCTACAATTTAATAGAATCCTTATTAGGTATTGCCCATATAACAGATGGTAGAGAATTGGTAACTATCACACCTACTCCAACAATATGCAATACTCTAGTCATTTTTTTGGAAAAAAATCCTATTCCAAAAAATTATAAAAAGAAAATATGTTATTTGCGCTGCAGGTGGTGTTTAAAAAATAATAAACGCACTGAGACTTCATGGAGATGCCAAACCTGCCCAAAAAATCCTGCTCTGCTTGTGTGCTTTCGACTCCCATTACTCTAATACAATAACACGAGACAGAACGATCGACCTTTCATTGTGTGTATTAGCGATGGTTTAAATAGTTTTATTATTAAAGAAAATACAATGGTTGAAAATCACTGAAAAGTGTAAAGAACACATTAAAAAAAACGTGTGGATCAATTAATTTAATGATGAATTGTTCGACGGCGATAAAACTTTGGTCTTATCGCTGGAATATTATCACTAACAACGATTAGTGAAGTCAAGAGGCAAACACGAAACAGAATAACTGACTCGTTGTGTGTTCTGGCGATGGCTTTTAAGCACTAATCGGTATTCATGAATGTTGTCGGCAATCGGATTCACGAAACCAATTAAAATTACGATGCCGCGCGCGAAAGCGTTAACGGTTCGATCTCGCTGGTCCAATTCCGTTTCTTGTATGAGAATATTTGACCGAACCGAGACCGAGACCGAGAGCGAGATCGAACCGTTAACGGTACCATAGTGTGGATTGGGCCTTAAGCCGAGTATAAAAGAGGTTCGGGTCACCATACAGAACAATCGGGAACCGAGCTTCGGCTCGACGACTTTCCTTAGAAGACCGAGCTTCGTCTCGGACCTTCGGGTCGAGCTTCGGCTCGACCGAAAGAAGTTAGCAGTAGTTAGAAGCTAGCAGCTTAAGATTCGGCTCAGAACAGATCTCTCCCGCCCCCGAGCTTCAAGTTTTGACATTTTCTACGCCTCGCAGCCGCAGTCTCTACGAATTGGGTACAATAAAAATGTTAGAGAGAAGATGCCATCTTTGAAATTCGTTGCCTGGAAATCCATCACCTACCATCCCCCCCCCCTCCTCACCTACCATCCCCTCATTGAGTCCTCCCCGACGTTATGAGTGACGTGGCAGCCGTGGGTTGTCGGATAGCTCGCGCTGAAGATACCGTCGCGCGCCGGAGTGGAAGCAGAAGCAATCGGCTAGTTTTTTATTCATTTAAATTCAGATCTACTTCATTTTTACAGAGGCACTAATGTGGATAATTACTTCAATCGGTGATGGACATTTATAAGCGCGTTAAGACCGTAGCGTTTTGCTGTCATGGAGCCAGCGTCGGGCGATTCATCAGAAAACCTCAACGATATCATAATTAAAAAAGAATTGAACATAGAATTTGATGAGTATCAGAATATATTGACAGATGGTCTTCAAATTGATTCTAAACAGGAAGTATGGGAGGATTTGAAAGGAGACATATCGAATTGCGAGGCGCTGAAGAGACCAACAAACCGTAAAAATATCAAACGTGAAAATGAAAGTCAGCCTGCTTATCCCGAAACATCCAAAAAGCAAAAGCTCCTCCATCAATCCTCTGAGGATGAAACTGTTGTTATAAAAAATGAACCAGAAATCGAATTTCAAAATAATAGTACCGAAACTGGACAGGTTACACCATCTGATGGTTTTTCTCCATTTAATGTCGATTATAGCTTGGTGCCAATAGGCGATCAGCATATTCCATGCATCTCATGGTCTTCCCAAAGTTATTGTTTATTGAAGGCTTTAAGATTCATATTTATAAGTGAGCTATCTGAAGATATTGTCAACTGTGCTTACATTCATCCAATTTCTGTTTTTGATCTTCAAAACAAATTTTTAATACATATTGACATTAAATTATCGGATACAACTTTTACCTCAGAGGACAAATTTATTTCAATTGAAGAAGCTCATCTATATTACGACTTTCTTAAAACGTGTAGCTCAAAACTGAGTAATAATACAAAGAATAGTAATAAATGTGGGCTAATCAAAATGATGGATGAAAGTGTCATTCCATATGTCGTTCGTTATAATTCAAAACTTTTACCGTTGTGCTATTTCAAAAACCGAAGAGATCTACAACTCGATTTAAACAGATTAAAGATCGAGACTGTGAGCGGCTGGGAACTCTCATATCTCAAATTCTGTTGTATTGTTCGAGGCACTGCAAGTGGTGAACTGTTTGAGAGCGATGCCTGTGATGTTGCAAGTTTATCCAATATTGCCGAATGCTTTCCATTAGGTATTAAATTTGAAGATTATTGGCCTAGAAGTGACTCTGAATTCGAGCTCCTGATGCCTTCTCGGGGTAAAATATATTTATGTATTACTTTTTCATTTTACTAAAAGCGAAAACTATTTAAATATGTTTAGATAAATTTTTTACAAGAAAATGTATTTAAATACTTTTTCCAATTATGCTTCCTTTAATTTATAAGCTTGCAAAGCCTTCCGAGATTACAAATTACAATTATAAAAATCAAAATAAGGTGATTAATATGTAGGAACCAGAATAAATTCCTTTTTACTATATTATAGTACAGCCGCAAACAGTTCACTGCAGAACTAAAGCCTCTTCAATATCCATCCAATTCGGCTGTACCATACAATCATCCCTTCATTCACTCAATATTGAAGGTAGCATGATCTCCTTGTTTCATTTAGAACGCTCACCCAGCGGATCTCCTAAATAAGTGTCTCAATGGGCCCTTTTGCGGCTGTCTCAATAGGGAGCGTGTGAAATCTGTAAAAACAGTAGGTCTCTTAAAAAGATAGTGAAAAATTGCTTTAGGCAACCTTGTTGATTTTACTGGAAATGGCTTTCTGTAGTATAAAGGGTCCAATCCCCCCTTTTCCCATAAGGGCATTGCTGGGCTACGTTTTAACAATGATTTTAAGTAAAATTTGACATGTATTTGTCGACAGTTTAGTTGGTTCAATTTATGAGGGAATTTCCAAATTAATAAGAAAAAAACAAGCATTGCTTAAATTTTTTTTTCTATAAACACATGTCAAGTATTGTTATTTATTCATTATCAATCAAATATTTGATAATACAATTGTATGTTTTCTCATTTTAGATCTTTCCTTTAACAATCCACAGTTCCATTATTTAATGGAAGGAATTTCAACTTCCTTGAGTATTCCAAAAAATATTAATGGGAAAAATAATGCGCAGTCCAAATCAGCAAAGGTATGTAATTTTGTATATTTTTTATTACCTGCCAAAAATTAGCACCCAAAAACTTATAATTACATTCTTTATGATAATCAGTAATATTGTTAAAAACTCCGATGATATCATAACACTTTCATAAATGTCAAATGCTTATTATTTCTTAATCGAAATCCAAAATTTTATATAAATATCTTTATATTTTTCTCCGATTCCATGTAAGGATGATGTAGCACCATTTTTACTACCCCCATTTCTGACTGCATGAGTATTAATTATAATACATTTATATTCCTATTCCCTTTTTTTAATGGTAACTATTTTCACTTTCATGATTTTAATGCTTTCGCAGATGTGTCTGCAAATGCAAACATACTTATAGTACTTGTTTATAGCATTATACATGCATAAAGGTGGTAATTGGTATGTATGCGTGTATGAATATACACCAATACATCCCTACACAGTACATATTTGACATTTGTGTCCCATTCTCCTGGTGATGAAATGTTTTGGAAAAGTCCTTCTATACTATCTACTTTTTCACCTTTAATCAAGTATGATTATTTATTTATTATGCCAATTAACTGTAAATATATTTTTTTAAAACAGATGGCTTCTTCTGATGATGAATATGATCCTCATTCTGAGGTTGACTCTGTTGCTGATTCTGATGTTGATTCTGATGTTCACTTTAATGATTACTCTAGTGAACATTCCGAAATAGATAATGAAGTTGAAGCAGACGTCGATGAATTTTATCAAGCAAAAATGGATCCACCAGGTGATGAATATACGGTCAATAAAAATTATAAATGTACCGACGACGGCAATTCTGAATCTGAACGTATATCTCTCGATCAAAATAATCTTCATCCACGACAATATGATAATTGGACAAAGACTCAGTCAATAATCCCAGATTTTGGTTTTGATTCTGCATCTTCCGGAATAAAAAAAGATATCGGAGATACACCTATAGACATTTTTAGAAGTATTTGGACTGGAGAAGTTAAAAAGTTGTTGATAGAAAATACAAATGCTTATGGAAAAAAATTGTCAAATAGCAGTTTGCCAAAAGCAAAATACTGCAGGTTGACCAAATTCAATGAAATGAACGATATGGAATTGGAAAATTTTTTTGGGCTATGTTTGCTTGGTGGGCAGTTAGGCTTTCCAACATTAAGAAAATTGTTTTCACGAGATCCACTGTATTATCATCCAGTATTTTCCTATGTAATGTCAGGTAGAAGATTCGAAAATATATTGAGTTGCTTGAATTGTTCAACAACCAATAATGACAGGATGTCAAAAATAAGCCCACTTGTTGACATCGTTGTTTCAAATTTTCAAAATACCTATTCTCCATCGGAAGAAATTTATTTAGATGAACCTTTTCTTCTTCATCAAGGGCGATTATGGTTACAGCGACACATGAAAGGGAAAAAAGCAAGTTATGGCATCAAATTTTATGAATTATGTTCTCCAAATGGTTACATACATAATCTAGAAATCTATAGAGGAAGGTTATTTAATAACGAACCTAGGGGAACCAGAATCGATGCCGGTGTACTAAGCTTGATGAATCCATTTCTCCACAAAGGTCATCATATTTTTATGGACAGTTATTATAATAATATTTCATTATGTACTGAATTATTAGAAAAAAGGACACATACAACAGGGATAATACATGCAGATAGAAGAGGAAATCCAGGAGAAATAACAAATAAGAGAATCAAAAAAGGAGAGCATATATGGTTAAGAAAAAATAATATATATATTTCAAAATGGCATGATTCTAGAGAAGTATTATCCATTACAACCAAGCATCACCCTCGACTGATTAGAAAAAAGAATAAATATGGAGTCATAAAAGTGAAGCCCATTGAAGTTGTAGAATATACTAAATTTATGGATGGTGTTGATAGAGCAGATCAACTTATATCTTTTTATTCCTGCCCCCGAAAAACAATACGATGGTATAAAAAAATAATATTCCATCTATTAGACACGACAGTATTTAATTCGTGGATTTTATACCGCATAAAAATTAAAAAGGCAGTAAGTTTTGTGCAATTTAGAGAAATTTTAATTAAATCCCTATTGGGAATTGCTCATTTAGCAAATGGTAAAGACTTGACTACTACCTGTCCAACAGTTGTAAATTCAAACAATACTATTTCACTTCAATTGGAAAATCACGTATTAGAAAAGATTCCTGTCCCAATAAATTATAGAAGAAAGAGTTATTTTTTACGCTGTAGGTGGTGCTCAAAAGAAAATAAACGTACAAACACCTCATGGAGATGCCCAATTTGTCCAAATAAACCCCCTCTATGTCTTGGAAATTGCTTTAAATATTTTCATGCTAGATAATTTTATTTTGTAATTTTGTAAACAATCTTGTCACCTTTATAATATTTTTTTTGTAACCTTATAAAACCTTTTTATGTGAGTTTATAAATGTGTACATTTTTATAAATTGTGGCCAAATATTTGTGTAATTTTTGCAAATCTGTAAACCTCAGAATCATTTTACATATACCTACATATGTAAATTGAATATAAAATAAAAATAGAATACTATTTTTTGTAACAATAAAAAGGTTGAGAACAACTGCTTTCAATTTTTATTATTGCTTCATTTCACACAAAAATGTTTTTTACCGTAGTTTTTAAGCTGATTTTCTTCTTACACAATTTTTTAGCATGGTTTAAAAATATCCTGATTATCATCTAATTTTTCTAATTCATACATATATATTTTTAGTTGATATTAAAAAGTGAAAACCAGACTTTCTGTATATTTAAAATATTTATTATAATAAAGACGGATTGTAATTCATATACATATAACAAAGCATCAACATAATGACTTCAAAAAGAAGTGTGAATTAGATTTTCAAAATATATTTTATAGTCCAAATAGTATTTTTAAAACGAATGTGTCATTTATTAGTAGTTTAATCACAAATACCAACAGCCATGGATTATCAGCAGGCAGGCAGAAGGCGTTACTGCCCCTGGCCTAGCAATATTAATTAGACAGAAATATAGGGGAAGCAAATGGAACGAAAACATTTTTTTTATTACTTTTTACAAATGGGAAATCACCACATGAAAAATTCTCTTCCTAGTATGTAGTTTCTTATGAAGATTGCCTACGCCCGAGATATCGGATATGGCATATTCAATTAATCGTATTACACAAATATAAGTAACCAAAAAGAGATTAGATTTTAATGATGTCTACTTGTTAAATAAAAATATATAAATGGTTTTTTATTAATTTAAATTCAGATCACTTAATTTTCACAGCACACTAATGTGGATAATTACTGCAATCGGTGATGGACATTTTTCAGAACGTTAAGACTTTAGTTTATCTGTCGCCATGGAGCGAGCGTCGGACGGTGTATCAGAACATCTCGACGATATCACAATTAAAGAAGAATTGAACATAGAATTTGACGAGTATCAGAATATATTGACAGATGGTCTTCAAATTGACCCGAAACAGGAGGTGCGGGAGGATTTGAAAGAAGACGTATCGAATTGCGAGGAGCTGAAGAGGCCAATAAATTGTAAAAATATCAAACGTGAAAATGAAACTCAGTGTGCTTACCCCGAAACATCCAAAAAGCAAAAACTCCTCCATGAATTCTCTGACGATGAAACTGATGTTATAAAAAATGAACTAGAAATTGAATTTCAAAACAATAGTACCAAAACTAGCCAGATTACACCATTTGATGGTTTTTCTCCATTTAATGTCGATTATAGCTTGGTGCAAATAGGCGATCAGCTTATTCCATGCCTCTCATGGTCTTCCCAAAGTTATTGTTTATTAAGGGCTTTAAAATCCATATTTGTAAGCGAGCTATCTGAAGACATCGTCAACTGCGCTTATATTCATCCATTTTCTGTGTCTGATCTTCAAAACAAATTTTTAGTACACATCGACTTAAAATTCTCAGATGCGACCTTTACAACAGAGGATGAATTTATTTCAATTGAAGAGTCTCATCTATATTACAACTTTCTTAAAACGTGTAGCTCAAAACTGATTAATAATAAAAATAATAGTAATAAATGTGGGCTAATCAAAATGATGGATGAAACTGTAATTCCATATGTCGTTCGTTGTAACTCAAAACTTTTACCATTGTGCTATTTCAAAAACCGAAGCGATCTACAACTCGATTTAAATGAATTAAAGATCGAGACTGTGAGCGGCTGGGAACTCTCATATCTCAAATTCTGTTGTATTGTTCGAGGCACTGCAAGTGGTGAACTGTTTGAGAGTGATGCTTGTGATGTTGCAAGTTTTACTGATATTGTCGAATGCTTTCCATTATCTATTAAATTTGAAGATTATTGGCCTAGAAATGACTCTGAATTCGAGTTCCTGACGCCTTCTCAGGGTAAAATATATTCATGTATTACTTTTTCATTTTACTAAAAGCGAAGATTATTTACATACATTTTCTATAAACACATGTCAAGTATTATTATTTATTCATAATACAATTATATTTTTTCTCATTTTAGATATATCCCTTAACAATCCACAGTCTGATTATTTAACGGAAGGAACTTCAACCTCCCTGGGTATTCCAGAAAATATGAATGGGAAAATTAATGTGCAATCCAAATCAATGGATGTATGTAATTTTGTATATTTTTTATTACTAGCCAAAATTTAGCACCCAAAAACGTCATTTATTTATTATGCCAATTAACTGTATACATATTTTTTTAAAACAGATGGCTTCTTCTGATGATGAATATGTTCCTCATTCTGATGTTGACTCTGATGCTGATTCTGATTTTGACTCTGATGTTGACTTTGATGATTACTCTAATGAACATTCGGAAATAGATAATAATGAAGTTGATGCAGACACCGATGAATTTTACCAAGCAAAAGTGGAATCAGCAGGTGATGAGTATACTGTTGATATAAATAATGACAGCGATCTTGAATCTGAATGTATACCTCCCGATCAAAATGATCTTCATTCACAACAATATGATAATTGGACAAAGACTCGGGCAAAAATCCCAGATTTTGGTTTTGATTCTGCTTCTTCCGGAATAAAAAAAGACATCGGAGATACGCCTATAGAAATTTTTAGGAGTATTTGGACTGAGGAAGTTAAAAAGTTGTTGATAGAAAGTACAAATGCTTATGGAAAAAAAATATCAAAAAGCAGTTTACCAAAAGCAAAATGGTTGACAAAATTCGATGAAATAAATGATATGGAATTGGATACATTTTTTGGGCTGTGTTTGCTTGGTGGGGAGTTAGGCTTTCCAACATTAAGAAAAATGTTTTCACGAGATCCACTGTATTATCATCCAGTATTTTCCTATGTAATGTCAGGTAGAAGATTCGAAAATATATTGAGTTGCTTGAATTGTTCAACAACCAATAATGACAGGATGTCAAAAATAGGCCCATTTGTTGACATCGTTGTTTCGAATTTTCAAAATACCTATTCTCCATCGGAAGAAATTTATTTAGATGAACCCTTTCTTCTTCATCAAGGACAATTGTGGTTGCGGGGACACACGAAAAGGAAGAAAGCCAACTATGGCATCAAATTTTATGAGTTGTGTTCCTCAAATGGCTACATCCATAATCTGGAAATCTATAGAGGAAGGTTATTTAATAACGAACCTAGGGGAATCAGAATCGATGCCGGTGTACTAAGATTGATGAATCCATTTCTCCACAAAGGTCATCATATTTTTATGGACAGTTATTATAATAATATTTCATTGTGCACTGAATTATTAGAAAAAAGGACACACACAACAGGGATATTACATGCAGATAGAAGAGGAAATCCAGGAGAAATAACAAATAAGAAAATCAAAAAAGGAGAGCACATCTGGTTAAGAAAAGATAATATATATATTTCAAAATGGCTTGATTCTAGAGAAGTTTTATCCATTACAACCAAGCATCACCCTCGACTGATTAGAAAAAAGAACATACGTGGAGACTTAAAAGCGAAGCCCATTGAAGTTTTAGAATACACTAAATTTATGAATGCTTTTTATAGAGCAGATCAACTTATATCTTTTTATTCCTGCCCCCGAAAAACAATACAGTGGTATAAAAAGATAATATTCCATCTATTAGACATGACAGTATATAATTCGTGGATTTTACACAGCATGAAAATGAAAAAGGCAGTGGGTTTTATGCAATTTAGAAAATTATTAATTAAATCCTTATTAGGAATTGCCAATTTAAAAAATTGTACAAACATGATTACCGGTCCAACAGTTGTAAATTCAAACAATACCATTTCACTTCAATCGGGAAATCATGTACTAGAAAGGATTCCTGTCCCAAAAAATTTTAGAAAAAAGACTTATTATTTAAACTGTACGTGGTGCATGAAAAAAAATAAACGTTCACACACCCTATGGAGATGCCCAATTTGTCCAAAAAAACCTCCTCTATGTCCTGGAAATTGCTTTGAATACTTTCACACATAATGTTTTTTTGTAGTTCCGTAATCTTATGAAAATATTTTGCAGTCTTGTCACCTGTATAATTTTTTTTGGTAACCTGTACACTTTTTGTATAATTTTATAAATGTGTACATTTATATAAATCATGGCCAAATATTTGTCTAATTTTTGCAAATCTGTATACCGGAATCATTTTACATATATGTAGCTGCATATGTAAATTTAATTTAAAATAAAAATAGAATACTAATTTTTGTGAAAATAAAAAGGTTGAGAACAACTGCTTTCGATTCTTATTACTTTTTTAGTTTTTAATGTTGTGTATTGGATTTTAATGCTCTTCCATATTGCCTAATAGTGAATCACTTGAGAAGATAAATCGAAATGTACCAACTTTACCAAATCCAATAACAAGTACATATTACAACTGGAATTGATACAAAAATGCCCTTGCATCTTCCATGATTGAATTTTTACTTTGAACAAGAAGATTGTTTATATATGTACAGTGTTCATGTATGTATAAAAAAAAAACCATTTAAATAATCAATGCTAACGTTCGTAACACGCTGCTGAAAAGAAAATGTATGATTAAATACATATAAATTTGTAATGCATACATAATCGACTCTTAGATTTTATTTTTGTATAACTTGTATAATACATTCCCAATCCCTGACTAAACTTTTGTTAATAAGCACTAACAAATTTGATGTATTGTATTGTTAAAAATTGCTTGATTTCACACAAAAAAGTTTTTTACTGTAGTTATTAACCTGATTTTCTTACACAATTTATTAGCATGCTTTAAAAATATATTATAGTTTTTCTGAAACATATACAGTGGTGCCTCACACAACGAACTTAATTCGTTCCAGGAGCAAGTTCGTAATGCGAAAAGTTCGTTATGTGAAACGCGCAAAAGCACGCTTTTTGGCCGATGGTTTCATGAAAAACCTGTCTAAAGTCGTTCGTCGCGACTTTGTTGTGTGAAGCGAAGTTCGTTGTATGAATCATGAAATTAATGAATAGGAAGTTCGCTGCGTGCAGCGTTCGCTGTGCGAGGCGTTCATTATGCGAGGCACCACTGTACATATATATTATTAGCTGATATTATAAACTGAAAACCAGACTGGGTATTTAAAATATCTATTATAATAAAGACGAATTGTAATTCATATACATATAACAAAGTATCAACAGAAAAACTTCAAAAAGAAGAGTGAATTCGATTTTCAAAATATATTTTACAGTCCAAATAGTATTTTCATAACAAATGTGTCATTTACTAGTAGTTTAATCACAAATACCCACAGCCAGGGGCTATCAGAAGGGAGGCAGGAGGCGTTACTTAATCCTTGCAATGTTAACACATCTTCATCGGGAAGGGTATTTTTACCATTTACGGAGACTGGTCGTTATTGGCGGGAGAGGTATTTTTACCTTTTACGTTGACTCCATTTTGACGGCGGAAAACGTAAAAATACCTCTCCCGCCAATAACGACCAATCTGCGTAAATGGTAAAAATACCCTTCCCGATGGAGATGTGTAAATTAAACAATAATATAGAGGAAGCAAATCGGAATGAAATATTAAATTATTTATTTTTACTTTTTTACAAATGGGAAATCACCACATGAAAAATCCTTTTTCTAGTATGTAGTTTCCTATGAAGATCGCCTACGCCTGAGATATCGGTTATGGCATATTCAATCAATCGTATTCATTTTTTAGATTAGATTTTAATAATGTCTTCTTGTTTGATAAAAATATTAACAAAAAATATATAAATGTTTTTTTATTAATTTAAATACAAATCACATCTTTTTTACAGATACACTAATGTGTACAATTACTTCTATCGGTGATGGACATTTTTAAGCGCGTTAAGACCGTAGCGTTCTGCTGTCATGGAGCCAGCGTCGGGCGATTCATCAGAAAACCTCAACGATATCATAATTAAAAAAGAATTGAACATAGAATTTGATGAGTATCAGAATATATTGACAGATGGTCTTCAAATTGATTCTAAACAGGAAGTATGGGAGGATTTGAAAGAAGACGTGTCGAATTGCGAGGCGCTGAAGAGACCAACAAACCGTAAAAATATCAAACGTGAAAATGAAAGTCAGCCTGCTTATCCCGAAACATCCAAAAAGCAAAAGCTCCTCCATCAATCCTCTGAGGATGAAACTGTTGTTATAAAAAATGAACCAGAAATCGAATTTCAAAATAATACTACCGAAACTGGCCAGGTTATACCGTCTGATGGTTTTTCTCCATTTAATGTCGATTATAGCTTGGTGCCAATAGGCGATCAGCATATTCCATGCATCTCATGGTCTTCCCAAAGTTATTGTTTATTGAAGGCTTTAAAATCCATATTTGTAAACGAGCTATCTGAAGACATCGTCAACTGCGCATATATTCATCCATTTTCTGTGTCTGATCTTCAAAACAAATTTTTAGTACACATCGACTTAAAATTCTCAGATGCGACCTTTACAACAGAGGATGAATTTATTTCAATTGAAGAGTCTCATCTATTTTACAACTTCCTTAAAACGTGCATCTCAAAACTGATTAATAATACAAAGAATAGTAATAAATGTGGGCTAATCAAAATGATGGATGAAACTGTCATTCCATATGTCGTTCGTTATAACTCAAAACTTTTACCATTGTGCTATTTCAAAAACCGAAGAGATCTACAACTCGATTTAAACAAATTAAAGATCGAGACTGTAAGCGGCTGGGAACTCTCATATCTCAAATTCTGTTGTATTGTTCGGGGCACTGCAAGTGGTGAACTGTTTGAGAGTGATGCCTGTGATGTTGCAAGTTTAACCGATATTGTCGAATGCTTTCCATTATCCATTAAGTTTGAAGATTATTGGCCTAGAAGTGACTCTGAATTCGAGCTCTTGACGCCTTCTCAAGGTAAAATATATTTTTGTATTATTTTTATTTTATGTAAAGTGAAGACTATTTAAATATATTTATATACCTTTACAAGAAAATTAATTTAAATACTTTTTCAATTGTGTTTGTTTTAAATTATAACTATAAATGTGTGAAGCCTTTCGAGGTAAAAAATTACTATATAAGGTGATCCTGATGGCAATTGATAATTACAATTCCTGGAAAATATTGGGGGTCTAGCAGGCCTAGCATTCCTGTTTCTCGATTCATTGTGAGGCAGAAGAACTCTAATTTTATTGAGGTGGCTTCTTGCAATCTCTTTTATGGGACCAGTTTGACATGCTTTTTCATAGCATGTATAAGTTTTTAAAAATGTAGTCGCCAGCCACACCTCCTGTGGATTTTATGAACTAAGGATTATTGAGTCACTAGTCGAAAAATAATACTTAATTTTTATTATTTTGTAAAATTATTATTCAAAATTTAAATTCAAACGGGGACCCAATTATTTAAATACTCTAAATATCATAAAATATATCACTATTTGTACTTCAGAAAGCCTTTTCCAGTGAAATCAACCATGTTGCTTAGAGAACTTTTTCACTTATTTCACTTTTCAATGGCTGCATTATGATGATTATTCTTTACTGTAAAAAACATGTTAATAAAGCAATTAAATATACATTCAAACCTCTTTTTGTGTGATTTTGGGTATATTTAATATCATTATCATCATAGTGCAGCCACAAACAGTCCACTGCAAAACTATGGGCCTCTTCAATATCCATTCACAGAATGGGGTTGCATCCATTTCGTCTGTATCATACATTCACTTCTTCGAATATTGAAGGTAGCATAACCTCCGAGTTTCATTTAGAACGCTCACACAGCAGGTCTTCTGAATGAATGTAAATAAACTAAATAAACACCTTGACGGACCCTTTTGAGACTATCTCGATAGGAAGTGTGTGAAATCTGTAAAGATAGGGTCTCCTTAGATGATAGTGAAAAATTACCCTAGGCGAACTTGTTGATTTTACTAGAAGTGGCTTTCTGAAGTGTAAAGGGTCCAGTCTCCCCTTTCCCTGTGAAGGCATTGCTGGATTAGGGTGGTTGATGTTTTAACAACGATTTTAAATAAAATTTGACATGTATTTGTCGATAATTTTGTTGGTTCAGATTATGAAGGAATTTACAAATTAATAAAGAAAAACAAGCATTGCTTAAATTATGTTTTCTATAAACACATATCAAGTATTGTTATTTATTCATTATCAATAAAATATTTGATAATACAATTGTATGTTTTCTCATTTTAGATATATCCCTTAACAATCCGCAGTTCCATTATTTAATGGAAGGAACTTCAACCTCCATGAATATTCCAAAAAATATGAATGGGAAAAATAATGCGCAGTCCAAATCAACAAAGGTATGTAATTTTGTATATTTTTTTATTACTAGCCAAAAATTAGCACACAAAAATTTATAATTAAATTCTTTATGATTATCAATAATATTGTTAAAAACACCGATGATATCATAACACTCTTAAATGTCAAATGCTCATTATTTTTTTATTGAAATCCAATATTTTATATAAATATCGATATATATTTTTCTCCGATTCCATGTAAGGATGATGTAGCACCATTTTAACCACATTCATTCTTGACTATATGAATATTTATATTACATTTACATTCCTATTCCTTTTTTTTTATTAATAACTACACAACTTTCACTTTTATAATTTAACGCTTTCGCGGACACTCCTGCGATTGCAGTGATTTTTTGTATGTTGCATGGGATGTGACTGCAAATGCAAACACGCTTATAATACTTGTTTATTGCGCCGTATGTGCATACAGGTGGTAATTGATTTTTATGCGTGTATGAATGTGCACCAATAATCTTTAAAATAATGCATCATACTTTTGTTAGTTGTGGTGTCCCATTCTTCGAGTGACAACGTGTTTTGGAAAAGTACTTCTCTACTATTTACTTTTTCACCTTTGATCAAGTAAGATCATTTATTTATTATGCCAATTAACTGTAAATATATTTTTTTAAAACAGATGGCTTCTTCTGATGATGAATATGTTCCTCATTCTGATGTTGACTCTGATGTTGATTCTGATTTTGACTCTGATGTTGACTTTGATGATTACTCTAATGAACATTCGGAAATAGATAATAATGAAGTTGAAGCAGACATCGATGAATTTTACCAAGCAAAAGTGGAAACAGCAGGTGATGAGTATACTGTTGATATAAATAATGACAGCGATCCTGAATCTGAATGTATACCTCCCGATCAAAATGATCTTCGTTCACAACAATATGATAATTGGACAGAGACTCAGTCAATAATCCCAGATTTTGGTTTTGATTCTGCTTCTTCCGGAATAAAAAAAGATATCGGAGATACGCCTATAGAAATTTTTAGGAGTATTTGGACTGAGGAAGTTAAAAAGTTGTTGATAGAAAGTACAAATGCTTATGGAAAAACATTGTCGAAAAGCAGTTTACCAAAAGCAAAATACTGCAGGTTGACAAAATTCAATGAAATAAATGATATGGAATTGGATAAATTTTTTGGGCTGTGTTTGCTTGGTGGGCAGTTAGGCTTTCCAACATTAAGAAAAATGTTTTCACGAGATCCACTGTATTATCATCCAGTATTTTCCTATGTAATGTCAGGTAGAAGATTCGAAAATATATTGAGTTGCTTGAATTGTTCAACAACCAATAATGACAGGATGTCAAAAATAAGCCCACTTGTTGACATCGTTGTTTCGAATTTTCAAAATACCTATTCTCCATCGGAAGAAATTTATTTAGATGAACCCTTTCTTCTTCATCAAGGGCAATTGTGGTTGCGGGGACACACGAAAGGGAAGAAAGCTAACTACGGCATCAAATTTTATGAGTTGTGTTCCCCAAATGGTTACATCCATAATTTAGAAATCTATAGAGGAAGGTTATTTAATAACGAACCTAGGGGAATCAGAATCGATGCCGGTGTACTAAGATTGATGAATCCATTTCTCCACAAAGGTCATCATATTTTTATGGACAGTTATTATAATAATATTTCATTATGCACTGAATTATTAGAAAAAAGGACACACACAACAGGGATATTACATGCAGATAGAAGAGGAAATCCAGGAGAAATAACAAATAAGAGAATCAAAAAAGGAGAGCACATATGGTTAAGAAAAGATAATATATATATTTCAAAATGGCTTGATTCTAGAGAAGTATTATCCATTACAACCAAGCATCACCCTCGACTGATTAAAAAAAAAAACAAACATGGAGTTGTAAAAACAAAGCCCATTGAAGTTTTAGAATACACTAAATTTATGAATGCTTTTTATAGAGCAGATCAACTTATATCTTTTTATTCCTGCCCCCGAAAAACAATACGGTGGTATAAAAAGATAATATTCCATCTATTAGACATGACGGTATATAATTCGTGGATTTTACACAGCATGAAAATGAAAAAGGCAATGAGATTTATGCAATTTAGAAAATTATTAATTAAATCCTTATTAGGAATTGCCAATATAAAAAATTGTACAAACATGATTACCGGTCCAACAGTTGTAAATTCAAACAATGCCATTTCACTTCAATTGGAAAAACATGTAATAGAAAAGATTCCTGTCCCAATAAATTATACAAGAAAGAGTTATTATTTACGCTGTAGGTGGTGCTCGAAAAAAAAAAAGCGCACTGATACCTCGTGGAGATGCCAAGTTTGCCCGAATAGACCACCTCTATGTTTTGGAAATTGCTTTAATTACTTTCATGATGTATAATATTTTTTGTAATTTTGTTAAACTTATGAAAATATTTTGCAATCTGGTCACCTGTATAATTTTTTTTGTAACCCTGTAACTTTTTTTATGTAATTTTATAAATGTGTATATTTTTATAAATCATGGCTAAACGTTTGTGTAATTTTGGCAAATCTGTATACATCAGAATTATTTTACATATAGCTGCATATGTAAATTTAATATAAAATGAAAATAGAATATTAATTTTTGTAGCAATAAAAAGGTTGAGAACAACTGCTTTCGATTTTTATTACTTTTTTATGTTTCAATGTTGTATTTTGGATTGTATTGCTTTTCATCACTGATTCTTCAGTAAAAGCGTATGTTTTGTCACAAAATAAATTACACTATGATCCTAGTTTCCAGCAATAGATGGGTTAAGATGTAGATTACTAGAAAAAGGATGGGGAAGCATTTGCCTTGCAGCATTATTTTGTATTTTTCATTCAAAATCTCTTCTTTTACAAATGTAATTCATTATTTTTAGGATTTGGGGGAAGGGGGAAAATATTGAATTATAAAATGCAGCAAAGAAAATGCGTAATTGTATTTTTATTGGCAATTTTTTGTTAGTTGAACGTGGAGAGTTAAATAGTTGAAGTATAAACTCAGTCCATTAATTACAGTTCCCCCTTGAATACGTTGTTAGTGAAAAAAAGAAGATGAAACTTATCGGCCAAGAATCTTTGTTTATTAAGGAAAATGATTTGGAAATGTAACCGATACAAAAAGAGACATTGCCTTGCATATCTTCATGAAACTAAGTACATAATTAGTAAACATATTGGACAACACAATCATGGCACACATATAAGCAATCAGGATTATTAATTTATTTAAAGATAGAGCTTGTTCTTCTCAAGAGGAGACTCACCGCATATTGCTCAAATGCCTAATAGTGAATCATTTAAGAAGATAAATCTACTACAACTGAATTTGATACAAAAATTCATTTGCATCCTCCATGGTTGAATTTTTACTTTGAACAAGAAGATTGATTGTACATATATGCACAGTGTTAACGTAAATAAAACATTTAAATGATCAATGCTGATGTTTGTAACACGCTGCTGAAAAGAAAATGAATGATTGAATATAAATTTGTAATGTATATATAATGGTGTCTTAGATTTTATAATTATTTCGAAATGTATCTAACCATTCCCAATATCTGACTAAACTTTTGTTAACAAGCTCTAACATATTTTATGTATTCTTTATTGATTTTGCACAAAAAAGTATTTTTCTATTTTGATAATTCAACAAGAATGTATAGTCTGAGGTCTGAACTGAATAATTATCGTCTTGTAATTTTTTTATTACATAAATAGATTTTTAGCCGATATTAAAAATATTAGCTATGTAGAATGGATTTTCAAAATATATTTGATTGTCCAAATAGTATTTTCAAATTGAATGTTTATGAGTATTTAATCACAAACACACATAGTCAGGGACTATCAGAAGAAAGGCAGTAGGGGCTTCTGTTCCTGGCCTTGTAATATTAATTAGACAAAAATATAGAGGAAGGCAAATCGGACCATTTTCTACTTTTACTATATTTTATATTTTGAAGGACTTTTGAAATATCATTTGCCCTGGGTCCTACACAAAACTATACATTTTTTCAATGTGAAGTTTACACAATTTAAGAAAAAATGTTTGAATCATTATCAATGCAGCCACAAACAGTTCACTACAAAACTAGTACCTCTTCAATATCTATTCATAGAAAGGGATTGCATCCATCTCAACTGTATTTTACATTCACCTCCTTGTTTGCTTGATATTGAAGGTAGCATGATCTCCGAGTTTAATTTAGTATGCTCACCCAGCCTGGACGAACGAAGGGTACACTCAATGTATGGGGGATTTGTAAAAGCTGAGCAGTTTTCCCCGAGAGACAGTGAAAAACTACTTGAGATAACATAGGGCTTTATGAAGTACAAAGCGTCCAGTCCTCTTATTTTCTTCGCAACAACTTTGCCAGACTAGGTTGAAATTCTGCGTAACACCTAAGTGCATTACGAATTCGTTCCAATGCCAACTGAGGTTGTCCACGTGCAACTTACCCAAGCAAAGTTGGGTGATTTCAGATTGACCGTCCCAGTTTGGTGGTTTTAAAGCGTTATAGAACGCAACAGAAGATAATGTTGTTATCATTGCAAAGTGGAATTCTTCGTTTGTCCCTCTTTCAGGCGGTCTGCTTGTTGTTCCTCTCGTAATTGTTCTATTCTTTTATTCTTCCTGGTTCCGAATCAACCAGGCGTCATATTCTATACACTATTGGGTAAATACTAGTCATATTTGAATAATGACAATAATTTAAAGGATTAAAACCGATTTAATAATTAGAACGCGAATAAATTAAACGGCTACAATTTTTTTTAGCACATACGGTTAAGCAGTTTTGGTTTATCTTGGTGTAGAGTATTGATTATCTAAATAATCGTCGTCGTTCAAATTTATACATTGAGATAATTACAAATCGAATCAATCTCTTTTCAGTGCTTTTATTACATTTCCATTGCATTGTCGATTAAATATATTCCACAACAACATGTCTTTGTTGCAAGTTAGATATCAAATAATTTAGCATTTATATTTCCATTTTCAGGATTTACAATTTGAAAAAGGGTATCATGGGCTATCAGAGCTTAACCCGAGATCACAAGGAAGAACAACAACATCAGAATGTAAAAAAAACAATCAATTGCCAAATACAGTTGGTGAGGTGACGAATCAAAATTCAAAATCTATATTTCCAAACACCACAAACAAGATGAAAAAGCGATCAGACGAAGATCACCTTGACTATTTTGGAAGATATGCTGCATCTCTCCTACGCGCACTTCCTAAACAGTCATCGAGCGAACTTCAAAAACAAATTTTAAACATGATTGTTATGAAAAAATCTCAATTCAAACAGTAACGCTTGAATAGCAACATCTTTCAATAGCATAAACCTTATTTTTCATTTCTCAATCAAGAAGTCGTTTGGCGTTAGACAAAAATGCACATTAAATTCATATTGTTACAATTATATATACGACATGTCCAAAAATCTATCGATTTTAGATTTGGAAACATAGTAAATCTTTAAGAATTTGTGACGATATTTGAAAATCAATTGATTTAAAAAATGTGATTTAAATGCTACAAATAAGCCAAAACGTGTTACTGTTATCGGTGATTTTAATACATGATGTGTGGAGATAAAATTAATTTTATCATCATCAGGATTGGTGTTTAATTTTCACAAAGTTCTCATAGATCTTTAAAGAATAAGCTTATAAAAATGAGTTAAATCCTCAATATTTTTAAGCCGGAAACAAAGGGCTACAGAGCAATCAGAAACGTCGACAAAACCAACATAGTTCATATACGCACGTGGTCCGGGCAATAATCCATAGTGATGAAAGAAAAACTATTCTATAGATGATATTCATTGAAACGGTATTGATAAAGGATCACTAATTTACGGAACAACGCGTTTAAATTGAAAATCTCATATCAACGACTTAATTTCTTTTATTCATGCAACATTTGATATATTGGCTTTTACAAGTTCGTAAGTAGCATAATTTCAAAGTATTGTAGGAGCTAAATTTTCCTTGATCTCTAATAATAAGACTGTTTTACCTCAATTAAAGAATGGTATGAATCCTCTTCAGCAAGATTAATAAAGGAAACGATTCTTTTTATAGTATAAATATTAAGAAAATGATAAAAACGATTTTATAGGAGCGCACTCCACATTGGGTGCAATGTAACTCCTATTTTTACTCTTCTTTAAATAAAATAGACCTTCGTAGAATAAGTTTACATTATGTTATAAATAAAAATATGTTTCTCGGATTTAAAAATCATTTTAAAATATATAATTCTTTTAATCTAATCATTAGATTAAGGTATCGTCTCGATTTTTAAAGTATTTGTAATTTCAAATTGTGTGTTGTATTTTAGCGTGCAAGAATGCAAATCATAAAAATCCTTGTTTGAAAACGATTTGATCAACAATAATTGCTAAAAGTAATTGGGCTTCGTAAATAAAAAATGTTTATATTAGATACATTAGTCGAATTCATTAGTGTTGTGTAATAAATATGATATGTAGTTTAGTCGTATAGATTTGATCTTGGTGTAAGCTTACTTTGATTATATTTTGCACAACTCTACAATATTTTTCATTATAAAATTTGATGATTTGATAAACGAATAACTACAGAGTTGTGCAAAACTATTTTACCGTATATGGTGTAAAATAACAAACATGAAATATAAAAACGATAAACAATATCACTATTTTTATAATTAAATACGTTCTATAATTCATTTCAACAGTATTTTTTTAAGCCAGTCCATTGAAAATAATCTTTCGTATCCCACATAATGTATTCTTATTTCTATTGTGAATATTGAATGAAATAACTATAATAATTTATTAATAATTATTCTTGATATAAAAAATCCTAAATAATAAACCAAGTATCTCAATGTAATAAGTGTATTTTTTTCATGCATGTATTAGCTATAATTACAGTAAAAAGATATTACAAATTAAAAAGATCCTGTTTTATTTCCTTGTATTCATTCCACTTGGTAAAATTACCAAATCTGATATACAAAAAATAATATCTGTTTGTTCGTATGTAATGCGCTGCCATACCGTTCATCAGGTTGCGATAAAACTTCGTCAACTTATTGCTAAGGATTGTGCGAATAACATAGGGATAATATATAAAAATCAATGTTTGTTTGTCCGTATTTAATGTGCTTCCATACCGTTCATCTGATTGCGATGAAAATTTGTCAACTTAATGTTCACACTTGCGAGAATAACATAGGCATAAAAATTATGTTGGCGCATATTGGTCTGGTGAAATGAAGTTTGGGCTTAAGTCTGGTTTCGAGACCAAGGCGAGTGTGCATATGCTTTTGGATCGCAGCTCTTCGGCTCGCGCTACACGTAACCTGAAGCAATAAACCACGTACCGCGTTTCTTTTCAAATAATTATTAAGCACTTATGGCATTACAATGCACAGAGCCGTAACTAGGGTATGATGCGCCCATGGCAAGAATCTAAATTATCCCAAAACAAATTTTCCCCCAAAAACTAATTTATTTACGTGAAAACCTTAAAATTTTAGGTATATCCAATCGACAATATTATAGTGAGAAACTTCCCAAAAATTTAGCCAGATTGATCAAAAACTGTTTAAGGCTCAATTTAGGCCGTTTTTGAAAATGCAGTTTCCAGATAATCTAATTTAAAGTTACAATACGCTAAAACTATCAATTTTAGTGATTTACTGATCAATCAGTGATTCCAAGCGCATACAATAAACTTTTAGCTTTCTCAAAAAGCTGATCATCTTCAAGTAACTGCTGTTTTTGGGCTTATTAATTCTGAATATTTATTTATGAATATATAAGTCAATAAGTTTCTGAACATTGCTGATCATTATTCTCTTGTATTTATGATCAAAGAGTTTACAGCTATGTGCTTACGGGAAGGACATCTTCCCGCGGTCAAGGTGATATGCCGACTCCCGCTTCTTGCGCATTACCATAAAAGGGAAAGCGGTGCATGCGCAAAAACCGAGATAGACGCCACTCCCGAACAGTATAATAGGTCTCACATAGACAGCAGTCAAGATAAAATAAACAAAACTCTTCAGGGCCATAAAGATGTTGCTTGTGTTTTTCCAAACAACAAAGGAGGAAATATCTATATATTAAGCAATGTTTCTGAATATTCAGCATCATTCAGAAACTTATAAACTCATAAAAATATTCAGAACATGTATATCGAGAACTATCTTCATGGCTCTTCATGTTATTGTTATATTCGTTCCAAAGATTATGTGTTAAAGTGCTTTTAGATTCACAATACTTTTCCATATGATGCGTACCGTCTGATAATAAATTATTTGAGCGTGAGCAGCCCACATACAGCTGTCCACGTGAGAAGCATGCACGCATACCCTGTGTGTTTCTGTTCTTTTTTGATGCTCGTACCGGAAACTGCACACGTTTCAATTCGAATAGTATATCAGTCGGAATCATTGGGACACAACCTCTTCTTATTGAATTTTTTTGTCTTGTTGGGCGTTCATGCACCATTGAAATCACATATCTCTTTTATTTATTCAGCTTTCAAAAAGAGAATTTTAATACTCATTGTGCATAAATGCTTTTGAACTAACTGAGCTTGTGTATTTTTTCAAAGCATTCAATTAATGCCTATTTATTTTATATCTCATTGCAGGAACAGCAAAAGGCTCCTACGGAGGAACGGCCGTCTGTGTTCACAAAAGGTCTATCAAAACAGCGAAGTATTTATATGAATCAAATTTGTAAAGATATATTAAACGAACGTTGCTATGTAATATATCAATATTTGACCAAGAAGCTAAAAATCTTTGATCTGAAAACTCAAGCTAAAATTAAATACAAGATAAACTGCACTATTTTAGATGCTGAACGGCAGTTGAAATAATATAGGGATTATTTTTTATCCAAAAATGTACAATGCAATGATCTCTTGATATTGCAGAATGTTGAACATTGTTCATGACACTATAAAATATATATATTACGATTTTTTCAAAGCGTATCATTTTATATGCCGCATGAGGGTATTGCAATATTTTAGTGCGTTTGGCAATTTGTTTTGTATTTGTATGCATATACAATCACCATTGAGGGGTTACACGGGTTTCAGCGTGTAAATAAAGAATATTTTCTCTATTTTTTTTTTTAATATAATAAAAGAAATATTTCATCCCAACTTTAAAGCGTATAAGGCTCGGTTCACACTATGATGCCCGCTCACGGTTTGATCTCGCTCCGGTCAAATATTCTTAAACAATATACAATGAGAGAATTCTCACAATCTTATCGCTCTAGTTTCGACCCGATATCGTGCCGGTGCCGGTTCGTCAAATGGAATATTTGATCGGACATGTACCGACAGTGTGAATACGCTTTGTTTCAACTCCAGTCTTTCATTGGTCGTGCAGCGAGACGCTACGTTTTTCTTCTAATTATGGCTAGTAATAATTCGTGCAATTCTATAAAAGGTGAGTATTTATGCGTGTAATTTATAACATTTCTTCTTCTTTGGGTGGCTCCTTCAGCCCTATAAAGCCCGACCCACACTCTGGTGCCGTTAACGGTTCGATCTCACTCTCGGTCTCGGTCCGGTCAAATATTCTCATACAACAAAAGGAATAGGAACGATCCGATAGTGTGCATACTCTGGTTGAGTCTGTTTCTTGTGTAAGAATATTTGATCGGACCGGGATCGGAGCGAGATCGAACCGTCGACGGCACCATAGTGTGGATCGGGCCTAAGAGAGCCCCGAAGGCAAAAGGGTTCGATGGACTCTATTAGTCGGCATCCGTGCCACATGGCCTGGCCACTGGAGACGGCGGCTTCTGACGAAGCTTGTCATTGACGCTTCGCCTAACATGGCCATGACCTCACAATTTCGCCTCATTACTTCGGAGTCAGAGATCTCGTCTTTTTTTAATCTTATTACCCATATAGTCTATCAGGGAAGCTGATTTTACCTCCCTATTAAATTTTGTTGAAGACAACATATACATACAAATAGCCTTTATTTATCATGAAGTTGCACAAAAATATACAAAATTACAATTTTAACATACTTCCTTAACTAATTGTTGACGGTTAATATAAAGTTTGAAATTGTTTTGTATTAGGGGGACCCATAAGTAATCAATTATTCGAAAAAAATTGTTACGATTTTATTTTTATTATTCAATCAATTATATAATTTCCATTATTATTTACAACTCTCAACTATCTGGCGAATATTGCGGATGAGGTAGCAGTTCCCAATTGAGTTCCCTAATTTTTTCCTGGGTTACTTTAGCTACATGAGGTCTGGCATTATCATGATTAGGGAACCCAATCCCGAGCCAAAATTTCGATCCCGGGATTTCATCAGACAATCCCGGGACCAGTCCCGGGATCCCGGGATTATTTTGAAAATATGGCCGAAGTAACATTAACATTAAACATTAGTGTTTCGTCATTTAGTCTGGATCTGATTTTGGAAGTCAGGCAACTTGCTGCTGAAAATGCACGCTCAGCCTCCACACTCGTTGGAGGTATCGTCATCAGATATTTAAATGCTAGTTCGAGTTGATGACCGCGTGAGCCCTCATTTTCGTATAACACCATCAATGTGACTGATAGAATTCCTTTCTGCTGAGACACGGACTAAAACTCGCAAAATTCCCGATTTCCCGACAAATTATTTATTTCCGTCGCTGCAGATGAATGCTTATATACTATAATACTTTGATGTGATTCGTAATTATATCACGGAGGAATAAAAAAATTCTGAACCCCGTATCTATTATATTTCGTATCGATATTCCCATTATTCTTCGAGGTGTAGTAAATACATCACCGGTAGGGAAAGGTTACTATAACAATTTGAAAAACATACATTTACGCTATATATGTATACATAGATTACACAGTCACTGCCCTTAGGCGTCGCCTAAATACGCCAATTAGTAATTACGCCACTGTTTCCAAGCGTTCATATTTCGTCGGGAATGTCTCGATTTAGTAGTCTTCGTCGTGTTGGTTAGGTGAACGATTTCTGTTAGATAAAAATTTCAATCCCGAAATTTTCGGGATTACGTTTTCTAATCCCGGGATTCTTAAGTACCTAAAACTGTCCGGGATCCCGGGATTGGATTCCCTAATCATGATGCAATATCACGCCTTTTCGGTTGACGAAATTTGTATGTTTTCCCAATAACTTTGCATTTACTCTGTCTAATTATGAGCAATAATTTTGTGAATTGATAGTTTCTCCTAGTTTTAGAAACTCAAAGTCATTTATCCTAACACAATCCCACCATATGCTCAAGAGGACCTTTTTATAATCAAAGAAGGTTTAGGAGTTGGTACCGGTTGTTTTTTTGAAAGCCACTGCTTAGTTCTTTTAACATTGTCGTATAATATCCATTTCTCATCACAAGTTATAATCCGGTGAAGAAATTGTTCGTTGAGTTATAAGCGATGTGCAGCAACTTCCTCGTTGATCCCTGTTTGTGTCGGACAATTGGTGAGGAATCCAAACGCCCTCTCTGTAACTTTTGCCAATCGCGTGTCAAGTGTCTTTGAACTGTTGACCAAGTAGCCTCGAGTCTTCACTTCATTTTGGATCTGAATCCACTAGCGATTTCAGCAGCTCGGTATCGAATTCAATAGGCTAAAAAATGCCATTTGAGAATCTTTGAAACCATCGTTGACACTTGTTGGCTTTAAGAATTTTGCCGTAAACACCACAATTTGTTTTAGATGTCTGTGTTGCGTTACAACCCATTTTAAAGTGAAAGAGCATAAGATGACGAATAGGTTCTTCTGATGACTGTGTGTCTGACATGGTGTAGATAACGAATTCACTTTTATCTGTTGGTGAATAAATTATGTTTAGAGTCTACTCAATAAGATACGACCAAATGCAAAACCTCTCTAGTCGACGCGTCAACGATAACTGACATGTAACGAAACCCTCTCAAAATAATTTTCTCTATTTAATAATAATTCTATCTATCTTTCAATATTTTCTCTAAAATATAAAAAATAATAACAAAAATTGCAAATTGGCGAAAATTTTAAAAGAATAGTTGACTGTTTGGCACTTTTAAAAAATATTTTGCATACAAAGTAAAAAGTAGTAAATTGAATATAAATTTTTATTTATTATTTGCAGATGAAATGCTTATTGAATTAGTAAAAAGTAAACGCGGCTTATATGATTTACAGTCACAACACTATAGTGACAATAATTATAAAAAGAGAGCGTGGAACGAGATCGAAGAAGCAGTTGGATTACGTGGTAAGTAACAAAAGTTATACAAAGTTTGATATTTATTTAATTGCTTTATTCTAATTACATCGCAAGATTTTCTTGCCACGGTACTTTTTTTTCTCTTGGAAGGTGGAAATCTTCAAAAAAACAAACACCATGGTTAAAAACCATAGTGTGGGATTCTTACCCACTAAAATTCCCACCCTTTTTCTCCACCGACTCCCTTGGAATCGCATTGTTTCAAAGGCATGGGTTTGTTTTTATACGAACCAGTGTTCATTCTTCTAGTTATTTTTCCGTTTCTTTCTTTCGCATGATCTCATTGGCGAAATTCGTCCGCGCTTCCCACTTTTCTATCGTTTTGGTCATTGTGGTGACCATGTTGGATATAGTTGGGGTTTTTCCAATTTTTTCCGTTAATTATCGCCTATCATCTGCCCACGCCTCACATTTGAAGACTGTGTGCTCTGCATCATCGCGATCCTCGCCGCAGTGGTGACACTTTGTCGAATTCTCCTTACCAATTTTAAATAGATGAAGCACCCATGTCCCGTCAGCATCTGGGTCAGATGATAGGTGAGCGCTCTCCGTGTTTACGCGTGGTCCATTTTTGTATCGCTGGCATCAATTGGTGTGTCCACCTTCCCTTGGTTCTGGTGTCCCAGCGTTTCTGCCATTGTTGGATTGACTCTTCCTGGGATTCTTCTTTTCCTATGTTTTTCTTATATCTGCGCTTTCATTGTCATTTCTGCCCAGACTGGTGCACTGCAGAGCAATATAGAGTCGGTCACTTTGTTAAGTAGCTGACACTTCTGGAGTAGCTAACACAATGCCCCTGGATAGCTATTATCGGTGGTTCGTCAATGCGTTTCCTTGTTAAAAATAGGGCCTCCGTTTTTTCTAGTGCCAAAGAGGGGTTTTTTTTTCGAACCATCGTGCGATTCTTCATTGCGATGATACCCCGTTCTTTTGTTGTTTTGGCTTTAATCAGGACACCCAGTTTGTATCCTCGGGAAGATCAATTCTTAAAGGTCGCTCATTAATCGAAGGATATATCTTGGAACGTTTCTTTCCTCCATGGCTTTAAGTATTTTGGTCCAGCGGACGGTGTTGAAAGCATTCTTCACATCTAAAGTGACGAAGAATGCCTTTTTTGAATTCTACGACGGACATTCTATTTTCATGCGCTTTTAATGAATTTTACGACGGACTGAATTGCATCAATGGTCGATCTGCTCGTCCTGAATCCATGGAGAGTGTTTCCGGCCTCATATTTTGTTCAATTCTGGATCTTAACAAGGCTTCTAGTACTTTTCTTAGGCCGTCAGCATACAGAGAGGTCGAAATGATCTTGGTTCATCCGTCTCCTTATTGGATTTTCGAATGAGGATCAGTGTTGGCTTCTTCCATGCTGAATTGAATTTTCCATCTAGTAGACATTTGTTGTATATTTCTACCAGTAATTCGAGTGTGGTCTTTACAATGATTTTTATTATTTCGTTAGGGATGAGGTCCGGGTCTGGTACTTTATTGTTCTTTAGTTTTTTACATACGTTCTGTACTTCTTTCATGGCGAAAAGTTGTATGTAGGCCACGGTACTGAACCTTCAGAAAAGTTGAACATTTTTTTTAAAAATTCCCTTGTCTGAAATGCTTCTCCACCATTACTGTTTTTTCCATATGACCCAATATCCACAGCAACGAAATTTTAATTGGCGTCTACTAACGCCAAAAGAACTGTTGAAAACGTCTTTTTATAATCAAAATATAAAGATCCACCGTTTGCTGGAGCATGTATTGTAATGTGTTTGCCATCTAAGGCTCCTAAATAGTTTGGGAAATTTCACATGTTCCATATTTCATCTGCTATTTGTAACCATTTTTCTTGAGATAGAGTTGGAATATATTCTGTTAATAACGCTTCGTTAATTGCTTTGCAAATTTCAAGAATGATGCTCTGTACTGTCTAATGACCAAGGCGATAACTAAACGCAAATCGGTAGGAATCCCCTGTAGACAAAAATTTAAAAATGAAAATTGATTGAAATTGAAACTGATTTCACAGTATTTGTTTTGTACTATACATAGTTTCTTCATTCATGAATGTTTTTTTTTATCATAGGAGCAAAGAATCGATGGGAAGGACTACGATCTCAATATCGAAAATACCTCATCAAGTTGAAGACCAAAAGTGGCCAAGGAGCTACAAAAATTTTCAAATGGCGATATTATGACCAAATGCAATTTATTAATGAATTTATAAATTGTGATAAACCACGGATATCTACTATTATCCACGAGGAAAGAGATAATGAAAAAAATATTCGTGGTATGGATATTGAAGAGACAGATGGACGAACAACGGTGTCAAAAGAAATTGATGCCAACGAAGAAGTCGAACTGGAAATTGATCCTGTCAATACGTTCACAAGTAATGTACCACCGGCTAGCAAAAAACAAAGCAAACTGAAAAATACAGGAGTGCAACAGGAAAGTGCATCAGCGACCCTAATGAAGTATATTTTAGATAAAAAAGAACAGGAACGTACAATACACCCCATCGACAATTTTTTTGCATTAATCGCTGACACCGTTAAACAGTTTTCTGCTGTTGATCAACATTTTGTAAAAACGCAAGTATTCACTCTTGTGAGTGAAATTGAAGAAAAATATGTCACAAGTGGTTCTTAGCCTCTCTTATCACCAGCATCTGTTCATCATTGTCAAGTATCAAGTATTCGCTAAAGTTAATTGCAAGATTGATTGATTGCTTAACACCATTATGCGTGCTATGACCAAAACTTCCGACCTTCGATATCACATGCTCGCGTAGGCGATGGAACAACTTCGTGGATTATTTCTGCTCCGAATACATCAACTTCTGAATCTATGCACTCTCAAACACAATATATCTCCGTTGTCAATGCATTACTCAATGAATACTCAAGAGCAGTATCAAACGACTATATGAGACGAATTCAGCAAGCAATCGCGATTAATTTTATGATATTTAAGCTACGCTATTTTTAAGCTACACGATGCTAATAATCTTTACATACGAATTTTGTAGAATACATTCCTTTTAGAATAGGGTTTAATAGAATAAAGATTAATTTCATGTAACAGTATTATTACTTATCTTTATGTAACAGTATTATTTTTCTCGTGGAGAAATTACCTCACGAAAAGAGGTGTTTGGTTTTGAAATTTTGCATTTCAAATGTTCCTGAGACAATATTGTAAAAATTTGTCTTCGTCGTCTATCAAATGACGTTATAGTGTGTTATTCGCATTCTTCTTTTCTCGTTAATAAACTGGGATGTATCCACATTCTTCTTCTTTTCATATTACGTTGTATTTTTTTTTAATTGTTCATTCAAAGTAATAGCTATTATCATAGTGTGAATCGAGTCTAAAAGTACAACTTTAAAAATATCTTATAAAAATTTCATTTATAAATTTTAAAAGCAAACATGAAGTGTAACGTAAACCCCTTGCTGACACAAAGCGATCCGCTATCTTCGTCGCTGCGATTTGATAACCGCGTTCTTCAGACGCGAGATTCGCACCGGAAAGGCGCTTAAAACCGCGAGTGATCGCTCCAAAACGACCACAGTACGGTGATGTACTGGGCGGCTCCGAATGTCGGTCTGGTACTGATTAACGACGGAGGTCAGGATTCTTTATAACTTTCGGTGACAGGATTCAGACACAAGAGCTACGCAAAGACGTTAAATCAAGAAACAAAATGCTGGAGCAACGCATGTAATGTAAAAACAAGCGAAGCAGACGGTGTTTATGAGTGGCCACGAGAGAAAGGCGGAAAGTATGGCTAATCAAGCTAAGTTGGCGGAGGCCACGAAGAGGTGTTGATTCCACGAGTTCCGGTAACGAACTCCTCAAGTCCTGGGGGGGACGTCCCTGTCTCCGCACCCCCCAGACGCTTTTGGCGTCCAAAAATGCACTAATCCAGACGTCTTGGCGAGGATCTCTTATCTTTTCGTGGTCGTGGTAATCCTCAGGGCTAGGCCCGTCAACCGTCCAGGGTTTAAGTAGCCCCAGTTCCACGAATTGGCAACGGCCGCATTCCAAGCTCTATTGTCCTTAGATAAGATTGGTCCCAAATGTTTTTGGTCTACGAAACACTGTAGTTCGCCGCAAACACGGTTATTTTATATTTTTATTTTAAATGTCATCCACCGAGTGTTAGCCTTCCACGCAACAGAAGCAATCAGCGACTACCTCAATAGGTTAACCGCCACTGAATACTCACTGTAGAAAGCTAAAAACAACTTGAGACGATACTTGAGAAAGCGAAGATGAGATTCACCAGTCCCCAGAAACAAAATACCGACCATTTGCATCAAACAATTCACAAGGTGAGAAGTCAGATCAGTCATAGCAAAGGTTGATACAAATTGTCTGGCTACGATCTCATTGCGGGAAGAATGGTAAAGGAACTTCCTACCCAAGGCTTTAAATTCAATGCGGTACTAAAATGGGCTATTTTCCCAAAGTGGCTAAGATTTTTCTAGTCCCCAAGCCCAGCAAGGATATACATGACGCCGAATCATACAAACCCATCAGCTTACTCCAATAATTTCCAAATTTTTGAAAAACTACTACTGAAAAGCCTTAATTACTCGGCAGCATTTCTAAACGTAACTCAGACTTTTGACAAAGTGTGTCATCCGGGCTTGCTACATAAAATTGAAAAATAACTACCCACGAATTACTTCTTCATACCTGACAAATAGAACATTCTACGTCAAACACGAAGATGTAGCCAGCACACTGCACGATATAAAAACCGGTGTCCCTCAAGGCAGCGTACTTGGTCCAGTATACAATACCTTCTATATACAGCCGACATTCTCACAACAGACACCACAACTGCCACCTTCGCCGATGACACAGCTCTTCAGACCTTACAATAGCATCTCAACTACTCTAGCATGATCTCAACAACATGTAAAAATGGCTCAAGAAGTGGTGCACAAAGGCTTTTTTTTCTTGTGGGATGGGAATCTTGCATAAGACACCCTAGGTTTGAACCCAGAATAGTGTCAGATTCTTACTGACTAAACCCCTCCCCCCGGTATTGCTTTTCACATTGCTTCAGGAGGACAGGTAGTCTGGCCTTAGGTAACTGGCCCTATTCTAGTGTTGGGGAACCGCTCTGCGCCTCTCTCTCTCACTGCTTTATTTGGCGCTCAGGATGCTGTGAACCTGTGGACCATATTGTCAACGTTGAGCTCGGCTACCCTGAGTGCTTGTTTCAGCGAATTTCTTTGGGGTGCCCAAGTCTCACAGTCAGTGATGGTGTGTTCTGCATCGTCGACATCCGCTTGGCAGTGGTGGCACGTCGCGGATGTTTCCTTGCCTATCCTCTTCAGGTACGCATCGAAGCATTCATGCCCAGTGAGCACTTGAGTCAAGCGGTAGGTCGTTTCGCCGTGTTTTCGAGCCCTCCACTAGCTTACGACCGGGATAAGTCGGTGGGATCCATCTTCCCTTGCTGGACTGAACCATATCTGTTGCCAGGGCTTCCCTCAGTTTCTGGTCGTGTACTGTGCAGCTTTTGAGATCTTCGTAGTCCAAGACCCTCTTCTTTGCCTGGAGGTCCAGCGATCACGAGCATCGGGTCTTCGGACACTGTCCTATACGTTGCGGTGACTCGGAGCGCTCCCTGTCGCTGGACCCTGGCGAGCATCTTTCTGTTGGTGTCGCGTCTGAACGACTCGTGCCATATCGGGGCTCCGTGCAAAAGGTTCGAGTGTATTACCTCGTTTATGGTATGTCTTCTGCACGGGTTTGGTTCTCCAATGTTGGGCATGAGCCGTCCAAGTTCGCTGGTCACCTTCTGCGCAGTTTCTTCTGTGTTTGCTAAAGGACAGCTTGTCGTCCATGAGGATCCTTAGGTATCTCAGCGTTTTGCTGTATTCCACCTACATTCCTCCAACAAGCTGCTAGACCCTCGGTCTTCTCCGTCTGCTGCAAATCATTGCCTCCGTTTTCTCGGCCACTAACTGCAGGCGATTATCCCGCATCCTCGCATTGATTCTGGCGAGGGCTTCGTTGCCCATCGCTTCCATTTCCCATGAATGTCGAGCCGACACCAGCAGCGCAACGTCATCTGCGAAGGCAATGAGTTCTGCTCCTGCAGGTAGTGCCATGTTCAGAAGACTGTTGTAGAGCACGTTCCAGAGGGTTGGTCCCAGAATGGACCCCTGCGGGATGACCGAGCCTTTCCACGCTTTTTGGATGATATCAATTACACGTTTTATTGCTCCACAACGTGCATAAAGGCTAATGAAAACAAATCTACCCATGTCATTTACACAGACACAACAGAACATGGAAAACGCACACACTAAGAAAAGAAAGCAACTTGAAATTAAAATGAGAATGCTATACTTGCTGTCCCTAGAAAATAAAACACTTCTCAAAGGATAGATTGTTTATATAAAGAAATAATAAAAAATTAAACTTGTCAGCGTTGAGACTGTTTTCGAAGACCCCTAAAAAAATATCCTTGCGGTGTATACGATAACTCGTGATAGCTTTATATATTAAAAGTGTAAATATTTTCATGTTTTTAAAACTCTGATTAACTTAAAACTTTGGGAAAATATTCTTGACATGTTATACTGTTGGATAAATAATCCAAAGAAATTATTTAAAATTTCAAAACCCATGTAACCCCTTAATGCATTAATTTTTTATTAAATTTTCACAAGAATTGCCGCCGCATCGAGTATTTGCACTGTTTTATTAAATCTGTTTTCTTTTTACAAATCCATTTAGAATATTTAATTAAATTGGTGCGTGAAAACGAAGTACTCTATAATAAAAAGCATGAAAATTACATAAATAAGGATTTAAAAGAAAAAACATGGAATGAAATTGGAGAACGATTGAATCAAACAGGCGAGTATTTTAGATGTCTCACAATCAATATACGATGGATGGGATTGTTTGTTTTAAATAAACATGCAGGAATGTTTTAAAATACTTTATTGTAATCTTAGGAGATTTCTGCAAGAAGACATGGATTAACTTGAAGGACACATTTGTAAAAGTGAAGCGCAGCCAAATAATTCATCAAGCCGATCTAGAAATCAAGCCGTGGAAGCATTTCAACAAGATGCAATTTTTAGAACCCAATTTTCAAATCAGAAAAATAAGACGCAAAGAATCCAAAAATCAGAAAAAATTGTACGGTTTTGAAAATAAGTTCGTTAATGATAATCCGTCGAACTTCGTTCGAGAAGAATCAAGAATTCCGCCGAATTGGTCTTTTCAAAGACACTGTGATAGCAATTCGGTTAGCCGAGGATGTAAAGATATCGGTAAACAATCTGCGTCAGTAATTTTATTGAAATATTTACTGGAAATGGAAACACCATCGGAAGACGATCCACTCGCTTATTTTTTCACCAGTATTCATTCTACGGTAAAAACATTTTCGTCGCATAATCAAAATCTTGCTAAAAACAGAATATTGAATGTTATTTCTCAATTTGAAATGAACGAAGCGCATGACAATTATTCAAGACCGTCGTCTAGTCATCATGACAAATAACAGCTTCACCATGTTCTTGGATAAATTACATCGTCAATGTGTATCGTAATCCAGGAATGAAATATTTTAATTCGTGATATTATATTTTATTGTTTGTACAACAATGTTAATATTTTTATATAAACTTTGTCAATGGAAAAATAAATTCTAATTCGAAACATGTCATTTGTTCTTAAGCCATTTTATATGATGATAAAAAATATTAGATAGTCCAGTCGAAAATATCGTTTTATCGGCTTTGACAACACATATTGCATATTTTGTTACTCAAAGTATCGGCAAAAATAACGCAACAACTGCAACTAAAAATATTTGTGATACGCTCGGAGAATCTACAATTGTTCGTCAATGCCAGGGATGATTTAAAGCCCGGATTAGTGTTCATTAACATATGAATAATCATAAAACAGGGTAAGCGGGTACCGTACGACATTACTGATGAGATTAAAGCGATCCAAGCGAATGCGTGTCATGATTTAACCGATGAACAACTGTTGTTATGCTTGTGGTATGGAGATGAGAAGCGGGTGTTGTAAACAAATCAAAAACGCAAAATACAATGGCTTTCAAATTGTCAAATAAAGAAACCAACACTCCAACTGGGTTCAACAGTCCACTCAACCATGTCCACCTTATTTTACTGACCTTGTTCCTTGCGAATTAGAGGTGAAAAAAAATTATATCAAAACCCGTTGAATTTTATTCTTTCGGAATAAAAATACATTGAATCAATGAATTTAATTTGAATTTAACTCTTTCATTTAAAAAACGACATTTTCGACTGGATAATCTAATAAACGATGAAACGCAAAAACAGTAAAACAAGCAGTTTTCAATGAGTACAAGAATAAAATATATTTTAGTTACAATTCTAAATTAACTTTGATTCGTTGCTTCATAAATTAAAGTTAATTTGTCTAACATAATTTTTTTCTAGAACTCGCCTGTTTACCTTGAAATAAAAATAAATCATAGAATACACACGTTGCATTTAGCATGCGTATGAATTGAGTCAAATAAAACATTTTATGATTTTTGCAACGAGAAATTAGAAACATTGAATGCATTCATTTTTTTATAATCAAAGTGTCGAATGACAAAAGACTAGCACATGAATGATAAAATTACTTAAATCTAAAGCAATGGAGGTTCTTTAAAATCATATTATTTTAATGCAACGTATGAAAATATTTTGTACAATACGGGATTAAGCTCAAACTCAAAGCTTAAATAATTTACACTGTCTGCAGCCAAATTTAATACTGTTTTTCATCGGTAATAAGACGTTATTTAATTTTTAATACTTTTGATTGTATCGTGAAAATCATACAACGACAATAAAAAGCGTTACAATTATTTATGTACTTCTATAATATCAAAACCTGCTTCGGATTTAGTCTCGTATAATAAAATGCAAAATGTTTGTTTTCTACGCCGTCAGGAGTGTTAATGATACAAAATTTCTTATAAATATATACCACTATAATAAGAAACTTATCGGGTTTACCTTTCAATGCCCAGGTGAACGTATTTAAGGGCGCTTTCGCGGTCATCTCAATATAGTATTTTTATAAACTGATCAGCTATTCTTGGAAGATAATGAAGTGATCGAGATAACCATGTTAATTTTGTCGAAAATGACTTTCTGGAGTGCACAGAGTCCAGTTCCTCACAATGAGAATATCAAGCCAAGGTTAATTATATTTTTATAAAATGGACATAATTCTACGTTGACAATATTTTAATTTTTAACTAACAAAAGTGTGATCTTTCCGCTTTCAAATCGTATCCCGTTTGTTATTTTGGATTCGAAAATGTGACATTGCTTGCTCAAAATTTCCTTCTATTAGGTAAACCCAGTATTAATGTCGCATGTTCACAAATGCAATTTTTAAACGGTCATCTTCAACCCGTCGTCTAGTAAAGACATACGTTGACATTCTTTGTATTTCATTGCGTTAAAAAATATCCCTTCTCACAAGTCTAGTGATAATGAAAGAGGTGCGTCCGTCGGGATAACATTTGCGGAGTTGTATGCTGATGTATTTCCATATTAAAATAAACTCCATTGTGACATTGAACGTCAGGAAATGTCAACATTGGCGAATTAAGTAGTCGTAAAAACTCAAATTGAAGAAAATCCAACAACGACTATCGGCGAATTATCAAAGACCAGTGTATTCTGGTCCAGGACTCAAAGATGCTTGAATAAAATAAGTAAAAACCGCGGACAAGGTAATTATTTGGGTCCCACATGCTTTGTTCGACTGCAACAAGATGGAGATGAAAAATAGGGTTTCTATTCAAATATATAAATGAAAAAGCAGCGGTTAAATCCTGGAGAAAAGGCATTAATAATGGGTTTACCTAATATTTAAATCAGATTTACATTTGTATGTACATTGTAATTAATGAATTTAAAATACGATTTTGATGACTTGTAATTTTAAATAGAACTATTACTAAAACATCGTCATAAGGCTTTATCCAACTGCATTAAATTACCATACACAGTATCAAGTGTTGTTCTTTATTCAATCAAAATTTGAACCCTATAAAACATCTAAAAATAAACACATGCTTATTTTCAATCTTAAGAAATAATATCAATTGAACAGTAATAACTAGAAGTAGCAGACATTTTTATTTAAATAAAATAATAAGTGTTTATCAACTCGTAACTGAATATTCCATTACATAATAATAAAACTTGGAACAAACTGCTTATGTATTGTTTTGATACATTTCATTTTTATAATACCAATAAATAAAAACACTCGACACAAGTTCCTAAAAAACAGAATTTGTTTCATATAGTCTAAAGCAGGGATGAGTAACTTGTAGCCTTCCAGGTTATTAAATGCAGCCTTCCAACATCTAAAAGTTCCCTACCCCTGCCTGGTCTAAAGGCACCTTCATGCGACAAAAAAATCAAAATAGTTTTCTATAAACACATGATGAGCTTTATCATTTATTAGTATCGGTTAAACTATAATATGTCATTAATTTATATTTGGTGAAACTAAAAATACTGCTAATTCTAAAGTTTTTGAACTTTTGATTATTAAACTAAAGGCAGGAAATGATGAAGACAACCAATGTAAACCTTGAACTGTTAGACTATAATAATAAAAGTCGTTAGCCAAAACTTGTTTTGTTTTATACAACTATTTAATATTGAAAGATGCATCATCACGATTAATCACATATTTTATTAATTAAAATAATTAAAGAAAACAATTGTTTGTAACAAAAAAATATACAAAAACATTAGGTTAATTTACATATCAATTGAATATTTTTAATCGAGAACGTAAAAGTGAGTAAAAAATATAACGGACACTCGGAAAATTGAGAAAAAAATACTTTTTTTTAATGTGCACATATATTTAAATTGAAAACGCTAAATCTCGGAATAAACAAGGATTTAATATCGACCAGATCGTGAACTCCTCGAATCTTTGTTTCTACGGTCTCGGGAACGGGATCTGCGGCGCGCGCCTCTCTCGCGAGATCTCGATCTGCTGCGACGCCCGCCCGACCCTCCGATGGGCATTTTACGCCTCGAATACAAATATCTAGAACAATACAATTTAAATATAACCATATTCAAAGTAAGGAGGACAAAATCAAACAATTAAAATGCCAATTAACCTTCTAAGATCACGCGATATTGGTTTGAGGTGCATGAAATTGCAGAAGCCGGAACGAGTGCATTCTCCCATCTCGTACTGTCGGCAACAGGCTTCACGGAAATCAGTCACAGGTGACAGTTCCGCGTAGACGGGACGACCGCCGAACCATCTGTTGTTCAATTCGTTGGCTGCCTTTTCTGCATCCTCTTCACGTCGGAACTAATACACAATGATCGTTTATAAAATAAAATAAAAAAACATAAATTAAATTTTATATTTCCCCATTCCTTCTAGTTTAACCTTTCTCTTACAGTGATACGTATTATACGACATTCTAAAACCCCGTATTTATTATATCTCATATCGATATTCAATATAGTAATGCTGTAAAAATTCTCATTATTACAACTTTACTATAACTCAACTCAGTGTAGTAAATACACCATAGTAAAGGAAAGGTTAACCACTTCACACGCGGCCTGGTCTTTTAAAAATCAAAATAAAAAAGGGGCCGAATGTCCCATTTCAGACCAACGAGTAGTTTCCAACGAAAATCGATAACTACTAGTAAACGAGTTAAGAAAAAAACCTCAACGAAGATAAATATTTCTCAGATTTTTATTGTTCTTATTTTCAACAGGATATTAAATTTTGTAACAGTAAATACGAGGGTAGTCTAGAAAGTAAGGTTATAAGGCCTCCTGAGGCTGGGGTAATTATTGTTTTGAAGTTAACGCACATGGCGTGTGGTCAACATGAACATTCAGTGAAGCTCACGGAACTTTATAGTAGTGATGTGATGAGTCGACAACATGTGACAAAATGGGTTAGGTTGTTCAAAGAAGACCGTACTGAATTCATGAAGAAGCAAGGAGTGGGAGACCATCGGAGGTTTCTAACAAACTTGTGCAAAAAATTAAAGAACAAATGCGCAAAATGAACGCTGTGTGACACTTGACAGTCTTCACGATGAATTTCCTGACATCTATCGAAGTCTCCTTGGTGATATTGTGTGAGAAAAACTTGGTTACAAGAAGTTGTGTGCAAGATGGGTACTTAGAATGGTCACACAAAATCATGCATGAATTTTTTGACCGTTTTGCACAGAAGGGAGGGATATAAAAGAGGGAGGACAGAGGACCCACCACACTCCCAAGTGTGTCCCCAGGTCGTAATCGACTTTAAAAACGCTCAAGCATCTTTAATACACATTTAGTGTAAAACTAATTTTATATCCTCCGAGAGGACCCAACTTCTGCTTCATCTGATAACCGAGCGTATTGAGCGAGACAGTAACAGAGGAAAGGAAGGATCAGCTGTAAGCAGGATATATGTTATGAGAGTGCGATTATGTGAGAACAGTGTGGGAGGGGTCCGTGAGGGCTAGTAGAGACGGATGATGCGGAGCATACATCGTTTGAATGCGAAGCATGGGAGGAAGAGCAGGGAATACTCTGTGCCTCGAACGAGTGTCGAAGGAAGGAATGATGGATTCGATACTAGAGAACGAGGAAGAATGGATGACCTGAGAGATTTTGCTTCTGAGGTGATCATGTCTAAAGAGGATGCTGAAAGGATAAGACGACGAGCCGCTCAAAGAGATTGAGCTGATTCGAACTAGTAAGAAAGGTGGGTATTTAAGTCTGAGTGTCGTACTTGGTAAATGCCTAACAGTTGGGCTAGGCATGACAAGAGACGGACAAGGAGGGTTATTTAGTGGCGTAAACGGTTAAATCCGGAGTCCCACACTACTATCGGATACGGGTCCGGCAGTGTTTATAATATTTTTTTACTCTTTGCGGGAAAAAAAAGAGGGTGCAATTATAAAGTTACAGTGTGTGTGTTGGAATGATTCGGAGCTAGTGTATACTACGGGGGCCTTCGGATTAGTCCAGTGTCTATCATAGTTTCTCAGACATGAGAGCTCTAGAAAGAAGCTGGCCAGGGTCCAACAGCAGGGAATGTTCCGAGTCACCACAGTATATAGAACAGTATCCAAAAATCGCAGCGAACTGAGAGAAGCCCGGCAACAGAGATGGGATCAGTCCAGCAAAGGAATATGGACTCACTGACTTATCCCGGTCATAGAGACATAAAACATGGAGAAACAACCTACCTATTGACATAAGTGCTCACAAGACATGGATGTTTCGGTGCGTACTTGAAGAGCATCAGCAAGGAAACATCGGAGCCAAGCGGAGGTCGACGATGCAGAACACACCATCAATGATTGTGAGGCTTGGAGACCCCAGAGGAACACACTGAAATAAGCACTCGGGGTAGTCAAGCTCAACGTCAAGAACATGGTCCACAGCATGATGGTGAACAAGAAGAACTGGGACCTTTGGCGAGATTATGTTTAAGAAATCATGAGCGCCAAAGAGGACAGTGAAAGAAAGAGATATAGAGTAGCTCTCCAGTTCTAGAATAGGATCACACACAGGACCAGACTACCTGTCCCTTTGAAGCAATGTGATAAATAATACTGGGGGGGACAGAGAAAGGCAAGGGAGAAATTTAATCAGTAGGAATCTGACACTACCCTGGAAAAAAAAGTGCCTATCATAATATTCGTCGAGATTGCAGAGAAAGCGTTGAAGACATTGGAAGGGTCACCAAATCTGTGCTCCACGGGTCCCTCAGATGGTCCGCAGCCATGTCACAGAAACGCCTCCCTTTCGGAAGCCATGCCCGTACACATCCACAGAATATGACCTGCGTCCATGCACGTATCCCCGCAAGGACAATCATATTTATCAGCGAGTCTCAGTTCAATGAAGTTGAAGCTTTTCTGCACTCGTGACAGGAGATGAGACGTGGGTGTATCAATACACCGCAGAATTGAAGATGATCCAAAAAGAGCTGGCAGCGGAGGTCAACGACGAAACGGTAATAACGTTGAAAAATGGTAAAATATAGTTTCAATTAATTACAAACCTGCATAAGTGTTACAACCTTGCTTTTTGGATGACTAACGAGAGAACGTTATCTTTATTTTTAAAACACATTATGAAACTAAAATATTTTTAAATAAATAAAGTAATAAAAATGCACCAAATTGCTAGAAAAAATAGGCATTCATTAGGATGGTTATTTGAGTTGTCGATCAAATTTGCTGACAGCTATTCGAGAAAAAATTTATATAGCACACTGCACAGCAACATTATCATATTCGTCTAATTCTGGTGGAATATGAACCTTTATTTGTGACGAAATAAGATCAGTATATGCATTGGAGTTAAATATAACGACAAATACAATCCCACACGAGTGAAAGATCGCGCACGGGGCTAGACCCCGTATAACGACTAAGAACAAATTGCGAACAAAACTGTATGAGAAATGTTTAATGTGTTTTTGAACTTACTTTAATATACACATTTCCGACTAGGTGATCCCCAAGGTTGTCACACACATTCATTTCTTCTATTTCTCCATATTTGTCTTCGCACTCGACAAATACATCTTCAAAAAAATTATCATAGTGCTCCTGCATTTCTTCATCTGAGACGTTTGCAACGACTAGAATTAAACAAAAAAACATAGTCATTATACCACGGCACAACTATACAATCGATCTCTCAGCGATAAACGAGTTAAGAGAGGTAAATTTCACTCACCCCAATTTTAAACTAGGACTAGAGCTGGGATGTGATATTTTTACATATGAAGCAATTTTACAGAATAACGTCTCTCCAACTGATAAATACGAAAACATTATTTTATTTCCTCCTTAATCTTCATCAGCAATTTGCGATAGGTGAAGAAATACTTCAAATATGTGTACAAGAGTACTTAGGTCTAATTTCACGGGAAAATTCTAATCTATACATTTGATATCGTCCGCTCACAATAATGAGAAATTGTGCTGTGGTTTAAAGTGACCTTTTTTGATACGCCATATAATTAAATTTTTGGATAATTAAAGTACTTACGATGACTTCCGTCGGCTGATTTTGCAGAGTTTTGAGGGTTTACATATAAATTTTGTAGAAGGCATGTCTGTGAAAATGTTGGCTTGTTATGAATCCGTGAACAGCGATCTCCATGTCGACAGGCTCCAATTTTAAAGTAAAATGAACAGTTGACTCTGAAGCAATAAAATAAAGATTAAGATCACTCATACTCATGAACGTCTCTTTAATTACCTTCATTCAAAATTCGTTTCACTTGAGCATAGCTAAATACTAACCTATAAAAATTTCAACAAATCGAATACATGATATTAAGAACTCGGATAACAAGATCGTTTTAAATCTACCGATGAATTCTTAATTTAACTACAGCCAATAATGCAGGATGTATTATCAAATGAGTTGACAATCCAGTACAATATTTTTACCAAAAAAATATGCAATTGGATAAATGTTAGTACACTTGTTCAGCATGACTTAATACGATTATCGAAGAGAAATCGTCAATCTCAACGATGAGAAATGCCTATAATGTCCAATTTTTGCATGAATGCTCAGTAGAAACAAAATAACAACCATTTTATGTAGATAAAATAGCGTTGTACAAAAATCGTTCGGGGGTAATATTTATGAGCGCACGTCGATACAGAAACTCACTTGTCTTTTTCTGTTCCAAAGATAGCCGCAAGATACTCAGCCATGGTGACTTTTCGTCAACGACCGAAAAAGCCGACGCCGAACACCGCCACAAGTCTCACCACCGCGCGTTCAATGTTGCCAGCACAGAAAAATTTCCTTGTCATTCGGCTCGTTATCAGCAATTTCATTTTACGCTTTTTTATTTTATATGTTACAAAAACATATTTTCATTCTATTGCAAAAAGTAAATTTATTAAAATGGAAAGAAGCTATCCATTCAAATTTTAGATCTGAATACTTATTTTAAAATGCATCTTTTTATACATACTTTTAATTTCATATATTTTAATTGGTAACAAATACATTTAATTATTGTTTTCTAAAAAACAATTCTTTATTATGTTGTTAACAAGTGTAAAAATTATTATCCTGAAATTTTAAAGGAATTACCTACAATATGAATATATAATTTTTTAATCTTTAATATTTCATATATATTATAAGAATATTTAATTCTGGATAACTCAATTTTGATATTAAAATATTTTGAGCTAGATTTATTAGCTGATGATCATTTACTTGAATAAAACATCATTTAGTGAATTCATTTTTTCTTATATAAAACCTTTTATTAATAATATTTATATGTTTTACTATTGTAACACATTTTACACGTTATATATTACTTCATTTCATAATATATATAAGTTTGAAAGTCACATTTTGAAATATTATCTTTTTGTCGTTTGTAATTTTATAACTGGTTTTTTATCTGTTTGGGCCAAAATAGGCTGTCAGTAATGACAGATTGGAACATACAATGAATACCGAAATGGAAGTCGAAACTGATACATTCGATCTTTTAGCTAATGTTGAATTTGATAAGTTTGTCGAAGTAAGTATTATACACCGCAATTATATCCGATTATGCCCAATACGAATTTCTATCAGCTTTATTTTATTTTATAGTTATCCGAATCCCTATTGGATGAAATGTCAGGATACATACCCGAGCCATGGATCCAGCTTACAGCTGATTTGAATTGGCCAAATCAAAGTTTCGAAGAAATCAAAGGAGAATTTTCTAAAATTATCATAGAAGCCATTTATTGTCCAGATAATAAACGGTGTGAATATTTACAATCGCGCTTCGATCCGGATAGAAGCAAACATCTTGCACAAGGCATTCAGTCTAGGAAATTGGATCTCGCCAAAGAACTAATGAAACAGCACAATGCGTCTGTTAAGCCAGTTCTTGACGATTTTGACTGGAGCGTCAAATGGATATTGGGAAATAGTGCCTCTACAGTGATGAAATATCCGCTAGTCAAATTAGACTTAATCACCGTTAGTCATAATGATAAAAATGATTCACCCATTTCACTAGAATTAACCAAGACTGAATTAGAAACACTGCTTAATGTATTAGAGGAGCAATATGACAATCTGTAAATTATATATATAGCAAATATGTTCAAATAATAAATATATTTTATAAAAAAGTATGAAATGTCTATTTTAAACTTGTTTAAAAAGATTTCAGGTCTCAATCGTTATTGACCGACCTATTATTTGTGTTTATTTGAATACATTCACTCACTAACAAAATCTCACATCAGGACTCCATTCTAATTTATTTTATTATAATATAAATATTTCGTCGATTATAATAAAAATACCCTTAGAAGGGGCAGGTCAAGATTTGTTTATAAAAACACATGTTTGCTTTATAAATTTTCTAAATATTTCACGCTGCACACAAGCCCTGACGGTGTAATTTTTTAGCTTAATTTTAATTTGTGTAATTTTAATGCAGAAAACTTGTCCGATTAGTCATCTGATATTTCAATTGCAAGTAATTTACAATTATTTTGATTGTGATGTAAATCAAAGAAAATTAACTCTGTTATATAAACACACACGTCACAGGCGCAAAACGAAGAATTCCAACCATTGTCGAGAGTTGCACATGATTTTTATTTTACTTGAATTTAAACAACCCACCCAATCAGTCTTCTTCAGACAAATCGTTTTGTAATGAGAATTGGTAATCATTCTGTAGACATGTTCAGATATGCGAAGCACTCGTTTCTCATGTCAGCGGTCCGAAAAGTGGACCAGTTGAACACACGGATCTTGCGGCCACTCCGTTTTCTTTTAGGGCTTTTTGTGGCATTTTCTAGGATCTGTACAATCATGGAAGCTCTGTCAGAGGCTAAACTTACAAGGGTGGCTCGTGTCAAATTAGTTTGTGAACGATATTTATCTATCTTACTAATTTATGCTGCTATCTAAAGCTAGTTTTTTTAGTTTTAAGTTACAAAATCTGCAGGACCAATACACAGCTCGGGTCAGTGGAGGGTCCCCATGTTTCTTTGTCTCAGATGTGAAATGATGGACTCATGTTTCGTCCTGAATTGATGCAAAAACTTTTGCTATTGCTATCTTTTGACTTATTGCTATGAACCATCACCAAACACTTGATTGAAATATCATTACGACGCTGTTTTTGTTACATTATGAGTAAACGCGGCATCTAACTTGCGCACAGCTTTCTCTTGTCTAAATTTTCAGTCAAAATGCGATGTACAGTATTTTTTGAAAAACCTACTATGTCTGCCAGCTCGCGCACTTAGTCGCTGGTCATCCAATACCATTTTTTGGTTTTTCTTCACCATTTCTGGGTTTGTTATCTCATTTGATCGACAACTGTGCTCTTCGTCTGGGGTTGGAGTTGCAAGTTAGATACTTCCCACAGGCGCTTCATAAAAATATTCTCTGCTATATAGCTCTGTATACAAATATTGTGACAAAATTTCTGATGATGATTTGTAGTAGGAAGTGGAATGATTTATGTTCACCATATTTTCTCGAGTATTACGAGGAATTACTCAGACTTCTTAACCTAAACGTCTTCTGGGAAATCTCTTTTAACTCGTTTTTTAAATGAATTGAATGAATATTATTTATTATTCTAAAAAGAAGCCACTTAACACGTTGCAGCTGTCGTGGTAATTAATTAAACAGAGCGTATTTATTTTTTATTTCAACAAAGGATGTCACTAAATCCACTGTAGATTTGATAATTACAGCGAATATAATTTTTTTGTACATAAAAATAGCATTTCATAGTTTACTTATATTTTTAATTTTTTTGAATTGTCTTATTATTTTACAATGGATCTATTTTGTGAAACACCATTGATCAAGAGAAGCTCCAATAATAGTTATATGACAACGTTCATGATTTAAAATATCCAAAGCAGCCAAGTGATACTATTTCTTTATGGCCACATTGCTACAAATTATATTGGACTTCATCTCCAAACAGTGCTGTTTCAATTTCTTTGCGGTAAGTAAAGTCATACATTTATTATCTGCTTCTCCATGAAATCTAGCATTATTTAGATCTTGTAGTTTTAGGTACATGTGAGAAACAAGTGGGATAACACTTCTTGAAAAGTCTTATTCTTAGTAGCCTTCTATAGTGATTACCTACATCTGGTAACGGATGTAGTCATTTATGAAAAATATTCTGAAGTGACATATTTTTCAGTGTACAGCAAATGAAACTAATTTCAGTTAAAGTCACTAATATAGGATATAGCTGGAATAGAATAAAAAAATGTGAACAATTTATAACAAAAAGTTTGGTGAACTTATTAATGAAAATTATTTTACATTTAAGAATGTACTATTCATTAGCTTTTTTGAACCATTATTCACGCACGGATACTCTTTTTCCCCGTTCCCGCAGCCCAAACTTCATTTCACCAGAACAATATGCGCCAACATGGTGCATCCATATATATTTTATATGGATGCACCATCCTATATTATTCCTGCAAGTGTAAACAGTAAGTTGACCAAGTTTTATAGCAATCGGATGAACGGTATGGAAGCGCATTAAATATGGACAAACAAACATTAATTTTTATATGTTAGATTTAAGAATTTCATTAGTTTTTTGAAGCATTTAAAAGTAGAGTTGGTATAGTAAACTTCTCTTACTACTTTACTGAAAATTGGAGAAATCAATTTACTTACCAAATCTGAAAAAATAAATTAATCTCTTAATTTGTTTTTCCATTTTGAAATATGTCTCATATAATTTAAAAAACACATTATTAAGGATTTTGACGAGGAATTGGAATAAAAAAAAAATAATGTACAGATTTTAATTTTTATTTATAAGACATCCACACATCGACACTTACATTTAGAGATAGGACCCGAATAGGGAAAATTTTTATTACATAAAGTGTAGGTGCATAAATTATAGATGATCAACGCCAAAGAATAACATTTCTATATTTCTTCTAAAACTCTAACATTCATCAATTTCACTTTAAAACACCAGCAACGTTCCTTTCAATCAACCATATTTCAAAACTATTGAACAATTTACACATGGAATTTCAACAGACGACTATACGATCTGGAACAATCTCATCAAGCTGCCAAAAATTATTCAATACTTTTTCCTTTTTTTTTTAATTGATCAACGAATTTAAAAAAGTGCATAAAAAGCGATAAAAGACCTGTTATTATCGGACACTTTACGACGTTATTCGAAACTGAATGACTTAGAATCATATGGCAAATTGTAATATAATCACGAAAGAAATTCAAGTTGACATCATACAGAATAGATATATATATTCATATTTATCCGCCGTATGCTTCTATTCCAGCAGAATATATATGGAATGTCTACACTCACACGTTATCTTTTAATGTTATCCATGGCATCATAAGTTTAATCGTCTAGCATCTACTTTTGGATAATAAACGTATAAAATTACAAATGTTGATATTTATGTCTATCCTAACTTACATCCATTGGAAGAAATGATCTACAAAATCTATTTTTTTAAAAGAGTAAAAACATGGTCGATGTATTTAGTATACAGCATAATCGCTCATATCACTGAATCTATATGTATGTACTTTAAAAGCTTAACGATTGAGATATTTTTGAATAATCAGACTGATGACAGATTATTGCTAATATATTTTACCTAAGAAGACTGTAGACCGAGCACACGTTGTCCGCACGATTTTCCGCACCCTAACTCTTCATTCAAACTACAAATAGCACCTGCTCTATACAAACTGACAAATTTGATTCATCATTTTATAATGCCATAACAGAAGAAACAAACGTTCTTATTAGTCTACTGGTCATGTCAAATACATAGGCAATTAAATCTAATCAACTGATGTTCATATATGTGTTTTAACTATTATTTATATAACAGTACAAATTACAGAATAATTTTTTCTTATCAAAGTTCACAAAAAATAATAATAAATGAGATGTAAATGATAATTAAATTAAATATTTAACATAGACAACTTCTCATACAAACACTTTTTACACAAAATTAACATATAATTTTATAGAACTCCATAAGAATATTGAAATTTAAAGAATATAATAATAAAATATTTTTCCAGATGGGTATTTGAAATTAATACATACAAAAATTTGCTTATAGACTATAAAACTTAAATACATAATTTCGATTAGATAATATCTTATAGAGTATTCATATTAAGACCACTGATAAAATTTGCGCACTTTATTATTATATAATAATGATACAATTATTAGAAATCGTATATACGACTTAAATTAGTCTCGGTCAATTTGGACAATGTAGTGACAAATTATTGTTGAAATGACATTATTACTATTATCGTTACAAAAATTGTAACAATTTAAAAATGCACATATGCGCGCATCAATGGATGCGCGTACACATATGCACGTATGTACAGACACACTGACGCATACACACACCTCTTTCATAACAAAATTAAAATGAGTACTTCAAATTAAAAAATGGACTGATATTTTTATGATATTAATACATTCATCTTGAAAGAAATTTTCATTTGACGTGATGTCTTATTAAAGAACAATGATCAGTCTTGGGTGTAAAATGACCATAAACAACTGTGATTTACTGTCAATTTTCACTAATCCGCCTCATATGCACAACCCGCCAAAAATGTCAGGACGATTTATTCAGTTGCAACGGAATTCTGTAAAAAAAAATTAGTCAGGTTTTCGAATGAAAATAATTCGCAACACGTTTTCAAAGATCAAAGCGCAAACGATCAATCGGTACCTCTGTGACTATCGAATCCGTAATCTCCGGTTGAGCGTCGATAACGGCCGGCACGTCTATTATTTCACTTACAGATTTTATCTAAAACACAATGGAATAAAAGACAATGTAAAAAAAAATTAAATCATGAAGAAGCGAAGAAGCATATTTAAGCATAATTCATTTGACATGAGAAATATAACCATTTAATCAAGTTTAAGCAAATGAAGCGAACTCCACGTTATGTATAATGTTAAAGCAAAAAAATATATACGAAGCATGCATCGAATAAAATTAATTTTGGAAAGCGTAAGCTCGCACAGGCGCGCATATGCGCAACGAACGCATATACGCGCGCAACAACTGCAGAAAACAAATACTCCTTTATGAGGGCGTCCACTAATTTCGAGTAGATGGGATGTATGTGTCGTATTTCCAAATATGTTTCACAATTGAATAAAGCAAATGATTAAAAAAAATGAACATTACGCGATTCACCAATTAAAAAATAAAATAATCATGCTCCGAATCGCTAGATGAGACTGTGATTACTATGGAAGTAAATGAAAGGAAGCGTGAAAAACGACAGATCAGAAAATGAAGAGTGTGAACTGAATTTTTTAGAGCTTCGGCTGTAAGATGATACAAACTTTAATCTGAAAATAAAAATATGTAAAAACAGTCATTAAAAATGAAAAATCTTTTCAAATTATATTCATCGACATGTGTTTGCTGTAGTGCCCCTTGAGGGTTTCGCGAATGGGATGAGATGGAGGAGTTCGTGGGAGACATGAGGAGATCTTGATGTGTTTATTTTTTACTACGAAATAGGAATTAATCTGCTAGACATGCGAAAAACATGTACTTCATTAATAATGTAGGAAATACACTAAAAAATATATGAGCCCAGGCGACAAGATTTAGTGCTTTCACAAAGTTATTAATATACACCTTCGAAACAAGTCAATGTTAATAATGTATCTATCGTCAGACACAAACAAAACAAGACAAAATACTTTCCATTTACGTGCTATTCACCTGGGTTGCGTCTGCAGAAGGAACTCGCTGCGGCTCTTCGACTTTGCTTTTTTCGGTAGGCGCTTCGGCGACGGTATTCGCTACCGCCTCTTGCACTACTTCGGCCGGCGAAGGGACACTATTTTCAGGCAACGGTGTCGGCTCCGCTTGCGTTTCAGTATTTAAGGCTACCGACGAGATCTCCGGCTCGACGGAGCCCTTCAATTCAGTATTTCCGTCGTCCTTTACTGGAGAGGGTAAATCTTTAGGGGGAAAATCTGCTATTTCGGAAGTGGGACTATTCAAGACCGCATCGGGCTGCGAGCTCTCCGAGAGGGGAGGAGGCAGGGACTCCGAGGCGGAGAGCTCCGTCATGGACTCCGGACAGGAAACGGGCGGAGGGGGGGGAGGGAACGAGCATTCCGAAACGTCCGGATCCGAAGGAGTCCTCTGCGGCAGAGGCGATTCGCCAGCGCCGACGGCCGGAACGGACTCGTCGACGTTCGCGCTCGAACTCTCGACCGACGGGAGAGACTCTTCCTTCGGCGAGGACGACTCGGGGGCGGCGACTTCCGCCGGCACCGCGACCGCTTCGGCCGCGGGCACTACCGCGGGCGCCTCCGCGGGCACAACCGCGGGTGCCTCCGCGGATACTACCGCGGGTGCCTCCGCGGATACTTCCGCGGGTGCCTCCGCGGATACTGCCGCGGGCTCTTCCGCGGACACTGCCGCGGGAGCCTCGACGGGCACTGCCGCGGGCGCCTCCGCGGGTGCTACCGCGGGTGCTGCCGCAGGTACTACCGCGGGAGCTTCCGCGGGAGCTTCCGCGGGAGCCTTCGCGGGCTCGGGGGTCGAGTCGACCGCGGCATCGTCGGCAGGAGTCGGGGGCGCGATCGCCGACTCGACCTTACCTGCGTCGATCTCTTCCGCCGTTCGAGAGCTCTCCGATGCGACTTCGGGTTTCGGCGCGTCCGCGGGATCGGGAACGGCGGACTCGGGTTCCCGAGGGGGAGCGGGAGGTTCGACGGGCTTCGGGGATTCAGTTACGCTATCGGAAGACACTACAGCAAGGTTAACTTCGACTACTTCGGACTTGGTGCAACTTTGAACGTCGACGTTCTCCGCGTTCAAAGTCGAGGGGTGTAAAGGAGTATTTATTTCCTCGTCTGTCGAGGCGATCGGGGAGTCTCCGGGGGTCTCGACGGGAGGGCGTTCAGATTTAGAATCGTCGCTCGGCAAAGCTGAGGGCGCATCGCCGACAGAATTTGGACATACGGGCGTCGCGGCGGCCTCCTCGGATTCGGTGGCGGGAGGCAAAGAGGGGTCGGAAGAGAGAGAAGCTTCTACGTCTACTGCTTTATCGTCTACTAGATGCGGTGCCATCGTCGACTCTGCAAATATGGTGAGGGAAGAGGGCGGGGGGCAAGAGGGAAGAGGAGGCGGCGCCACTTCGGCACTCCCGGCCACCTCTGGCTTCTCCTTTGCAACACAAACCTCCGTGGCGGCCGATTCTGCAGATTTCACTTCCATTTTTTCAGGAGCGGATTCCTCGACTTTATTTTCCTGCACGGCTTGGGTCTCTTCGGCGACGTCTTCGATCTTCAGGCCGTTAACGGGGAGGGAGTCGACGGCGGGCGCCTCGACGCTCTCCGGTTCCGGAACGGGCTCCGGAGCCGCCTCGACCGGGGTCGGCTTCTCCTCGACGGAGGGAGCGTCGCCGTTCTGTCGGATCTCTTCTTTGGGGCTTTCGGGAGCGCCGCTTCCGTTGCTCAGGGGCTCCGTCGCGGGCGTCACGGGCGTCTCGGGAGCCGGAGCTTTGTCGCTGGAATTTTCGACTTCTTCCAATTTCGGAACATCCTTGATCGGAGCTTCGGCTTCCGCTTTGATTTCTGGCGTTTCGTTCGAGACCACGGCAGGATTGTCTGCTACCTGAAGCGAGAAAAAAAGAAACTGTTGAAAAACATGAACACGAAGAGAAGCGACGAGACATTTAAACAATTCACAATTGCGTAACGGAAAACGATCGACGTCCCCGCAGCCGGAGGGGTCTGTCGAATCAGACGAGAGCGGTTATTGAAATTTAAATTTCGAAGGATCACGTTCAAATTCGACAAAAATAAATAACACGAAGGAAGAACCCCAACGACTAGACGAGAGTATTGTTAGTTCGAAGATTTTTGCATAGATGTATTTGTCGAAAGCGTTAAAATAAAGTAGCACTGAGTAAATTATGATTTATATTTCGGAAATGTAGCTTTCGAAAACGCCCAATAAAACTGGCACTTCCCGTACCGTAAAATAAAATTCTCACTCGCACTTGGCACTCGAAAGATTTACAACGCGTGGATTTAAAGAATTGAAAATAAAATCGAGACGATCGAGAACCTGAGCTTCCATCGCAGCGGCGAGCACAGACGGAGGCGAGACGAAGAGTCGCGAGTCCTTCTTCCGCACCGGAGGAAGTTGCGGCGGAGACTGAGCGCTGCAACGCGTGCAGGGCGCAATTTATATAGATTTTTAACACGTTCTCATTTTTAGAAAAATATTTATATTTTGCCGCGAAACGACGCAATTGGTCGACGGCTCGCGTATAGGATTTCAATCTCGGAGCAGCCTCCGAGAGTCGGGTGGCGGAGGACGGAGGGTGGAGGCTGCGAAGCCGCCCGCGGAGGCGGACTCCCCCGGACGTTTCGATTGTATCTAATTAGCGCCTGCAAAATTGACGTCAAACGATCTATTTCTCGCTGCGGAAATATTTCGGCGTCGCGCCTAAGTCGCAAGGCCGTTCTAAATCTATCGCGAGAATAATGTAAACAAAATTAATCTGAAGTCCTTCTTCGTCGGATGATGCAGAGACACCGCAAGACACCCACCGGACCGCCGAAAGGACGACCGCACATATTTTTTCAAACGGTATATATTTAGACTTCCGGTTCTGCGTCTGAAAAAAGGAGTGACGATCGACAGACCAAGGCAAACGACGACGTCAGAGCGGCAAGGACTCCGCCGTCTCGAGGAACAATCCGAGAGATGTTGAATATCGGTCGCTCCTAACGCGAGAAATTCGATCGGGCAGCCAAATTTCAGCTGCGGTTTTGCAAGAGCAAAAATGCAGATCGATTGTAAAAAATATGAATGCTGAAATCCAATACGAACTCGCGCTCATCTGCACGATTAAAGGAATATTGCGATGCGAATGATTTCTCGTTAATTTTGAATCACCTTCCAATATTCCTCCGCCGAACGACGCGCTCGCCCGCTTCGGTCGACACCCTCGAGGCCGAACAGCTGTGCGTTCATCTGTCGTTCGTGTTTCCGTGGGAGCGCCCATAAAATAAAAACAAGTCGAGTCGAATCTCTCGAGCTGTGAGCCTACCCTCGCCGTATTGCGGTGCGCATTTATAAACGACTCGAGATACTTTGAAGATCTGCTACGTCCGAAGACGTTTTTTAAAATATATTTACTAGCCAGTGTCTTCAGATAGGAGTAGGAATTTCAAGAGGCATTCGTCGATCGATCAATCATAGAAAAGAATGTGGAACAGCGTCCGAAGAGCATATTTAGGCGTGCGGCGTTGACTAATATAGATGTTTGTGGAAGGGCGACACGGTATCCATGTCGGGTCGCGGAAAGGATTGAAATCTAGTCTCGGTGGCCAAGGTCAGATCGATGGGCTTATTGGAGTATGAAACCGCGCTTCGGTGGTTTCCCAAGAAAAGGTAGTTGCGCCGATTGCGGCAGCGCATGCATTATTCGATCCCTACCTGGGATAACCTGTTTCGAAAATCTACACGTCGGCCGATGCTGCAATTGTTCAAAGAGCTCAGGACGACGCGGATTTCGGCGCCGATTTCATAATGCATTTTCGAAAATGTACCTGTAGGTAGGTAGTCCCGCGGTAAGCGGTTGGACTCGTAACCCAATTATCTTGGTTACGAATCCCACAGGAGATGTGGCTGGCAACCACATTTTTAAAAACATATATATGCCATGAAAAACCATGTCAAAATGATTGGTAATAATACCATAAAAAAGGGATCGCTAAAAGCCACATAAAAAAAAATCGAAAAACTGCGACATTTGTTTACAAACGACGCCAGGAATGTAACGACGCAAGGTTGCTCTAAAAAAAAATCAAAGTACAACGTTCGTTTTCGGTTCCTCGAGAAGCGGTCCAACGACGCAGAATTCGCAAACGCTCTGCAGATATATCGGAAGAAATGTGATCGAACTTGAATCGGGTCACAAAAACATCCAGCTAAATCACCATTAATTTTATTTCCGTGCTGCCCCCCTATCTAAATATTAGTAGACGCGGCGCTTTTATTGCGCACGGGGTGAAATTAAAGCACAATTTGCGCAAAAATATGACGTCGATCGTAATTTCAAACATGTCGACATTAATCTCGCCGAAAGGGGTGTTCAACATTAGATCCGAATAAAATATTTATATATAAAAACGGACGATCGGAGCCGGTATGACGCTTGATAATTTCGTCACAAATGCGTGACACCCTGTTGACCGGAAGCATATTTCCAGCGAGTGAGCTTTTGTGCATTTAACACATCGCAATTTACCGCTTCCTTCCTTCCGGATAGGTGAACTTGCCTCTAAAACAAACACGCTCTCCCCCCCGCATCGGAGGTGTTACCGTGACCGCAATTGTGGCACACGATTTTATTACTTAAAAAGTCATCATCATCATTGTGCCTCTTCAACATCCAACCATGGGAAAGTATAAAATTCGTATCGTCGTCTTCGTGCGCTCCTTACTTACTGTAAGCGTGACCTCTGAACTTCAAAAAATACTGATGAAAAATATATCCATGCGATGAATCAATTCCAATGGAGAGAGAGAGGACTACGCTAAGAACGACAGCGAATTCCCATCGACTTTCTCGCTATGGAAAGAAAGCGCAGATATAAGAAAAACACAGGAAAAGAAGAAGCCCGGGAAGAGTCAATCCAACAACGGCAGAAACGCTGGGATATACCAATCGATTCCAGCGATACAAAAATGGACCTCGCGTAAACAATGAGAACTCACTTATCATCTGACCCAGATGATGCTTCATCTATTTAAAATTGGCAAGGAGAACTCGACAAAGTGTCACCACTGACCAGTAAGGCGTGGACATATGATAGGCGAGAATTAGCGAAAAAAATAGAGAAACCTCAACTATATCCAACATGGTCACCACAATGACCAAAAACGAAAGAAAAGTGGGAAGCGTGGACAAATTTCGCTAATGAGATCATGCCTTTTTGAAGATTTCCCCCTCCCAAGAGAAAAAAAAACATATGCACGTATCCTGCGGGATCCAATCCCAGGATCCCGGATAGATTTAGGTGCTCATGAATCCTGGTATTAGTAAACGTAATCTCAAAAAATTCGTGATTGAAATTGGATGTAACCGCTTCCTGCGAATGGACATTGAAGAGGCCCATAGTTCTGTAGTGGACTGTTAGTGGCTGCACTATGATGATGATGATGATATGCCTTTCAAATTGTTTATTTAGGATTATCCCAATTTACTAATAATATTAATTAAAAACAGTTTTACAGGACATTCTGACCAATATATCCAAAAACAGATACAGTTACGTGGCAAAGATCATTCAATGGGGCAGCTCTGATGACCTCTATTAAATTTATTTAAATATAAAATGGAAACACCACGATCCATTAAAAAGACATTTTCGGATTCACCAATGTGTTTTCCACGAAAAAACATAGCGAAAAAATTTAACACTTTCATTGCAGGTGATGCATATGCTGCATCATCACGGGTTCGATCATTGGCGCCGCATGATGCAACATATGCATCATGATCGCGCTGACCGTTCATATACATCAACATTCAATGATTTTTTATATCCCTAACTGCTGATGCTACATTTATTTGAAGTAATACGTTCAATAGTCGGACCCTCTCAGGCAGTCAGCAAACATTTTGAATGTTTGCAAACATTCAAAATGTGGTAATTTGATGCGGCCACAATAGTGTTAAGTGGTTAGAGATTTGAATAAAGGAGCACAGCATGTTCGCAGCTTTGAAATTGAACGAATAACCAATCCTATTTGCTCTCGACTACTCTTTGAAACCAATGAAAATTGCTGATAAACGATGGGAGGATGTAAATTCCGGGATTTGTCCATGTCTAAATGCGCAGACAACAGCTGCTTGATATGATGAGGAATTCAAAATGACAAGATGCTCCGCACGTCTGTCATATTTGGCAAGTGTCGCTTGATTTTATGATAAATCTCTAGCATTCGCGTTCATCCTACGATCCGCCCCTGCGGGTCACAATATGACCCCCAAAATCGCGGATAAATATCTATTTGCATCCATCGGACGGGGGACTAATTTTATCAATTCCAACGCACTTGGAGAAGTGTACTATAATATCGTTCTGATTCAATCATCTCATATATTTACTTCTGATCACCCATTCGATTGATAATACGCAATACACCGAAAACGATCCAGGATAATCGAAAATACGTTTCCAGCAATGAATCATATACATATGTACTCTTTTAGATTTGCGTCGACGTTTTTAGAATTCTATATTTGTAATTTGGCCAAGAATCGGCCATCGAGGCTGCAAGATCATCGTCGTAGGGCCGTCGAAAGAACCATTGAGAAAATTAACTTGGATATCGATAAATGCACGATAAAACTATCAATAATATGCATTGAATTATTTATTCTCTGTTTAATGAAGGAACAAGTTTAAGCACTGTCTTCTCGTTTAGATCACAAGGCAAATCAACTTGTTATGCCGGTTCTTAGTTAGATGATTTTGCGTAGAGGCAGGCTCTGCAACATGTAAGCTTGAACTAACGCGGGGGAAGAAAAGGGAAGGCCCTCATCTTTTGAAGGATTGTAGATAAATCCTGTCAATAATTTGTATAAGTGTTCATTCTTCGACAAATCGCCTCCCATATAGAGTCCGCCTGTATGTTTTTCCTTATTTACTTCCATCATACGCATTCTATTTGATACTAAGGATTAATGCACAATTCATATAATTTCATTCAATTAAGAATCAAGTGCAAAAAACAAACTCGGGACGGACATTTCTTTTATATAATACTTGTTTTGAATCACTCGGAGCTGAACAGAAAAACGAAAAACCCATTATTTTTCCAGGAACGATAACCGTTACCGAAATGATGCAAAGCCCTACTTTGTACACAAGTTCAGTATTTAAAAAATTGACATGATTTAAATTGATGGCCATAATCGATAGCGTCTTTATCTGACGCAGACCCTTTGAATGTTACAGTCGCGTATTTGCGATCGAATTGCATTGATTCAGAAAGAACACTCTTGCACGTTAAGTTCTGAGAGACAGATACATATAAGGCGCCTTGCCGTTCGAAAACTGTGAATGGGAGACAGAGACGGAGAGAGCTTCCTGCGCACATCGCACGATTGTACAGATCGATAACCCAAATTTGTTTGTTTGTTGATTCGAAGTGTATTGTTTAGGTGAAGAAATAAAGTGTAACAGTGTGCTATCAAGGGTGTTTATTTACAATTAACTGAAGATTAAGAAGTTTGAAAAGAAGAAGGAAATTAAGAAGAAGGAAAATCGCACAAAAATAACTAACTTACATAGAAAAAGCGAAGATGCGTTCCATGAAATTTAAAAACCACAAATTTAAAACAGCTATACAAAATATATCCAAAATCGCATTAAAAAAGTTAATAAAAAAACAATTAAAAAATAACATTTTTGGTAACATTTAAAGGACGTCTTGCATCATTGGTAAAATTTTAAGGATGGCTAACATCTGGCATCTCAAATGCCAGACATCCGCTAGAGAAATACTAATTATTTTAATTACAAACTGTCATCGCTGTACGATAATTTTCGATATGACTCAAAATCGCTCACTTCTTCGAAATAAATATTATACACAGTGTCGATAACATCATTGTTCTGTGTAGATTTTCTCTTTTCAACAATATCATCATCATCATAGCGCAGCCACTAACAGTCCACTACAGAACTATGGGCCTCTTCAATATCCATTCATAGGAAAGGGGTTACATCCATTTCGTCTGTATCATACATTCACCTCCTCATTCGCTCGATATTGAAGGTAGCATTACCACCGAGTTTTATTTTGAACGCTCACCCAACGGGTATCCTGAGTGAACTTTTCAACAATATAATTCATAATAAGTAAAGATGTCGCTTTATTCCCTAATAAAAAATAGATAAAATCACAAAATGGCGACTGTTGAAAAAGTCATATTTTGGCCTTATTTTATCAGTTTTAATTTTTTTTAAATAGTTAAAAAATATTTTTTTACATGAATCTAGTAGAAATAATAGCGTTAAAAGGTTTCATTATGATATGGTATGGTCAAGTTGCCACATCACTAAAAAAGCTATAACTCCGCAAGTAGTTGGAATTTTGGAAATTCCTCCTGAAGAATGTATTTTTAAAAATCCGAACATTGGAAAAATGCAAGTGTTGATGATTTATTTCCTATTCTATCCAAAATATCTCGATACGTACTCTTTATGAAATTAAAAAAATTGCTTTAAAAAAAACCGCATAACTTCGAAATCGCACAAAAAAAGAGGTTTATAGTAGGATTCTTGTTGTTTACGTTTGATACGCGAGCCAGACGATGCTTATTATTTTTATACTTACCAGGACTTCAGTCATGTTTCAATTAATTTCGCTAACGTCGTACGATATTGTAGATCAAGGGTTTAACAGTAATTTCATACACTCAATTGAATTTTAGCAAATTCACATCGATCAGAATACCGAAAACATTCAGCGCAGCGAATAAATACCGCTACACTGTATGTTAATTTATTTTATAAAAATGAATGTCATGTAAAGTGAATCTCTTCAACTATAAAACCGCAATGCACGAGAAGTGTAGTGTTCTTCAAGTCCCGCCGAGAGAACTTCAAAGACGAAAACCACCAGCCGGACGAACATACGAGATATTCTTAGATATCATTTTAAAAAAGATTTTCGATACCACACATAATACTGGATTAACAGTACGCAACGAAAGGAACGCTTTGGCTGCCGATCAAGCGCCGTTGCGTATTTTCATAAGCCACAAAGCTAACAAATTACGCATCGGAGATAATACATTTCAATAAGACGGCGACAATTGTTGCATATTAACGAGACGTATCTGTGTTTCCGCGTAGAAAGGAACCTTCGCGATTCCAATGAATCATTGAGCCGCCAAAAAACAACATTTGGAAGAATGGTAAACCACGCATTATCGCTGAAAATGGAGCGCGCGGATGTGCAACGCGAAATTGCTCGTCCGCGTGGGCAGATTCGTCTTTCGGGTAAATATGGAGCGATGCATTCGTTTCGACTTTTATCGCGACAAATTGGCTTTCGGGGCGAAGATGCACACGTGTCGACACTTTTGGCACGTACTTGGCAATTAAGCTCGAATTGATGCGACACTTGATGGAAAATTGTATCGATTCAGTATCGGAGCTGAATGTGTGCTTCCTTTGTGTGTTGGCGCGATCGCTGGATATAGCGACGCTAATGCATTCGCGACTTAAAAAAGAGCTATGTCAATATTTGCGCAACTAAGAAAAATATTATTCTTCGGAGATTATTTACGAGCTTTCTATTTTTTGACAGCGAATGGCAAGCTTCGCACGCTTATAAACACTCGTATAAAATTGTTAAGCGCCTGATAATTTGTCATCGCCGAGAGGGCGTTCGCCACGGGTTGGACCCATTTCAAAGAGATTAAATCCTACAAATTTAAAAAATGCGGGAAACACTACAGTAGCATTTTGCAGCTGAGTCTGTAAGAATTCGAGCGGGATTTATAACAGCCTGTTGATAATATAACGGATCGAATCTCAATCGACTCGACGTGCCAAGCCCCGAGAACAAATTGCCCATAGAGAAGGGCGCGGTCGCCGCGAAAGGTTAACGTCGAGGAGGTAATTGAACGCTGAATATTTAACGAGATCCAATTTATTTGGAGTGGCCCTCGGTCGAGAGGGTTAAACGCTAACAACTAAAATCAAATAACTTTTTCTTTGATGAATTTCCTTCGTAACACACTTCCATCGGGTTACGCATATGTGCGTCTTTCGGCTACTGTCGGCAGACGCACGTGTGCATCTTTAGTCGTTATGCACTACGTAACCCCTTGTGGGTGAATTCCACGAGCGTGGTTTCTTGTGCATGGTTTACTAGCATGCCCATTACTGCAGTGAACACACTTTTGAGCTCGGTGACAGACACAGACGGAGAGTGTCACCCACGTTGAGTTTGGAGAAAAACAGAGATGGAGAGAGTATGTTGCGTACATCGTACGATTATATAGATCGTTAACCCAAAATTATCGACTAATGAGATATTAATGATATAATGAATCGATTTTAAGTGTGTTGTTTATGTTTACTTGAAGAAATAAACGAATATTGTGTGCTATCGACGGTGTTTATTTATTTATGTACAAGCTTCATACACGTTGCGATGGTCCTGATAGATAAGTGGATTTGTATGACGATAAGTGGCGGACAACCAAATATAGCATCTAAGATTATGAAAATTTTAAATTAGGTCACTGCTCAAAGGGTTGAAGACAGATTGGTTCATAAAGAAATAAGCTTCGATATTATCAATCATTTTAGATGATAATTATTGTTGCAAATCCATTTAGCTTGTTAAGCGAGCATGACGTATATATACGTCAAACGTAAACAGTATCGAGATTAGTTAGGACGTATATTAACGTCCTTGAAATATATGTTGAGGTTTAAAGCAGGCGGGAGTTTTTTGTTTGTTTAACGAATGTGTGAGTTGTCGAAACATGTTAAGATAGCGTTAAAAAAAATAATAATATGAAATCACGCCAGGCGGGTGGGACGTAATAACACGTCTTTACGAAAATGTGCGCGTCCGTTGTATATTGCGTTATTGAAAAGGAACTTCCTCGCTTAACAGGTTAATCATGTAACTTTAATGCGAAACCTTCAATAGCGTCGAAATAGGAACCACGATGTAGAAAGTTAGACATCAATACAAAATGTGAACAAGTGCAAGTGACTAATACACGCGAGGGGGCATTGTTATTGCGTACACCTTTTTTTGTGCGGTAGATGCGTTCTGTGGAAAATCGCATAAAAAAAGCTGACTTATATAGGAAAAGTGAAGATGCCTTCTATGGATTTTAAAAACCACATAACTTTGAAACAGCTATAAAAAATATATCCAAAATCGCATAAAAAAAGAGGAAAACAATACGGCAATTAAAAAATAACATTTTTGGTAACATTTAAAGGACGTCTTGCATCGTTGGTAAAATTTTAAGGATGTATAACATCTGGCATTTCAAATGCCAGATATCCACTAGAAAAATACTAATTATTTTAATTACAAACTGTTATCGCTGTGTGATAATTTTCGATATGACTCAAAATCGCTCTCTTCTGCGGAAGAAATATTCCAGTGTCAATGTCATCATTGTTCTGTGTATATTTTCTCTTTTCAACAATATAATTCATAATGAGTAAAGATGTCGCTATGTTCCCTAATTTAAAAAAAATATCACAAAATGGCGACTGTTCAGTCAATTCATTTTTTGGCCTAATGAAAAAATGCAAAAAAAAAAAACGAATTCAATGTTTTCAAAAATATAAACCAGAATAAAGGCGTGGTCGTAATTCAGGGATAGCAGATGCAAAATGATTTATACAGTCCCGAATTATATTTTTTTTCCAAATTTCGGTTATTTTTGATGATTTATTCCCTATTTTATCCAAAATATTTCGATACGTACTCTATAGAATTTTAAAAAACCGCATAACTTCAAAATCTCATAAAAAGAGGTTTGAATGTATTTTACTCTAAATGTTTCAATCGACTACGATGATTCTGCATTGAAGAAATACTGAATCGTAAATAAATTTTCATTTGAAAAGACCGTATTTTGAAGTGGGAGCGATTCGGTAACAGTCCAACGCGGAATAAAAATGTAACAAACTACAATGTAAAAATAATTATTCTTAACAAGTCTGCTGATAATGCTAAAATTAGCAAAAAATTAAACCGTGGCTCGAATACTAATATTTTTTATTATGCTTAAATTTATCGAATGTACATATGTATTTATTGATGAATGTCAAATAAGAACAAATAAAAGGTAAAACCATTTTCGTTCGTCACAAAGAAGAAACAAACAATCTTCGACAGAGGTATTGTTAGCGCGCCCCATGAATACATAGGCGCCCAAACAATCCATCAATTCACGTCGCAATAAGTGAATGAATCGTTCCATAATAGCGTAAACGTTTACGAATAAAAAAGAGCGTTGGCTCAACTTCAGGGGCTTACATATTCACTACCGAATATCCATTGTTTCTTTTTTTTTTAGATAATGATTTTTATTAACACGTCGCGGTCCGAGGGATTCGTATGCACTTTTATATTTATAGTAGCCTATGTAAAACTTCTCCCTGTATATGTCATATATCAACATACAAAGAGCATTTTTTTTAAATTTACATAATCATATTATTTCCTATTTATCTCAAATGTCAATTCAAAAATACATTAAATGAACAATATATATGGTTTTATGATTGTGTCATACATTTTACATGCGGTGAAAGCAGGACAAGTCTTTTCAATTTTGTAGCACATAACGTTTGATCCACAATCATAGATTTTTTTACTGTTATAAAAATGTCAAATAAAAAAATCTACAAACGAAGCAAAAAATGTTTTAAAACTTTATTCAATTAATTCTAAGTTTTCATGAGTATGTCTTCGATGAGTAGATCAGTGCATCAGATCCGCTTGCTGAATTGATTACAAACAGATTTAGCCTAAACTTCACCATCTGACATCGTTATCCGATGATCATTTTATGCAGCTCGCAATATTCACACATTCGATAATTCAGCTCTCGTTTGAATTTGAAAGTGCATCCACAATTTGCGTATTATTAACAATAATAGCAAAATTAAATATTTTCTCAAGTTATATTTGCAATAAAATATCAATAATATTAATTGCACGACAATTTCATTTAATTACTAAATGTTTTCATATGGACGTCCAGCTCTAACGTTATAGACGCGTACAACATGATCGTCCTTTGAAATTGTGAAATGTATACATATACATTTTTTAAAAATTCATTTGTATAGGCGCAGTAGGACAAATTAGATTGAACGTCACGAAATGTGAAACTCCAAGCGGCAGTTGGTCAAATAGAGGGAGAATCGTATGTAATGTGTTCATGTCCGTCGCATATATCATAGACCGACGAAAGTCCGTCTAACACTCCTTTTTTGTGCGACAAGAAGATAAAGCCTCTTCTGGTTTACTCTTCGGAGAACCCGCGAGCATTTAAGAGGTGCAAAATACGAAAGAACAGGCTGGTTGTTATGTGGAGGTCAAAAAGCAGAGCATAAACCGACGTTGATCTGTTTTCCGAATGGATAGACTGCTGCTGGTCCTGACATAAATACCAGCTAAATAATAATCTTCCTCTGAAGGCCATGCTAATTATAGATAATTCTCCTGTCCATACCGAGAGAGTTCAGGATAATATTTTGAAAGAGTTCATCATAGTATTTTTTCTTTTTCTGCTCCTTTCCAAAGAAATATTTTTGGGTATCCGGAACGAATTAATTGCATTTATTTTATTCCTTATAGGAACACTAGTATCGGGTTACGAGTTTTTATGATCGTGCGAACATTGAAGGTCCCGAAAATGTCGCAAGAAGTCCTAAAAGAGGTCTGTGTGTCCAACTGGTCCGCTTTTCGGATCGCTAATGTGACGAAAGAACGCCTTGCCATCGGACACCATACCCGCACATGTCTACAGAGCGACTACCAACGCTCATTACAAAACGAAGTTGTCCGAAGACTGATCGGCGGGTTGTTTAAATTTACAATCGGTCGAAAATATTGTTGTCTTTGTTAAGTTTAAGCTTTTTGCGCCCCAAGCCCAGTTGCGCCCGTGGCGGGCGCCTGCTTTGCCACGCCCTTGTTACGGCCCTGTATGTGTGTATACGTAGCATGAAGCAACAAGTACACCAGTAGTAAGCATATTTTATTATACATTACACAAAATCTAGCCACATTTTTTTTTAGCTAAAACTGCCATTGACAAAAAATATAAAAAATGCCAGAGTCATAATTTATTAAATATCTTTGAATGAAATTTTTAAGTGAGCTTTTGTTTAGAACTCGATATATAGTGGATGCAAAATTAACATCGTACGTGTATTTAAATACCACTCCGGCGTATAGCCGTGGGGGATTTAATTACTGACGCCGACTCGATGAAGGGTTTCATAAAAATTAAAGTAGGTTTTCATAAATAAGCATAATGTACATCAGGGAGGGAAGTCTCCGGTGGATTTATACGCCTAAAAAATACACGAGTAATTAAGGCATAGCTGAGGGATGGGCGTGGGCGGTTTTGACGAGGAAGTTTGCATAATTGGCAGGCAGCCCTGTTGCGCCTCTCCGACGAAGAGCACAAATCAATCGACGATCGGCGTCAATTAGGGCGCGTTGAAGAGATTCGGGCCGCGGCGTCCAGCGGGTCACGGAATAATTGACAGTGCAGACGGACGAAGGGCGAAGGACGAAGGCATCGACGCGCTCAATGGTAATTGTCGAAGCGACAATTCAGCTTTTGTGTTCGTATCTGTTTTATTTAGGAGCGGATGCGTGAAGCTGAGGACGCGATCGACGATGGGCACGTGACCGCGACCGCAACTGCGCTGTCCTACCAATTAAAACGCATTATCGGCTCCTGACCCTAGCACTTTGCATTGTCCTCATGAGAACCGCCGCCGTCGACGGAACACACATCTCCTCTGAACAAACAGGACAACAGGAAAACTGACCTATACATGCCGGAGAGCGCTGTCAGCGTGTTCGCGGCTGATCCGTGCCATATGGTGCTAATATTTTTAGACTTTACCATATGAGCTGAAAGCTCCGACGGCAGGAATGGCGCATTAATAATGCCATGAAACTATGGAGATAATGAAACATCAATACGAACGAACCTACGCAATAATATTTTATTCGCTTAACTCATCCCGCGTGGGCAACGGACAAGTGTGAACTTGCACACGATAAATCTACATGCCGATAAATATTTAATTCGAAATCTGCCAGATCAAATGTTACCAAATTCGATCCATGATAGTCCTCAAGATCACCGATAACGGCGCGCTTATTTTTGGTTAAACGCCTGTTTTTGTTAGATTGTTTACGAGTAATATGATGTATTCTGTTCTAACTTAAAAATAAAAACAGATATTCGCAATGGAATTCAAACGTCAGAGTGCGATTGCCTTATATTTGGTTGGCAAGTCCCAACTGGCTAATGTTAGCGGGCTCAAATATCTAAACTTCTATTAACAAAACGTTTGTATATCGGTACTGCTCCTAATTGCTTATTCACAGATTAAACACTTAAATGTTATTTAAACTGCAAGCTAGTACTCAGTTTATCTACTATTCGTTGCTACTTTTACAAATCTTGCCGTGCTTTTACATAGTTTGATAGTACCCAATATGTAGTGTGATGAATCTTACCGGTTCGGAGCCGAGAGGCATCTGGAACAGAGCAAGGACAATAAGAACATCAAGCAGACGGCCTTGGGGAGAGGCAAATGAAGAATTTCAATTTGCAACGATAATAGCATTGTATTCCGTTGCCTTCTATATCGTTTTAAAATTACCGAACTGAGAGGGTCAACCCTGAAATAGAAAAGCATTCAGCCTCGAATAAGTTGCACGTGGACGGGGAGACACCCCCTCAGTTGGTGTAGGAGCGAATCCGAGATGCACTTCTGTCTTCACCCTAGCCAGGAAAGGAAAGACTGGACTATGAAATTCAGAAAAATCAACAAGGTCATCTAAAATAGCTTTTCGCGGTCTTCCGCGAAAGCGCCCGTCGAGACGTTCATTCAGGAGGCCCGCTTGTTGAGCGTTCTAAACAAAACACGGAAATTATGCTACCTTCAATATCGAGCGAATAAGGAGGTGAATGCATTATACAGACGAGATGGATGTAACCCCTTCCTGTGAATGGATATTGAAGAGGCCCTTAGTTCTGCAGTGGACTGTTTGTCGGCTATGAATTTTATCAACATTTTAGAACAATGAATTACCAGCAGAAAGCGAGGAATAGTTCTGGTCATGATATTAGCTGCAGAGATCACCTTGCAGACTGAAAAATTACAGTTCTTGAAAATTTCAACAGGACTCCATGAATATTTTGAAAGATTTGAAAAATTTTGTCTGAGATCTTGACCATTCGCATGTAATGTAAGCAAAGCATCGCATCCTTCAGACAACATTGCATTATTTCTGTTTTGTTTAAATTTCGTCCGTTTACCATGTCTCATGACCTGCCTGATCTTTATACCTATTCATCGTTCCGATACAGCGATTTGTCGTTTCCAACGCGCATTGTCTCCGTTTTGTATGCCGATATAACCCAACAGACAAAATGCAAACCGACCCCGTTTGATTTAATCAATCCAGACATGTCAATCGTCTGCCTTTAAATATATATAATTGCCAGATAAATATTTGTCCATTTTCACAATGCCACCAATTAACATTATCGCCGATTATTGCAAAACACAATAATTAATTAAAGTCCAAAGACAACGACCTGAAGTCCGAAGTTATGCATCGTCGAATAAAAAACGCGCTCTTTGTTAGGATGGACAATTACTGCGCACATAATGAATATCGATCGCGTTGAACAAATGCATACGTTCGCGGCGCAGATTTTGCACGCAGGGCCGAAATTGCATTCGGCCGCCGATTCAAACGTTGATCCTTTCGCCCGTAATCCTGCGGGATTTGGAGAGAGACCGGTCGCACAATTGGTGTGCGATTATTACCCGTCATAAATAAAAAGCGGCGTCCGCCTCCGAAGCTCTGATCGTTTAAAGCCGACAATGTGTGAATTTTCACAGAGGACAAGTCGACAATGGAAGAGAGGGCGAGACGCAAAAAATCGTATCGTTTCGTCGTAAACATGAGGTCGCTCGAGAGCTTCGGTCGGGAAGCGGGCTGACGAACGCGACCGGTCTCCCTGCGAGGATCGAAGAATCGCTCGGGTCATTAGAAACTGGATGGACTAGTTCGAGGCGAGTAAATCTGAAGGCGGCGCAGCTCATAGTTTTCTATTTCGGAGGAGCAGATGGTCCTTGGGATATGATGAAAGCGAACAAGTGCAAAGTCGCGGGAGATATAAATACGGTCGAGGAGGATCGTTCCAGGCTAGGGAGTAGAACGGCGAGGGAGTAACATTGACCTCGAATACTGCTGCTATAAATAACATTCGCATTCCGCTATCGGCCGCGAGGGGTCCCTCCTCCGGGATCTTGCCGATTCGTGGTCGAGGAAGACATCTGCGATCGGATCGCAGATTTAGAGATTCGGGCGCGGGGCGTGCAGATGGCATTGCTTCGGGTTCGATCGACGGATGATCTTACTTTCGTATCTCGGAGCTGCCGCTTCGTCTGCTGGTCGTTGCGATTTCTTCCCGCGTAATAATAAAAGGTGTCTCGGATCCAGGCGAACATTTCGAAGGCGATATTCTCGATCGGGTCGCGAAAATGTTTAGAGGGCTTCTCGGTTGCACCGCACTGACGTCGTCCGATGCGAGCCACGAGATACTGAATAAGTTATTTCGACGAAGCGCGAAGTTTCAGGCGGGATGCGCCTTCGAGTCTCTTCGTTATAAAAAGAAAGCTATGACACATTCAGACGACCGAAGCGGACTGAACGAAGAGCATGCGACTTTCAAATATATGGGTCACTATTCTCCAACGGCTCGACTGAATTATCTAAAGTGGGTTCACGCTGCAAAAGAGTGGACGCAAATAACGAGCTTGCGATAAACGAACGTTGGCTCGCTTATTTTTCCAAAGATATACGAATCGGCGTCGCGGGTCGGCCGATAGCACAATCGAAGGTGCAGAGTCGAAGTCGCGAGGAGAAAGGCGCGCATGCGAGTGCAAGATGCAGAAAAGTGCAGAGAGCGGGTCGCCCACGTGGCGTGAATCACGCTCGACCCACGTTCTCCGAGAGACGCCCCCGGAAAATGGAAATACAGTTAAATTATTGCGGCGAAATGCAGATACATCAAATCTGATTCATCTCGATGATGCTTTACGAGCCCGACATGCAGAAACGCATTACCCCGCATGCGAACGACCTCCCCTCGTCGAAGGGGACGAAGGACCCGCATGTTGCGATCCGGCCTTCTAAAAAGTGACTCCCCTCGCCTGCACACGCGCCCGGAGCGCGAGGGCGTAAAAATGCATCTTTTGCGCAATATCTTTAAATCATTAATTACGAAAAAAAAAATGCATTAAAAAAATGCGCGATTCATATTCACTGTGCACGTTTGGCGAGACAGAAATAGACCTGACAGAAGGAAGTCGTACATGCGCAACTCAGGTATATTATAAACGCGCGGCTGAACTTCCCCATATGTTGGAAAACTACGTGCTGAATACCAATTACGCATACGTTATACATAGATTCTAACAAATTTAAAGCACGAAAAAAATAAAGAAAATAAGCGAGCACAATGGCCAAAGAAGAGCGGAAACGTTGAACGCTCAGAACTCCTTTTTAGGCGAACAAATGCGAAAAGAGTTCAGAGAATAATTTAAGCTAAACAAAGACAACGCTCAGTGAGCATCGCACAACCGAACATGCTAAAAATTATAACGAAAAAAATGTATATCTTCTTTGACGCCATATTTCAAGAAGGAATCAAACTCGGGGGGATGAACTAATCGAAAACATCCCTTGTGTTGATATAATCGACGACTTCTCAAATATCATCCGAATTTCATGAATGAAATACTTCAAATATCGAATCTGATTAAACAATTCCATTAAACAAGCAGTCCACTGCAGAACTGGGACCTCTTCGATACGCATTCATAGAAATGGGTCACATCCATCCCGTCTGTATCATACATTCACCTCCTCATTCTTTTTGTATTGAAGGTAACATGACCTCCGAGTTTCATTTGAAACCTGGATAAGCGGGAGTGAAATATATTTAAAATAATCTGTTAATTCGTAGCCATATCATTCATCAGATTGCGATAAAACTTCGTCCACTTATTGCTAAGGATTGCGCGAGTAACATAGGCATAATACATAAAAATCAATGTTTGTTTGTTCGTATTTAATGCGCTACCATACCGTTCATCCGATTGCGATAAAACTTTGTCAACTTATTGTTTATACTTGCGGGAATAGCATAGGCATTGTAAAAATATTGTCTGTGTATGCAATTTGTTATGCGAGATATGACATTGCAGCGCTTCATGCCGGGTAATCAATAGTATGAGAATAAAAATGTTTGTACAGTAATATTTTGCAAATATAATTAAACGGTATACAGTTAAAACTCATCAATATCGAGCGCATGGCGAGACGAATGCGACCCATATTCTCGAACGGGATACAAGTCGAGTAGACTCCTAAACGAGACTAGAGTCCACATTCCCCCTTCGTTGAAACAATCGATGATAAAAAAAAACGGGTTTGATCTGATTTCGTCGAGAGAATTTTCTTCCGCAGCACTTATCTGTCGGTCACGACTCCGCACTGAGATTTGACAGCCGTCAGATACGACGGCACGGAAACGGTTAACATTTTTTTTCGTCAGCCAACTAAAAAATAAATCACGCCCTTCTAACGCAATATCGATTGCTAACTAAGGACGCATTTTAAAATTCATATTTGAACAGCATCGCAAGAACACCCGGGTCGTCCCGCGTTGACCGAGATTTGCGGTCGACCATCGTAGCGGGATAAATAACGCAACTTTCGACATAAATATACTCAAACGCTTTCTTCGTCGGAGTCGACACGTCACAGCGCAGATCAGTAGCGGGAACCTTAGGTTGAAAATAAATCAAATGTATGTGACAATATTTGGAAAGCGTTCAACGTCAAAGATGACGATCGAAATCGCAAATCGACAGTGGGCGCAGTCCGGAAATTCGACGAAGGGTTCGAGCGATCTCCAGAGCGAGAATTCAAGAAGACCTTCTCGTTTATAGGCTTCCAGGAAAATCGAGATCGCCTCTCCCGATCCTCATTTTCCGCGTTCCGTCGAAAGCGAAGACGCGATACGACGCCACCCTACGCCGAGACGGAGGCTGATGCGTCACGGGGAATATAACTCGGGCATTTTAGTCATGGCCTATTTTGTATCGTGAAATTCTTAACAAAGTGTGCAACGAACGAGCTGTCGACGGACGCAGTCCGTTCTTCCCGGCCCGTAATGGGATTAGTGCGAAGACTTACAAGGAGCAAACGGAACGGGTCGCATTTCAAATCGTCCCTCGCGCCCCCGGAATAACGATGCGTTTTCGCAAATATGACGAATTAAAATTCCGCGCGTGCCAAAATAATGCGTTGTTTATTTTGATCGCGCACGGAACGGCGATAGTTTTTCGAAGGATGTCCTCAGATAAACGGCGACAATGATGCGTCGTCGCGTGTATGCGAGATATAGATACGAGCGCGTAAACAACTCGAACAGTGATGGCCGTTAAAAAATGAAATAATCGCAGCCGGAGCCGAAACAAATAATTCGGACGATAGGAAAGGTTGCGGGGTCGAATCGGGAGAAGCGATTCGTCCGGAATGCATGCGCGGGCGATACGCTCGACTCGATTCAAAAAACCGATCGGGTCGCTATCTATCGGCGTTCGCGTGCAACGCGTACACAGATACTAGAACATATTACATATTTTCCGGCATTTATTCGACGAAGTGTCGAGACATCGATGACAATATCATTATGATTTTCCGGTTTAAATTCATCCTCGTTCTTTTTGGACGGTTCATGTGTCGATTGTCGATTTTGCATTTTTTTTATACGGACATCTATCGGTCGATAGTGAAATGCAAACGAAACGGTAGTCGAATTGGAAAAACTTTAAATTCGAACGGAAGTTTGAAGTGGTCGGATAGGAGAGAATAGAAAGTGCATAGAGGGTCGGTGCAATCGATCGATGTGTCCGTGCATTCGCTGTCGTAGTGAGTGGCGAGTGACGAGTGGCGGTGCGCGGCGTCGAGTAGCGGAACCTCGGCGCGGAGCGAGTGGCGACGGGCGAGTGGCGCCGCCGCGCGGGCCGCGTTCGAACCGAACGAACCGGGAAACTTTACGAAACTTTTCGACCAGTCGACGCTTTCGATCCGACGGGATCGGCAGGGATCGTGCGGTCGGTCCCGAAAGTCTCGCACCGAGACGGGAGTCCCCGAAAGTCCCGTCTCGGAGGCGGAACAGGAAGAAGGGAAAGGAAGCGCTCGCGGATCGATAGCGACAGACTCCGGGCGTCGCCATGGAAACGAGCGCAGCGCCGCCGGCGGACGGACGAGTCCCGGACGTCCACCCCTCCGGCCTTCGGGCTCCGGCAAACGAATCCAATAAAACGATAAGGACACAGGGACAGACCGGCCGCGTGACTCACGTGTCGGGAAGCGCATTCGCATGCACATGCACATGCACATCGACACGCACACGCACATGCACATGCACGCGCACACTTCGCCCGCCCCCGTCGCCAGACGATTCGGACGACCCTCCGCGTCACCGGCGGCAATCGTTACTCTCGACCGTCCCCTCAGACTGGGAATACCCCGACGTTGAGATAATACCGTTTCATATAATTAACCTATTTCGAGCCAACACCGACCCCCTCCATGGAACATTTCTTTCGCCGACCCGATTGTTTTCTTCGACTTCAATCAACATATTTTTTCGATTATAAATTTCACGACGTAGAAGGAATCGCGCAGCGGTCTCCGGGACGATGAACTGTCGAAACCTTCAATTCGCTCATATTAACACTATCGTGGCCGCTAATGATCGAACCCATGATCCCAATAAAAATATTCCATGGGGATATATTTCTCGATGTATTAAATTTAGGCAACAAAGTACCACATGATGCAGCATATGCATCATCGGCCACGAAAGTGTTAAGAATGAAGAGATCTTGATCTTGAACGCGACGCTGAAAAAGAAACTTCGTCTTCGATCTATTCAAAAGCCCTCAAAAGCTAAAAAAACGCTCACCTCGATGGCACGCGAAGCAAACGAATCGCGTTTGCGTTGACGCCAAGATTACGAAAATCCACCGGAACAAATTTTATTAAATTCGCTGCAGTGTAACAATCGGGTCCACTGATAACGGTGCCCGTTTAGATACACGTTTATTACTTTGTTCGACAGCTGCAGGAAGCGTACTGTCAGTTGACGTTAGTATATCGCACAGCTTACCGGATACGAATAGTGTCGATTCTCAAGCAGAAGATCGAATAGTTCGATCGAGAGCAGCGAGCGACCGCGGGAAGACTGAGACTAGTCGGGTCGCAATTTGGGTCAAAGTTCGAATTTGTAGCTGTTTGAAAACCACGACGTAAACATTTGAAGTGAATAATGATTTTCCACGTTAAAAGATGCGATACATTTTAAGGGCGCTCGAGAAATTTTCATCTCGGAAGTGCGATTTAAAATGCAAATATAATAAGCGCGAAATAATACGCGAGGCGCAATTATGAGGCTGTTTTTCGACAGCGCGAAAACCGCCGAGATGAAGATTACGACGCCGGGAAAAGCGAGAAAATTGTAATTCAGGCGAGAGGCAGAGATTACATCTGCACAAAGGATAGCTCAATCCAATGAAAATGTTGTTTTCGGGTACATTCCCGGGACGAAAGAGGGATCGTCTGCTTGTGCTGCATCCCCGTGCGACCTATTTTTACTGTCGTTCCCTTCCACACGGGATTCGAACCGAATGCGCTTCTGAATTTCGCATCCTCCTCGAAAGATCGACGATGATGATGGAACGATTGCGAAATGCGACCAAAATTTGAGCCTTGTAAGGTGCGGCGGAAATTGACGATATTCTATATCCGGTTTGCGATAAAGTCGACAGGTGTCATATGACAGCGAGAATTTAAATCGACCAGAACGAGTTTCGGGAAGATCGACAAAAAACGCGAATCGACGACGGCAGGATTGCGCGGCTCTCCTATCTCGGTCCGATATCGAAGGGGCGAAGTGCCCAGTGCGAATAACAAATCGATAGGATAGGGGGGAGAGTTTCGTCGAGGGTATCGCGAAACGTTTGTGCGTTCCATTACTGAAATTATTAAACGATTCGAGACATTAGAATGGCGTCCGACATGTCAAATAAGCTTTTTATTGTCGTCCGACACATTAGCGCCGCAACAGACGGCCGCACCTTTGGCGTTTGTGCGAGATAACATAATTGCCCCTCCGGTAGTTCGCGCTAGCATTCCCTCGGTGACCGGGGGTTCGAAGGCTAATTGATGGCGAAAATATTGAGTTAATCCGCGTTTTATGCATTAATTTTGATAAAAGTTCGTTCGCTTCCAACGAAAGTAGAATAGATTCGAAAGGTCCAGAGGAACTTCTTCGGCGGCGCTTTCGAACCGAGCGGAGGTCCGGGTTCCCGGATGATATCATTTATTTTTATGTCGGACAAAACAGGCGTCCTCTAGCGTACTCGTCCGATGGATCGTTTTCGAATTCATGACAAAAAAAAAACGTTTCGACCGCAAAAATAAGGTCCTCGCGGTCTAAAATTAGCTCCGACACATGCAGATGGTGTTTGAATAAGCAATTTGCGTGATAATGTTGCGACAAACGGGAACGAGCAGAGCGGGTACTCCGGAGCGTTGTTTCGATATTGTTCTGCATAGCAAAGCCGAAGAACGAATTCAGGCTCGGTTCAGAAATGATATCACCGGAAGACAATCGCGCGAACTGGTTTTCAAAGTCCGATTGGATATTCGTCGACCGATGCATTCTAAGAACGGCCGCATCGATGACTGTAGACTGCCTGAAATTGAAACTGATTCAACAATAACATCCTGGTCGAGATGCAATTGAATTATCTAGAAAAATTCATAATGGAATTCCAAAAAGTCACCGAGTGTGAAGCGCGAGTTCCCGAGTCCGTAGGTCGCGACCCTCGACTAAAAAAATGATTTATAATTATTTCTAACCGTTCCTCTTTTCCGACTGTCGATCGTGTCTATGCAAAGCAAACATGAAGTCGCTCCCGATAAAACACACAATCCATTCTCAAGTCTGCGAATGTCAGTATGCATCAGTCATATCTAAATGCCAAAGCTGGTTGACCAGATGTAAGTAGTATCGTTATATTCAAATATCAAGTTATAAATACTGAAAAATCTATTTCAATATTTACTATCCTATGCAGTCCTTTATTACACAGTGAAACATATTCGCTACCGAATCAAATTTATCATGAAAGTGTATAAAAGTCACGAGATAGTATTTAAAAAAAGAACCATAAAATCGAGAAATGTTTAAAAAAGCTTCCCGTCCCTGTGGCACTTCTGAAGAATTTATTTCATGCATCAGTGCATTTGATGTCAGCATTCTATGATGGTTTGTTAACAAAGATGTCACTCTTTTATCAACGAAGACCGGGGAACTTCTCAAGTGCAAGATCAAAAGACTCGAACGAAGAAAAAGCATCGGAACGTTTGTTACAAACTTTCAAAAATTTATTACGATTTTATAATAACATATAATATGAAATTAACACGTCCTATGGTAGCAACGAAACGAATGTCGATTATGCAGCGAATGCGACGAAGATGTCGACGAGCGGTTAAAATTGCGATGCAAACTGTCTTCTGTGCCAAATTACATTTCTTCAACATCTTCGATGATACTGGAAATGCTGTTACTGCGAATGCTGCGCGCTACTAAACAACGTCGAGTGTCTTTTTATAGCCACGATTGAATTATATTGATGACTCCTTACAATCTAAATGTGAATCCGAGACTTAATCGATCATTTAAAAGTTTAGATATTGTTTTCAGCACTGAACAAGAGGGTTGCAAAATAGGAGCCCGCCACGGGCGCAACTGGGCTTGGGGGGGGTTCAAAATGCAAAATTCTGACCCAGTCGAGAGTTACACTACTTTACACGAATCAACCCTGATTGATTCTGTCCGTTTTTATAATATATACTGTGTCGTTTAATCCCTCTTTCTTCGTTATCGCTTAAACATAACAAAGACAACAATATTTTCGACCGATTGTGAAATTTAAACAACCCACCCGATCAGTCTTCTTTGGACAACTACGTTTTGTAATGAGTATTGTGTGTCACCCATCGTGTCAGTGGTCCGAAAAGTGGACCGGTTGAACACTCAGACCTTGTGGCCATTCTGTTCTCGTTTAGGGATCTCCTTCAGAGGCTAACATACGTAAATGACGATAAGTTACCAAATCTGCAGGACCAATAAACAGCTCGGGTCAGTGAAGGGTGTCCATGTTCCTTTGTCTCAGATGTGAAATTATGGACTCATATTTCATCCTGAATTGATGCAAACATTCAATTGAAACATCATTACGACGCTGTTTTTATTACATTGTGAGCAAACGGGGCACCCAACTTGCGCACAGCTTTCTCGCGTTCAAATATTCAGTCAATGTGCGATATATATAATTTTTTGAAAGGCCTACCATATCTGCTAGCTCGCACACAGGCGCTTCATATCCTCGTTGCGGCACTGATTTTTGTGCTTAATATTTCTAGTTTATCCGGATTCTTCATTATCCACACGATCACAATTTATAATCCAAATGATCAAAAATGTGTAGTAAATCTGGAGACAGTAAAGTGGGATCTAGATGAAGCGTTGACAATAAAAAAAGCGTTCGTCTAATGTTTCATGTGCATATGGCGCACATGAGCTTTATGGGAACCGAAGCCCGCAGCGACGAGCTTTACAATTCACGGCCCGAGTGAAATGTTTTCGGATCGATCTAATATTATCGACGGAGTACAAATATACGAAGGTTGTATTTGTTATTGAGCTTTAAGTATGGTTTGTTTTGTGTAGATTGTAGAATGCGATGACGTAGCCCGTAGATAGAAAGCTGAATCGAGAATGCGGTGCAGCGTTCAAATAAATAAAGGCTGCTAGAGCGTCGACATCTGCTCAACGTCAGGCGAGGAAGAGGAGTTCGTGGACCACTTCTGGACGCATTCGACCGTTTCGATCGCGCAATTAGGGAGAATCCTTACTAAACGACGCTTCTCAGAATCACAATATAGTGTGTCCGAGTGACTCACGGACGTTGAATCATTTGGCGACACTTTCGGTGCAAACATGAGGCGATGGGAACAATAGTCTCGAGTTTGAATATCGACCTTGAAAGAACTCGAGTTCCGCGGCTTAATATGAAGCAATTCAAATATAATTAACTCTTTTCTTCCATGCGAATACGGCACATGTGTAATTACGACGCTGCAAAAACAAATCTAAAGCACAATTGCTCCATTGTAAACGCATAGAATGTCGTTATCAGAACGCGGTCTGCTAAAAAAAATATTAGCTTACGTCCAATGACTATCGATACGGCGGTATTGTTTTGCTAAAACAATAATTAAAAACATACGGCACAATCAAATAGAGTAAAATGAAACGTACACAAACAATCAATTCGGAACAAACAACACACTATTTACACAAATATTATATTCACAACGTCCGACGACAAAGCAGAAAAGTAGACTCATTTCAATGCGATAATTCGTATTTGAACTGTATCAATTTATGCGATTAGAAATTCCATCCAATTGCAACGACGAGTGGGATACTGCTGAAGAATTTGCTCAACATTTTAATAATGCAGAGGCGAAGTCAACCCCGTTTATTCTTTTACACGGGGTACTAACACGATCGCTTACATTTTTAACGTCTAAAAGTTACAAAAAAAAAGGGGAAGCTCATCTCAAATCCTTTGTTGGCTCAAGGATTAATGTTTAATTCTGTCCTCGTCGTGTATGAATATATTAGCTCTGAGCGTTTTCAATTAGCACCTCATAACCCTAGCACAATTAATAATTAACTACATGGAATGATGCTGTGCTAATGACACGTTAGCCTCTTACTCTACGATGTCGTTACACGCACGATCAACGAAATCGAGCCCACAGTTAAGAGGAATAAGTCAAATATTGGCGCATTTCAGTATAAAAATAATGAACATTTAGGCGCTTTTGTCGATTAATCCATTGATCTATTGACCCTTTGCGGTCCTATGTCGAATCTGATTCGACATCGATTTTATTCGATTTCTTGACGCGCGCTCTCGTGAACATATTCGATTATACTTACGATATTTTTTTCGTTATCATATAATATTTTTGTGTGAAACGGACATACAAAAATATTTTTTTCTTAAATATTTAGGGACTTTATTATTTCATACGATTAAATATTTTATTGTACAAAGGGTATTTGTAAGTCCTAAAATATGCATGTACCCTACGGGATCGTTTACGGGTTTTGAACATTTCTTATTCAGGGTTGTCACAACACACGAGTATTTAAATTGAAAAATGAAAAAACAAGATAATTTTTGGATTCATCCAAAGTGTCTTTAACATATTTTTTTACGAACAGCGACTCACCGGGGAGTCGCTGGCGGTTAAGTGGTTAGAAGAAAATCATTGAGAGCATTGGCGATTGCACATTGATTGAATCACTGGAACACATCCCTAAACGGCAGTGGCAGATTCCATATAGGCGTATTAATTTAGGGGGCCTCAAAGTTCAACTCTCAAAATGAAAAAAATAATAGTATTCTCTAAAGGCGGTTATTAAATTAATGTAGTTCGCGGATTTTTTTCGCGGACCCTCTCTTGAACGCATTTATTTTGACAGACCATTGGCGGTCGCATGATGCCACATATGCATCATGATCGCGCCGACCGGGCGGTCCATATGCATCTGCAACTGCTGATGCTATATCTATTTGAAGTAGTATGTTCAATGGTCTGATCCTTTGAGATAGTAAGTGAACATGTTTGCAAACATTCAAAACTTCGCCGCCCCTTAGCGTAAATTTTTGGTAGTTTGATGCGGCCACGATAGTGTTAAGAACTGTCCGAATCAGTATAAAGTATCAATTGATTCAAACCTTGCTGAATGGCAAATAGAATAGAACTTATGGAACCATGCCATAATTATATAATTGCAACGGAAACAGACGATAGATTAATGATTTTTAAGGTATATTCAGCACTCGTTGAAGTCTCTGGCTATCCAATATGTGTAAATATATCAAATTTAGCTTGAAGCGATTTTCGCATCCAACTAATTGATACTAACAAAGAGTTGTCGTAAATTTGAGTTGGCTCGGTTTTGTGACCCATCACCCGTGAACGATGCAATCTAGCAAAGTGCAGGGGTGAATTTTTGATCGGCGAAGCAGGAAGTCCGCCGGGCGACGAGGTGTACGTTTTCAGCGGGCCCGCGAGCTAAGTATATAAACTGGGCACCGCCGTGTGCAACTTTAGATAACAAAGGAGCCGGCGACCGATAACGCGGAGATTACTCCGACTCCGGTTTGCATTCCAGCATTCGACGACGATCCACCGAAGAACCTTGAGCTGCTTCGCAATCGTTATGCTAATCTGAGACGGTTCTGTTTTCCAAACAATGAAAACGACACGAGACGTTATCCTAAAACGCGGATCGTTAAGCGATACTCGAGCTGCATGCACATTACTGCCGAGGATTTGCGTACTTGGAAAACGAGCACTTTTCGCGTCAACATACGTGCTCCGTCCGGACACACGTACGGACCTCGGACCGATTACAATATGCAACGAAAGACTCTTCTCGAAAGAGTCACGCTAATTAAACATCGTTTTGTGGTAGACGACGCTATATAGTTACGCAATTCTAATTTCGAATGCGAAATAACGGTCCAAAATCAACGACGAACTGAAGAGCCGATACCGTCGTGCGTCCGTTCCGAACGCGCCGGTCGGTAGCGGCGGCGCTTGATGATGATTAATGGTAGTCAGTCGCTGACCGCGACTATAATTTTAATTTGAGCGGACACAAAAAGTCAATAAAATAATGCCTCAATCGAAGCCAAGACGAAAAAAACGCATGGCACGCGAGTGTCGATTTCAATGGAACAATGGCAAACGGACATATGATAAGTTCTTCGAGCGCGACTAAATTCTCATCCATCATCTCCGCTGACGAGGGATTGCAACGATGATATCGGCGGCTTGACCTCCGCGAGGCGTTGTCTTACTCGAAGCCAAACCGCAACACCGCGGAAAGGTCTACGATGACTGCAGCAATATGCGGTTTCTTGAAGACTTCATCTTATAAAATAGTGCAACGGCATCCATTCCGCATCGAGCTCGGAACAAATCCATCTATAATATTACCGATCGAAAATAATACTTATGTGGCCGTTGCAAGTTTCATTTACATGCGACACCCATAGGATATACCGACACGCGTGCTAAAAACCCTAATCAATTTAGCTTATAATAAGAGTCTCCCGTCCCACATGAAGGATTTTAGTTATGGGGTCGTAAAATAAAAATCTCATAACTCTGCCCTATTTCGGAGAGCCCCGGGATTTGGTGTGTCGTTTCCTAAAGCGACCTTTTATTAAAATCGGCGAGCGTGTACTGAAATTATGCACTCACTTCTTCTGGAACCTTTTCGCATTCTCCGTTGGTCGCTTCTTCCTTTTTGGCCGGTTTTTGTTTGTCCTTTTTACTGAAACTGATCGATCGGAATGACCACTTCTTCTTTACCTGCGAAAAATCATAAACATCATTACGGCGAATATTCAATGTTAAACTTACAAAACGGCGCGAACCGATGAATTTACTTTTTCTTTTTTGTTTTTCTTGTTCGTCTCGGCTTCGACGTTTTCGGTCGCCTCTTTGGGAGTTTCGCCATTGTCGCCGTTGACCGGAGAGAGGATAATTTCTTTTTCGTTGCAAGTGTCTTTTTCGTTTTCGGCTAGTTCCTCCTGCTGCATCTTCTTCTCTTTGTCCTGCAACACACAATACGGAGCGTCGCGATTCAAACGATCGAGGCGGTATTTCATAGTACGCGACGATATACGTAAATACGATCATGTCCGACGGTCGGTCATATTTAGTGTCCGCTTGGCATACCGTCACGTATTGAAAATTTATTCAAATCAGAATTAATCACGAGCCACATAAAACACCGATAAATTTCCTACCGAGTCTAAAATGAAATATTCTTCAAATAAAGTATTCGACGTGATCTTATCGAGTAGGCAGATGATAGCTTTCCTGGGGACGCGTATCGATAAGCAGAAAAATAGCGAAGATTCATCAACATCGAGGCCACGTAATTTTATTACATAGGGTCCGTCAGATAAAGTATTACATGTTTGAGTTTGAATGAGCGTTATTTTATTACACAGTTTGTCAGGGCCGTAACAAGGCAGTGGCAAAGCAGGCACCCGCCACGGGCGCAACTGGGCTTGGGGCGCAAAACGTTAAATACCGACCCGGTCGAGAGTTGCATATGGCTTTTTATTTTACTAGACCATTCTACTTTATATGAATTTGTATCGTAATGAGAGTTCATAATCGTTCTGTAGACATGCTCAGGTATGGCATCTGATCGCAAGGTGCTCATTCGTAATGTCAGCGGTCCGAAAAACGGACCGGATGGACACAGACCTTATTACAGTTATTCCGGAACATATCCAAAACATTTATCCAATAAGAAACCACTTACTATACATAGTTTTCTGGAAAGAAAAAGAAAAAAAAAACGTAGGTTTTAATTACTTTTAAGTAATGGGAAACGGGGGTTTAACACACAAGAAATATTTTGGAGTGCGCTTTCTTTGAATTCCAAGATAGTTCGATATTCAACCAGGATTCTAGGGGACAGCAACATAAATTCTGAGACAATCTGCGACAATTGGCAGCCCTACAATATACAGTAGCAAATGTGGACAATTCAAAGACTTCACCAAGAATAAAAGATATCAACGCCATTATCTGCTTTACATGCGGCGGTAACTTTTAATCTGGCGAACCCAGCGAGGGGATCGTTTCGACGCTATTCCGAGATAATGGGGAGTAATGTTGGCGGTTTATTGGGATCGATAAACTTATCTATCGAAAGGAAGTTTACTATAACTCCCATAAAATAAATATCGGCGAGCAAATAGAAGGCGCACCAACAGGTAAACAGCCGCCAGCCAACAGCTCTCAGTCATCCGAGTATCTTCCGAATATTCTTCAAAGAGCGCGATACAAAACGATCGATACGAACGAGGGAGAGTTCATTTTGAAATTCGGCCGAGGGATACGGGTGAAGTTTGTTTTCTTTCGCGTATGAAATCCCCAATTGATGAATTGTATAATTTTACGACTTCCCCTCTGACATCTCAGAATTTGAACATCACGTCCGGGTTTTGTAAAAGCATCGAGCCCCAGAAGTTCACCGGCTAATGGAATCGTTTCGAGCGAATGTGAACAATGCATTTTCTCATTTGTGCAAAGCGCGCTTATTGATGATGATGATGATTTTCATTTCATCATTATTGCTATAATAACAATTCCGACGCAAAACTATCGCGGAAGCGCGCGCTCATGCGCGATCGCTTGAAAAGTGAACTTGAAAATCACGCGCGAATGTCATAAATAAAATAGAAATGAAAGAATGAATTGAGTCCAATTTGTATTAATTGGATAAACGATGTATCGGTTTCGGTCCATTAGACGTCCAAGAGCGGAAAATGAAACGGTTAGTCCGGGTCGGTCGCGCTCAAGCGGCGGCAACGCGCGAGATCGGGTTTCCAAGTAGCCGACGGACGAGTGTTAAAATCTTACAGATATTTCGACATCCTGATGCGCCGTGTCCCCGTTTAATTGTGGTTTTAACGCGTCTAAGTCTTCGATCCGCTCTAATTTGCCTTCTCCTCCGGCTCCGGCGACTTCGCCTCCTTCCACGACCACTTCTTTGCCGGTCGTTATGTCGACGGACCGTTTACTCTGTCTGGCTCCCATGATCAATCTGTCAAAGAGAAGAATTAAGCTTTAATAAAATAATTTAATCTCGCACAATAGAACAAACGACATCGATCAATAGCGTCGAATCGATGAGTCAGACGATCGAAAAGAGGGGCCGAACCCATCCGTAAATATGAAAGATTACCATCGTGCTCCAAATTGTCTGCTGCAATTTTATTGACAGTCACGAAGATAATTCGATAAATACAGTTTGTTCGGCTCATCTAAATCGGTCGACTTTCAAATCATTTTGATTCGACGCGTAATAAATAAGTGATAAATTCGAATAAAACATAAAAGCAAGTCGAACAGGACGATGGTCCGTATGCAGCAAACGCCTGACCATATTTGAAATAAAAGGATTTCAACTTCACGTCGCCCTTGATAAGCAATCGATCCGTTTTCCTAAGATTGCGATTAACGTGTTAAAAATCGATTCGAACATTTATCGATTTACAAGTAGCAACAAAAGCCTTCCGAGGTCGAAAATGAATAAATCGAAGGGCAATTACAAAATACTGACCCGACAGTGCATCATCGTCAATGTGTTATTTTTTAACGATTAGTCCGCAAGATTTATTATTACCGTTCGTACTTTACGACCGCTTTTATGTTCTCGGCTTCCAGTAAAGTATCAACGTTACAATCGTGCGAGTCATTATTGTTTGCGATGAAAAAATCTCACATATAAATAATGACGAGAAAATTCAATAAGCCTGAAGTGATGTTTTATTTCCATTTAAATACGAGTGTCGTAGGCAAAGCGACTAACGTATGCAATGAATCAGAGTCGTAGCCCAACCCTACTCTGAATCATTGCGCCCCCCACTGACCCTAACAACTGTGGCATCCCCTAAATGCGACCCAGACGAACATCAAAAGGATCGATGTACGCAACAACACAAAAAGAAGCGCATAAAAAAACATCAACAATAACCTTTGCTCGATTTTTTCGTACAAAAATAAAAATTTAATACCTAAAAATCTTGGTGTTTCCATTTCATTTTTAAATAAATTCCCCAAATTTCATAAGGGCTGTCCATTGAATAATCTTTGAATAAATTTATTTTGGGATGTATTGGTCAGAATGCTTTTTAAAACTGTTCTTATTAGTATTATTAGTAAATTGAGACAATCCTAAGTAAACAATCAATTTTAATGGCGTATACATATATAATATTAACAAAAAATGCTCAAACCCCGTAAATAATCCCGAAGGACAGCATGTGGTATACATGCATATGCTATGAACACATTGGACAATAAAATATATAAGTCAAACAACTTTCTACTTAATTTCTAATATCTCTAAAATCGCTGGCGGTTAACACTATCGTGGCCGCATCAAATTACCAAAAGCTTATATGCTACGAGCCAGCGAAGTTTTAAATGTTTGCAAATATTCAAAACATGAACTCATTGAACGTATTACTTCAAATAGACGTAGAATCAGCAGTTGCAGATATAAAAATTCATTTATCGCATTCATTGATTACCGATGCATATGTGGCACCGCCAATGATCGAACCGTATGCATCACCGGCCACGAAAGTGTTAAAAGCTTTTTTCAATCCAAAAGCACAAGTCGGATATACATCTGTAGAGCGTGGGAATAATTCGCGTTAACTATCGATGTTTTCGGTCGTCAAAGCGGGATTTTAAGGGTTGCAGGACGAACGGACTGCCTATTCTTTCTGGGGCGTCTTATCACAAAATGGAGATTGTCTCCATATCACAAAATGGTAAATTAATTTGAATATTAAAAATTCAACATGTTTTAATTATTTCCTCTCGTTTTGAGGATTCATCCTTTTAGGTGTCGGAGATAAATAATCGCCCACTCTGCGGAGGTTAAATACGAATTTCCGTCGCATATGCTGCGAGTTCGTCTCGGGGCTGCAGAGCCCCAGCCGCGACGAAGATTGCGGGCCCCTGGAGACGGCGAGGGGTCGAAACGCAACACATCATTGCATAAATATGCGACACAGTTGTTGATTAATTGCATTCGTTTACTATTCTGGGCAATCTTGCTCTTCAAAACAAGATATTGCTCAGATCCTGATAGGTTTATCAGTATAAAAATAAAAAAAGAGTATCCACACGCTCATATGCCAAACAAAAACAACATGAGTAATGCTCCTTATTCCAAGTGTCGCCGATTAGGCACTTACTAATCGCAATACAATGTTATTGACTCATAATTCACATATTATTAACTCCATCAGTCCATTTAAATAAACAACTCGACGCGTCGCCGACGACGATGCGGTTGTGCTCTTACAGGGGGTTAACTCCGTAACACTATCTTAGCCACATCAAATTACCAAAAACGTATTACTTCAAATAGATGCAACATCAGCAGTTGAAACAATGATCGAACCCGTGATGATGCAGCATATGCATCACCGGCCACGAAAGTGTTATAAAAGATGTAAGGCACAGAGTTGTGTCCGATTTGCAGTGATTCAGAAAGAGCATTCTTACACTTGAGTTTGGAGAGAAACAGAGATGTACAAACTTTATACACGCTGCGACGGTCCTGGCAGATAATTTGATTTGTACGGATGATAAATGGCGAACATACAATTTTAAATTAGCTCACTACTCAAAGGATTAACAATGGACCGATTGCGCCGTCTATGTTTCCATGGGAACGTTCTAAAATAATCACATTTGTCATTTTGCATTACATCCTAGTTTCTGCGTATAACGCATTCCGCGCTATTAATATATCGCTTGGCGGGAGGGAACAGCGCACGGCGAGCGAATCGACAGCGCGCTCATAATTTAGAAACTTAATGTCAAAATATTTAAAGTAGATTAACAATTTGCATTTTGACAGTGGCACGTGTATTACGAAAGTGCAAGCGGCAGTAATTGTAGTACTGTATACGAAATGAGGGTCGTCGCGAACACAATTAGAGATTGCATGCCTCCGCGTACCTTTCGATTAACAAACTTCATCGTCGTAGCCATCCTCATTTTCACCGTACTTAAAATGGTCACTAATTTTCGACGCCCGTTTGCGCAACTCCCCCCTTCTGTGCGCCTCGCGTTTGCGAAATTTCATCCGAGAAAATGGAAAATGTGAAAATTGCACGCGGCGATGCAGTCGTTTGGCTTTGTGGGATGGCGTGTCGAAATACCATCTAGTTGTGTTCTGTGCTCAATGGTCTGTCACTATCAACGAGTACTTTCCATCTCGTCGGGTCCGGAGGGGCGCTCGAATATTGCTTTTAAAATCGATCTTTTCCGAGGAAGAAATCGGGAACAAAGAGTCGACGATTCGGCGTCCCCCCGAAACGTCCCGGGACGGCGGCGGCAATTAAAGCCACGGAGAATAAAAGAATTGTTGCGTGTCTAACGCATAAAAGAACAAGGCCTCCGAAGCCTCAAGGGCGATGACCCGTCCATTAGAACTGACAAAACATTGAAAATTCTAAGACGTACGACCGAATTGCATCAGGCTGATTATGCGTTTTTATAGGAAACGTATAATGATAGCGGGGCCATGAACGATTTGAAAGTATTAAAAAACTATTAACTGCTTTTCAGTTTACAAAAAGGTAGTAATTCGATCGCATATTAGAGATAATGGAGCCCTGAACTGGACGCTTTCGTGACGTATGACATTCTAAATGCACTGCGATCACGCACAGACCTCGGAACGCTAGGATAGGAGCCTCCGCCGAACGAACCTAAGCCTACCAAAAAACTTGTAGACGGCAGCAGGTAGAAAGATCGAGCCGGGCGTTATAATCCTTCATACGAATTCTTCCGAGGATTAAGGATTCATATGCGAGATTTATCAGCAACGACGCACAAAAGATGCACGCGTTCCGATGTTACATTTTATTCAAATAATTTATGTCATTTCAACAATACGCCGTCGCAGCATCGTCCGAGCGAAGAGACCAAGTGCACAATGGACATGTGCTTGAAATTAAAAACGGCACAAAAGCATAGCAAAACTAATTCCCATTGAAAATCACCAGATCTAAAACACAAAAAGGCAGAAATATGCTAATGGCAGGCTATTCTCAGACGCTTGCATTGTGCACGGCAGATAATAGATTACGGACGGACTGCGTCTTCGCCGAAGAACGAAAGTACGCGACCGTCGCGCGGCAATCGGATCGAGTCGATGGATGTACGCGCGCGCCGCCCCCGACGTGTTAATCGCAACACACCATTATGCAAATGGATTGTGTTGTTATAAAATGAGATATACACGGACGAGCAGCTCTCCATTTAGACGAGATTAAACGAAAATAAGTCTTAATTGTATTTTAAGAATGTGTTTGCTTTTGTAAGAGTGGATGCGAAACACGTGTGTAACAAACATACGGCGAGCTTTTTTACTTCACAACACACAACACGAACGCGTGCTTTTCCAAAATCGAGCTCACGATACACCATTTGTATGGCGTCCAATTGGGAGGCGTTCTTTCGTCGTGTCGGCGGTCTGAAAAGCGGACCAGTCGGACACACAGACCTTGTGGCCACTCCGTCCTCTTTTAGGGATTAATACGTACCCGGGACCTTCTATGATCTGCACGATATGAAAGCCCCCTCAACATCTAACTTACATAGTTGACTCGCGATAAATGAGGTCGCGAACGAACCTAGACTTCCTCTCTCCCATAAAAGCTATATATTTATATATCTTACTAATTTATGCTGCGAGCTTAGAGTACAAATTGCCACTTGAAGTTAAGAATGAGCGGACATGGATTTTAAATTCTGGTTTTGCACCTTGCTGTGCACTTTTGTTGAGCGGTTTGCATGCGCTACCAAATTACGGGACCAATAAACACAAGTTAGATATGTACTTGCCATGCATACCCTCGTTGCGGCTCTGACCGTAACGTTTCAACATTTTTCGAATTTATATTATAAAAAGGTAAAAATATTAAAAACGTTCTCGAGTCGTTTATTAAATGCTTTTTTAGCATTACAAGAATAAAAAAGCGCCCATTGCTGCCAGTGATAATCGAAGGCATTGCAAATATTTCCTGCAATATAAAAAAATAGGAAAGTCAATTTATCGCAACTAGTCATTGAATTTGTAACGCATACAGATTGAAAAAGATATTGCGTCGATTAACGAGTCTACATTGTTTACATCTCAAAATCAACCGTAGTTGATATTTCATGATTATTTTTACGCGACAACAGGAATTATTGCATTTTGAACGATCGCTCCGGAATCGATGGCCAACAGATACGTTTCATTTTATCGACACACTAACTGTGTCGAGTTAACAGCACACAATGAACTCATAAAAATGTATCTTTTTACACCCGTCCGACGACTTCCTTTCGGCGCCTTTGCGTTCTCTCTCGGGAGAGCTTCTAATTCTTCAATGTGGACACTGGCACTTCACACCGGATAGACTCCAGAAGCAGTCCCAATTACGTCCGAGCGTGTATCTTACGCGTTTCGGGTTAAGTGTTTGTATATCCTCTTATGAGCTCCGAGTATAAAAAAAATATATGATCAAATTTTATATTTAAAAACGGCAGAGCCGAGAGGCCGATTGCGCAACCGGCTCGATTCGCTATTCCAGGCCCGTGTGATCGAACGTAATACAAAACGATACACACATGTTTACGACTCGCTAATCGCGATATCTCGCATAAAGACGAGCAATTCAGCTCGAGTATCGAAAGCGTTTCGAGTGAAAAATGCGCGGAATGCGCCCAGGAGCGTCGAAGGCTTTTCAAATTAAGGAATGAAAACGCAATTAAAGGGGAGGCGGCGTTTATGAGGCACACGTCCCGGAATGTGTTAGATCAGCCCGGGGAGAATAAGGCGATAAGCACGCGCTGCAGCTCCGCATTATCGCGATTCTCTTCAGCGCCATCTTCGAGGGGAACACTTGACCTTGTTCGGTTAATCTAATTTGCGATCTTAGCGTCCTGCTGAAAAATATATGCGCCGCGTCCCTTCCTTCCTTCCGGCATTTTCTACAATTGTCCTTTTTTATTTCGTCTCTGGCCCGAAAATCAGAGTCGACCGCTCGCAGCGAGCGATCCTTCGCCGCCAGGACTAACAATGAGCCGAGAATACATTCGGAGTGTCACGGCGGAAGTCGAATTAACTTCGCAAAACGACGACCACGCGAAATCTCGCATTTCTTCATTATCTCATATGATGTTCCAAAATACCTTAACATTCAATAGGCCTACACAAATCTTTTGTCCATTAATAGATGGAATGCTTGCATTGCCCATAAAACAATCAACCGTTAGCGATAAGCAAGGACAGTTTCCTGTGTCCATTTAAGTACAACACTACAATTAGAAATAAAAACGCATCACAGGAAGTAAAAAAAAAAAGACCGATTCCACAGCGGAGCGTAGAATTTGACTGCACTTCGAAGATTAGTAAATCGGCAAATTCCAAATCGATCGCAATGAAATCGTATAATTGTAATACGAGGCTAGAGAATCACACAATAATCCACGACGATGAGCAATATCAAACGAATTCGTATGGTTTCTATAGTTAGCTCGGTAATAAATAGACATTTAACCTTCCATTGATCTGACGATTGGCCCTATGTTCCCAAGCACACGGGATGCGGGCTCAACGTGCACTAATCGAATGCATCGATACGATCGAAACTAATTCCCGCTGGATCTGCCTTCTCACCCGAATGAAACTCGAGCAACGATTTTGAATAGAACATTATCATCGATTTTTTTTTTTTTTACCCATTCAAAACATAATATGTTCCAATAGTTCAAATTCATGACAAAATGGCCATAATTGGCGAAGAAATGATTGCTGATTCATTAAAGCATCGACAAAAGAAATAAGACACCAGCTTACATTTGTTGCGATGTACAATATTTTTTTAAAATTATGCTTTAAATCAATTTAAATACACGGCTGGGTACAAATAACTCCATGTAATGAATACAGATTTAAGCGCAATGACCCATGTTTGATTCAGAATTTTAGCATCATACTTTCAGATCACTCGAGGCTCATTTTTAACTGGACACGCGAGACATTTTTAGAACTTTTATCATCTAATTACACTAGGTCAATTAAAATTGAATCGTGAGAACGCGTCTTCATGAGCGGATTCTTGTGCATGGTGATTACTGCAGTGAAGTGACCACAAGTTTGGGCTCACAATATTAATTTTGTCAACTACTTCGGTTGCACTTTCAAAGCCTTCCAATAAAATGTTATTAATAACAAAGACATTGTTTAGTGTTGAAAAGATGTCTCACAAGTGATCGTTAGCCTAAAAGTGTAACATATTTAAAAATATTTCGCAAGATTCTGCATGCTTTTTTTAAGCCAGGGAAAATCATGGATCAGCGAGTGGAAAATTTCACTCGACAGTAGTCATAATTAGGGAATCCAATACCGGGATCCCGGACAGTTTTAGGTACATATAAATCCCGGGATTAGTAAACGTAATCGCGAAAAATTCAGGATTGAAATTTTTATCTAACACGATGAAGGCTACTAAATCGTGACATTCCCGCTAAAATCTGGAACCTTGGAAGCATTGGCATAACTACTAATTGGCGAACTTAGGCAACGCCTTGGGGTAGTGACTGTCTAATCTATGTATGCATATATACAGTACATATCAAATTGTTACATTAACCTTTCCCTACCGGTGATGTATTTACTACACCTTGACTGTAATAATGGGAATATCGATATGAAATATAATAGATACGGGGTTCAGAATTTTTGTATTCCTCCGTAATATTATTACGAATCACATTAAAGTATTATAGTATATAAGTAACAATATAAGAGTTTTACTTAGATATTTAACTATCATTTAAATGTCTGATGACGATACCTCCAACGAGTGTGGAGGCAGAGCGTGCATTTTCAGCAGACTTCCAAAATCAGATCCAGACTAAATGACGAAAGACTCGATGCTTTAATGTTACTTCGGGCATATTTTCAAAATAATATTGGAATTTTTTAGTGTTTTATTTATCTATTTTTGAATTGTTTTTTATCTTTTCTTAAATAAATAAAATTCTTTGGCCTTCAAGTGATATTTTATATTGAACAAATAGACTAGAATAGTAATTTTAGATCAAATTCATCAATGTAATATCTTAAACTATTGAAAATCTCGGTCCCGGGACGGTCTAATGTAATACCGGGATCGTCGTTCACTATATTCAAATCATTTCCAGTACAATTATTAAGTATTAAAATTAATATACGAGGATGAAACTTGAGTGGCGTGCGTTCAGATTGTTGAGGTCGATTTCAGCACAGTCGACAAAAATCCAAGTCTTACAAATGTATGCTTCAAAATGTTATTTTTTCAGTCAAATCAGTGATTTAAGCAAATCTATTTTGAATGAAAGTATTCGAGATATTAAGACTAATCCCTGTAAATCGAAAATAGTTCCATTGGACATTTGCTTGATGAAAATTTAAAAACAACCACAGCTACAAATGATATAATTGTAGCTTATGAATGATTTCTTTATCGTACATTCTTTTAGAAGTTGTCATTGGTTCTTTGCACATCCGTTGATGGAATACTCGATTTGTTTGTAGATTCGAATTTGAAGAAAATCCTCGTTATTAGCATAGGAAAACAATCATTTTGTTGATATTAAAAAGCATGAAGAAAGAATTCGAGCAAATGGTTCGATGATGCGAAGTAAGCAATTTTATCGAGACCCGGGCAGAAAGAATGAGTGCGATTAATTAAAAAGCGTGAAGTGTCATCGTTACGCGCCTTGCTATATAATTAAAAACAATTAACTCGGTGAAGAGCTTCATTAATGAAAGGACCGCGGGAAGAATGCGATCCCGTCGGCGCCGATACAATATAGCGTAGGATTCGGGAAGTCGCTCGAACGGGAGACATACCACACCACATACACTCCCCGAGTGATAACAATACATATTATGTTAAATGCAAGCAAGTAGAAGACGACAGGTCGTTAAGCACACAGCGAACTAATTAAGAGCACCGTAACTCAAATTATCCAAGGGCATGTTGGCACACATTCCTTTCGATGCCCATCCTCATTCAATCTCAAACAACAGACGATAATTACTAGCAGATAACGTCACTCACGTACACATTTCCAGGAGGAGCGAAACTCTCCTGCGAGCTTTTCAACGCGCGTCGACCGTAGCGCCTCCGGTGGCGAGTAGCGCAACCTTCGACTTATTCGCCTTAAAACTAAAATACACCCATAAAATTGATAAAACACTTCGAAGACCTAACACCGGTTGCATTCTTAACATCCCAATAAATAACACCCGCCCAAACGCTATCTTATCAAAAAATATCAAACCAATAGAGGGTCGCATAAACGAGTTACTTCCATCGCCTTTGTGAATCAACCGCGGTGATTCATTGTACGGAAAAAATTTAAATCCATTGTTTATAATTATTTGAAGCGAGAAGGGGGGGGGGCATAGCCACAACATTCTATAGAGGGGGGGGACAAATTCTAGCGGATTAATTTAAACCACATTCTGTTATTTATATAAATCTAAGAATAGCGTAATGATGAAAGCATTGGACGATTTCATTGTGCACTTGAATTTCATAGCATAGTTCAATAATAACGCTGTAGGATCCGCGCGTACAGAATTGTATGAATGTGAGTCACGGAGTCATCGCGCACACAATGAACACGTACTCGTCATATTCATATCTGAATTCATCATCAGTGGCCCTCAGGATCAACGATCGAAGTTAATTTAGAATTGATTGATGGAATTTAACAAAAGGACAAATACATGGGATAAATCCGCTTTCGGGGCAACACGAACGTACGAAATTAAAATGCACGTCGTCTTTAGGCGTTATTAGTATGGTTTCGCGGCAAAACATTTGAGTCTTTGAATCGTTCAGATGATAAAATGGGAAGATATGAACACAATACTCCACTTTCAGTTTATTCCGCTTCCTCCCTGCTATCTTTAATGTACCATATTTTATTTTTTTGGGCTCGAATCACAATCATCATTCGCAGCCAGCAGCGAGTTCTATTGAACTTACCCTAAGTAAAAAACATGTAGCTATTTTCGTATGAAATTCTTGTAAATTTGTGTGGCAGGGGGATCAAATAACCCTTTTAGTGCCGACTGAAAAACTGTACCAAAACGAAGAATGTCGAGCCAATTTAACGTGATTTGATAAGGCCTGCTTGAGAAGAAATTTATAATAAAGTAAGAATGATATTAACCTTTTCTTGAACATAATATGTATATCGATATATATACTATCTACACTACTATACTATAAATATAATAGATATGGTGTTCAGAGAATTTTTCATTCATTCGCGGGACTTACATTGAAAAAGTGAAGATGCGTTCCGTGGATTTTAAAAACCGCATAACTTTAAAATAGCCATCTAAAATATATCCAAAATTGCATAAAAAAAGAATCAGGACAACCAAAAGGCAATTAAAAAATAACATTTTTGGTAATATTTAAAGGACCTCTTGCATCATTGTTAAAATTTTAAGGATGTTTGACATCTGGCATTTCAAATGCCAGACATCCGCTAGAGAAATATCAATTATTTTAATTAGAAACTGTCATCACTGTATGATAATTTTCGTTGCGATTTTCGATGACTCAAAATTGCTCTCTTCTTTGAAAGAAATAGTATACTCAGTGTCAATGTCATCATTGTTCTGTGTAGATTTTTTCTTTTCAACAATACAATAAATAAGAGAGGGTTATATAGAAAAGATTCCAAGAGAAGTACCCAGTATGAAGTAAATTGATTAATTAAAACTTGAGATATGATGTCAACCGCGTTGAAAAAAGTAGTTTCGAGAAAAACGCGTTAAAAGATTTAATTATGGTATTCACCGGTCACTAAAATAGCTATAACTCCGTAAGTAGTTAGAATATTGGAAATCCCATTGAATAATGTTTTTTTAAAAGTGGAAAACATTGGAAGAATGCAAAAAAAACCAAATCAATTTTTTAAAAATTTAAACCAGAATAAATGTTAGTGATGATGATTTATTTCCTATTTTATTCAAAATATCTCAAGAAAAACCCTTTAAAATTTATTCAAAAAATGCTTTAAAAAAAACCGCAAAACTTCGATATCGCATAAAAAAAGTTTGAACCGCTTTTGGGGACTGACTTTGTCTCACTGTCGCAATTGTGCATCTACTAAATAAGTTGCATAAAATTATTTTAAGACAGAATTCTCACACAATGCGAATATTTAAAGGTCCATCGCACACGACGCGACATATCGCCGTTTGCAAAAAGTTCGCGTAAAATGCGCTAACGTTGATATATCGTTGTTTGGCAAATAAAATAACATTACTTTTGTCAATCGAGAGTTGATCGTATTAGCTAACCGCGAAGGATGAATTCCAGTGATCCAAATTTATCGACTAATAATAATATAATGAATCTATTTCAAGTGTATTGTATATGTTTACTTGAAGAAATGACCGAGTATTGTGTGCTATCGACAGTGTTTATTTATATACAAGTTTCATACACGCTGCGACGGTACTGACAGATAAGTGGATTTGTACGGACGATAAGTGACAGACGTACAAATGTAGCATTCAAGTTTATGTTGATTTTAAATTAGCTCACTACTCAAACGGTTAAACCCGAACGGCGCCAAAAAATCAGCACAAACATGAAGACGGGCCGAATTACTTCCTCCGTGGAAGCCGCGTGCGTCTATGACTCCATTTTGAATACTAACTAGTTAAGAGACCCTCGGCGCTTCGACGTTTCAAAATCTCGACAGCCGCACAGGTTGACTTATCAATAAAATAATAGTAAAAAGAACGGGTTCCGGATGCTGGCGCATTTCGTATGGGGGAGAGTTTCGTCACGCACTCGACATTTATTATTTTATGAATCCGATTACAATGCCTAATCCCGTCGGACATCAACATTCGAATCACACGACAACAATGAGCAATATGACCGGCGATCGTCCTCGACGACAACTTTGCGCGGACGGAGATCAAAATACACACGGAAGGCTCGAAAATATGATTCGACTCGAATTCCGGATCAATCTCGATTGCGCCAATCGAGGAATGCGTCCATCGTTACGCATCTGCGATTCGGAAGCCAAAAGTTTCGCAACAATTGCGCCTAATTTCACGTCCACGGCATCTGGAGTCGGAGGCCCGGACGCTGGACACTGGACATGGGGCGCCTCGAAAGTGACTAACGCATTTATTTCTGCCCTCATTAACGTTTCATGAATTATTTAGAGGACCGGAGCGAGTCGCGACACGGTCGGCCTTTGTATGGCGAAAATAAAATGATTTAAAGCGCGTCACGCGGACATATTCGCATGCAAAAAAAACCGCGAGATTCAATCGGGACTCGGTGACACAGAATCCTCGCCGCGATTTGAAAAAAGTGAAAGCAAACAAAGAGACAATGCGTAAACAATCGGAAAAGGACGTACGCCGTTTTGCGCAACGGCGACCATTGTGTGTCCTCGCGTGCTGTGCATATTTTTCCACGTCGAGCTTTCAGACAAAAATGAGCGTCGACGAGTGCCAATTTCAACCGATACGACGGCGAGAAGCTCCCCAAGGAAACTGAACAAGACCCACATAAACACATAGAGGATATCGAGATGCGCGACGGATGAATAATTATCGCAAGGTGACATTGTATTTCAATAGTGACAAGTCGAATTGTTGAGGTATGTGCGACACGCCCTTCCAGGCGATCCGAAGAGCGGTCGACGATTCGAAAGCGCGTAAACACGCGCGGTTCATCGATCATTAAATAATAAATGTCCTCGTGTATATTTTTAAACGAGGGGTTATCAATTCCCAAAGAGTCGACGACAATTGACCCTGCTTCGAACTCGGCGGCGTTCCACGGACAGACCTTGAAATTCGTGCATAGCCGCTTGCACAACGATTTGGATAAGGAAACGATTCTAGCATCGTTGACAATCGACTCCGTCCAACAATCGATTTCCTCCTAAAAAACGTATCCTATAGATCGCAAATGCTACAATGATCCCACTTTGTTAGCAGCACATCAGAATTTAAATAATGAAAATTATCCAACGCAATGCACTTGGCGCAATCATAGCATTCGTCTATCATCATCATAGTGCAACCACAAACAGTCCACTGCAAAACTATGGACTTCTTCAATATCCATTCACAAGAAGGGGTTACAATCATCTCGTCTGTATCTTACATTCACCTCCTCACTGAGGGTGTCTCCCCGTCCACGTGCAACTTACCTGAGCGAATTCGAGACTGAATGCTTTCATATTACAGGTTGACCCTCTCAGTTCGGCGATTTCAAAACGATATAGAAGTCAACGGAAGACAATGCTGTTAAAGTTGCAAAATAAAGATTTTCATATGCCTCTCCTCAAAGCCGTCTATTTGATGTTCAGTTCCTAAAGCTTCTTGGCTCCGCACCGGTAAAGATCATCATGCTACATATTGTAGGGTAGGATCGACTATATAAGAGACAGCGAGTGAAAAGCAAGCCATGATTTATAAAAGTAGCAATGAATAGTCCTATCGAAATCGTGCACGTGTTAATCGCCAAGTTTTCAGATAGTCCCTTTACGACCAGTGACATTTATAGACTGCAAGTCCTACGCAAATAAGATTTGAAAGTTTTAAAGTTGAATAAAATCAGTTATTGGACGTTTCAGTGGCATTATTACTTACGAATAATTCAACGCCCATCCCGTGAGAAAGATTTTGGCGCGTTTCATAGAAAACCTTGTTATAGTTCAAATAAATATGCATTAAACGCTGTGAACGAATTGAAGTACAAAATGGCATCATCGTCGCATAAATCGCGAGCGATTTTCGCTGCGGAACTTCTCTTAAAATATTCAATCTCGAATAAAAGTGAAATTTGTGCATCCCATTTAAATAACCATTACATTTTGCACTCGAAATTGAAAGCTTTCGTGTTCATTCGCTATGCGAGCCATCGCAGTCAGCGATTCTTTCGCGTTTTTTTTTTGGGGTCATCTTTGATTTTATTAACCTTTCCCTACCGGTGATGTATTTCGTACAATTTCATAACTTTACAAAAATTGTTCCATTTCGACCTAAATTATAGTTAATAAAAGTAATAGTGGTGTACTAAATACATATCATCGGTTTTTTTACAATTTCTCGATATCTAGGTCAATTCTTGTTCTTGTATATATTAAGATCGTAATTTTTCAAAGGTAACGTCAGTCGTTTGACTAATAAGACGTATTTTAAACATATCTTTAACACACATTGAAGCATGTATTCCGTACCTACTCAATCAGTCACCGTTGAGAACTTACATATATTAATACTCGCGTAAGTTTCACCATTTTCTTTATTTTACGCATACACATTTCGCAATAATAATCATATTTAGAGTGTTTTACTTTCTACACTTCACGAGCGCTTCACGGAATCAATTATGGGGGCTACGCGAATTACAATTAGACAAAAGGCAGCTCGATTTCAGGTAGATCCCCTTAACGAGCGCCATTAATTCGCTGAGGTCCGAATCGACAACCGCCCGTAACAAATGCGATCGTTTCAACTCTCCTTCTCTAATTGTCAAAGGCATTATCGAATTACACTCGAGAATTCTAGGAATCGAACATTCTGCATTGGGATGGTTAATTAATCATTTATGTCGCATACCGCAGTCAATAAATACAATAATCACTGCACACTAATGTGTTTACATTCCTTCTGCGCGATTGTCGAGTGGAGCTACGCAGAAGCAGCGATCGGCACGCGTCGGCCGATGTGCGTTTCGACGGAGGGACGGACCGACATATCGCACCGAAATTATCAGACCGTCTCTGCGTGTGCAACGTTTTGTGACCGAAATATATTCGCGACGGAGGACCGCGGCTCGGGATTCGCACCATCGCCCAAAAACGCCTCGGAGCGTTTTTTTTGTACGCTTCTAAACGGACAGGGTGCGATCGACTCTCGGGGAACGAATGACACCACAAAAAAACGGGTTCATTGTATTTCATCGCGTACAATTACAATTTGAACGGGCCAGTAAGGCGATCCGCGACTAGCGAAAGAGACCCATCAATCATCCCGCGAGTATCCGTTCCGACTGCGTTCGCAAAAACCGCCAAAAAATTGACCAACGTCGTTCGCGCGAGCCGCGAGAGTTCAACGATCGGTTACTATTCGTATCGGAGAGGAAGAAAAAAAATGAGTTAATTTAGTCTCGAGCGTGCAACGTAACGAGATTCGCGAGGACTTGGTCCATCCGAAGGACGATTCGGGGGGAGGCTCAGCGCCCCCTCGAGCGCATGGCGGCTTCCCAAACCGTCCACTCTGAACATACTACGCATCGATGTCTCCGTGTGATCACCGCGGGGACACCTCGTTACAAATATACCTACTTTATGTCGATTCCTTCCGACAGATTTATTACAATTGAACACGAGTCAGTCGGACGGGGACGACCGAACGAAACCGGTTTATATTAAATAATTTACGTCGGGTCGAAACGAGAGTTAATTCATCTTTACCACTGCACGCCGTTCGAGAAAAACGGGAGTTTTACGACACTGTAAAAAATGGACGACTCGAAGCGCACAAGAGGGCAATATACGAAATTGGCGAATGCAAAGCGGTAAAAAATCGCGTCGATTAATCACGAGGGACCCTCGAGAGGGAAGACGCGGGGTTCGAGCGCACCCCTCGGACGCCAGAAACGTTTCCCAAGTCTGTTTTGCGAAATCACGATTCGCAGAAAAAAAATCCATCATTTTGAGGTCAGAGATTCGCCGGTGCCTTTCAACCCGGGGGAGAAGACGCGAAAAGAGGCGAACGGCGCAAATCCATGCGATACGCGCCGGGCGCGTTCATCCGACGCATCGGAAACAGGATGTTGCCATTTTCAGCGCAAATCAGATGAAAAGGCATAATTATATGCATTCCGCTCGACGACGGACGCGAACGATCCTCCCCCCTCGTATTTCAATAATTCGGAACAGAATCAAAACGCTCAAATCATCGGCGGACGCTTTTAAAAACGACCCAAACATTGCAAAATTCATAACGAGGCGCAGACAAAGAAGATTTGGCGCGACTATTGTGTTCGCGCGCTCTGCGGGCGATTAATGGGTTATTTAGCTGAAAAAAAAAAAACATCCCATTCACACCTAAAATATAAATTTACACGAAATAAATGAATGAAAATTTTAAAAGGTAAAATATTCGAACAATTAGATAACCATATATAAATTTGTATAAATATTAGCAGTTTGCATAAATTGACTTTTTGACTTATATATTTTGAAAAATTAAACAATTTAAATCTTGAACATCATAACTTTGAAACAGCTATATAAAATATATCCAAAATCGCATAGAAAAAAGTTTATACAAAAACAGGAAAACCATGAATAATTTTCGTTGCGATTTTCGATGACTCAAAATCGCTCTCTTCTTCGGAAGAAATATTTTACCCAGTGTCAATGTCATCATTGTTCTGTGTAAATTTTCTCTTTTTAACAATATAATTCATAATTAGTAAAGATGTCACTATAATCCGTAATTAAAAAAATATCACAAAAGTCAAACCATTGGAAAAATGCAAAAAAAACAAAATCATTTTTTTTCAAAATCTAAACAAGAATAAAGGGCGTGGTCGTAATTCAGCGTCCAAAATTATATTATTATACCAAAACCAAAATATCTCGATACGCAACCTTCATGAAATAAAAATAAAAAATTGCTTTAAAAAACCGCATAACTTCGAAATCGAGCAATAAAAATCGCACAAAAAGAGGTTTGAGTGTGTATACTATACTATGTTTAGAATGTGTGCAAATCCTTTCTTTTTTAGTCCGGCGTGCGCCCATCCCTCTTCTTCTAAATCTCAATGCGCCCGTCATCATAATAAGGTTAAAAAGTCCTGTTGTACACGAACCAATTGCGTAGAGCAGAAACGGAGCACAATCGCAGCGTCGTCGGATCATTTATTTGATACACACGATCAAATGTGAAATATTGACTGGTAGCATTATATTTCAATCGATCAAACGAGCAGCATTACTGATGTTATTTGAATTATTTTTATACTGTTGCGATCTCAAAAATGCTTTTCAAACCTCAACTGGATTTCATCGATTGTGCGTATTACACAGGGATTTTTTTAAGCATTCACATCACCATCTTTGAAGAAATGTAGTCCAGTGATGCATATTGCACAATGCACATGCACTAAACAAAATGTTGCTTGAAAACAATGTAAACGTTCAACAGCGTTGTTGCAATATATATCTGACCATGGTTGAAATTGTACGATCTTTTACTAAAACAAAATGGTTTACGTCATTTGAAAAGACATCACGTGTAAATATTATACAATGATATATGGGCGTCGCATTTGGATGACTCTTTATTTTGACAGAGATGCAAACGACAAACGAATGGGACGTATGATTATAAGCAAAGATCGGGTTGGCTTGCTCTAGTTGTGGAGAATGTGAGATGTTGGGAGGCGCAGGTTAAAAAATACCGGTTCAATGCACGGAGGCATTCGAGGGCGACCTTGACTCGGCTCGTAAGGACCTTCTCGTCGTCCAGCGGGAGAGCGTCGAAACTGGGCCAACGAGACGATCCCTTTCATTCATCGTTCCTCTGCGCCACCCTCGTCGGGGTAGCGAATCGCTCATAAATTATTGGAAACGAGGCAAAAAACGTACGAGGGAAGCCTCGGACGGATTGCATTCGTTTCCGACAAGATGCGACCTTTGGAGCAGTGCACTACGAGTGCCGATTCATCACGAGGTGTGCCAACTGCGCCGACAAAACGAACTTGCAAAAATCTACCTACCTACCGCTCATTCCGGCGAGAGAATATCGACGATCGCCAAAGCAGCGATTGGCGAAGACTCGAATGCGCGAAACGAGGACCCACTCTTTCGCGAGCTTTGCAATCGCAAAATTATCACGAAGCCGACTTTAACGCGAACTGCATACGATTGCACACAATAAATATACACAGCCTAGGTTCGGAGCCCGCCTTGAACTGGATACGAGGAATATAGCAACGATGAAAATAATCGAGACTTTTGACCTATTTGAGATGGCTGCAATGTGCGAATAAAACGACGAGCAGCAGACCAAGGACAGAAGACAAGGAACAGATCAAAAGAGGTCAAGAAGAAAAATGGTAACTATCGGGTACTGCAATTGTGGTCGTAGCAATTACAAATTTATCTCCAGATCAGACAATCTGGAAAAGGTCAGGCATATCAGCGGGAACGATTGTGTGTGGCTTTCGTTCTCTGAATCGTTTCAACGATCGGCCCAAATGCGAGCGTAAAGTGAAGGTACGGATTGGACGACATGGCTGACCCTTATCCTTGAACGGGCACGGAACTGATGACATGCCCTCAGCTTACGGTACTAAGCTGCTTTATATACAATGGAATCTCGATTATCCGACGATCCTAAGCTAAGTCGTAGCGCAGATCGACAAAAACGAAATTCATTCAATCCACAATTTCAACACTTTCATGACCGGTGATGCATATGCTGCATCATCACGTCAGCCACATATGCATCATGATCGCCCCAATCGTCCATATACATCAGTAATCAATGAATACATTTTTACATCTGCAACTGCATGCATGCGGCCACGATAGTGTTAACAACGATGAAGCATCGATAGTCTTCCTCGAAAGATGTTTTGCTACATTGTAGCAGATAAACGGCGATTTATCGTCGGCGTTGAAAAAATCAAGCAGCAAAATATTTATTCAAAAGATCGATTCAAACGCAAACGAGCGCGCCACTCGAGAAATAGCAGAAGCGAAGAAATAGATTCGAATGTGCAATGAAAACGGTTAAATTGCCACGCTAACGATCTCCAATCGCAAATCTTCACTTTTCAGCGTCCGCAATATCGCTGTATTCGAATAAGCGCTCGATTATCCGACAAGTGCCGATTTATAAATAAATGAGCGATTCGGATGCTGTGAATTAGAGAGAACAATGAGATATGAATAAATACGCGCGCTCGGAATTATTCGGGTTTATCGCTTATCCGTGCGTCTCGTCGCCTCCATCGGAGCGGATAATCGGACGCTAACTGCACGTGGATCGATTTCATTATTTGTTCGATTGTGTGTACTACTGATCCCTGATGATTATCAACCGACAAACATTCAATTCCTCAACTTATTCTTATAAATTCTTCTCGGATTGATAAGTTTATACAGCCCTTTGAATAGTAAGCTGATTTAAAATCATCATAAACTTAGATATTACTTATTGTCCATACAAATCCACTTATCTCTCAGGACCGTCGCGGCGTGTATAAAGCTTGTACATAAATAAATAAACACTATCGATAGCACACAATATTCGCTAATTTCTTCAAATAAACACAAACAATACGTTTAAAATCGATTATTCATATATTTAGTCGATAAATTTGGGTTAACGATCTATACAATCTATAAAATGTACACAAGATACTCTCCGTCTGTCTCCATGCTCAACATGTAAGAATACCCTTATTGAGTCTTACCTCTTTAATGGATTAAACTAATAATTAAATATACAGTGATTCATATTAAAAGAATATAAATAGAAAGCTCATATCATTGGATTGCCGACTGAATATATAAACAGAGATAGAATAAACGCAATATATAATAATGACTTAAGATTACAAGCTGAAAGTTGATAACGATATTATCTAATGCAATGATTTAACATGACAAAGAATACAGATTACTGATTTGTTGCGTTTATGTATAAATCATCATGTAATATGAGGTTTGGTGGAAATTATGAACGCTATCAGAAACATCGACGAAGCGTGGAATGAAGTTACCCACCCGATCGCGTATGATGGGTGTTTGTGGAAAACGTTGTTCAGACAAATTGTTGATTATCGCATCAATTATGAAATTCAAAATATGATCGAAGTCTTTTCAGTAATTTCCGGAGGCATTGAAGGTGTTGATATCAATGGACGAAGATTATGAGCGTAGACGTAGTTTACGTGGTAAACGCAGACGAGCCATGCAAGGAATACTATTTTTTGAAACGTAAAACCAATTTTAAACGCGGAATTTGTTTTTTTTTTAAACAAAACTAAACGACAATCCCATGAAACAAAACTTGCTACAAAACAAGCGAATCATTTGTATAACATTAACATTCAAATATTATTATAAACAATTATATATATTATTATTTTTGTAATCAATTACGCAGCCATATATATCCATTCATCCAGGCCACCCAAATCATTATTTTGGTCACTTGAGAGATTTATAGTCTTCAAACCTTTTTTTGCTACACTTTTCATTCCTTATTTATTCAGGTGTGATACTAGTTAAGAAAATTTTAAGGTGCTTCTTGCGATAGCATTCGCAGCGATATATCGTCGTTGGCACTTTACGCAAATGTTATTACCAACGACGATATATCGCTGTTCAGCACTAAGGGGACTCGTTAGGACAATAAAAACCTTTTTTTTTTCAACGATTTTAAGACTTTCAGTCTTGTTGATTATACTGGAAAGGGCATTCTGGAATATATGGAGTCGAGTTCTTACATTCCTCGCAGGGGGTGAATATCTAAGCATCAGAATCGCTCAAATGATGTGTTTTTAGCGCCCTACATCTCATTTGGTTTGGACGATGTTCAAGACGATTTAAGAGAGAACGGAAGATGTTATTATCGTTGCGGAACTATATTTAAATGCACATAAATATGATGAAATGTTGCGGTTCAGAAACAAAAATATGGCATATGATACACGATGCCTTATGGTGAGAATCGTTTTTTCCTCTCTGTGTTCGTGCAGTTTCGTCATGTGGTCAACATTTGGCTCCATTGCACTGATAGACGGTCTTTGACAGCATCGAGTGTCCCGGGAGGAAAAAAAATGTTTACCAAACAATTGCGGGGGGGCATTTCCGCCATGGGTTTATTTACCATGGCCAAACATTTCGTAGACGTTCATGAGAGTTGACATTTGAAAAAAGGCAAACGACGTATCGTATGACGGTTGTGGTTTCCGAATATCTGCGATACGCCAAAAGATCGACTGGAGGGAAATCGATTCCCCTGAAGGCGCTCCTGTTTTTCGAATCGAGATATACAAACACGTATACATCGACAAATCGATACAATAACACATCGCTCAATAAATTTGTAGGATAAAATTTTTGTACAGAAAATTTCCAGGATGTGAATAAATGGGCCAGAACAGTTGCTCAGATGTTTCAAAAAATAAAAAAAAAACATTAGAATAGCTCTAAATAATTGCAATCGATGGAGGAGCAAAAAATGTCGAGGCCACCTCGACATAGGAGTTCAAAGAGTTAATGGTAAAAAAATACCGTTGAAGTAAAGTAATGGCTTGACAAGTGTTATTCGAAATCTATTCCATCAAGACAAATGGTAGATAAGTGGTTTGCTGATTTTAAACGTGCCGTACAAACACCGATCAAATCGTCCACAAAATAATTTTGGCCGATCGTAAATTGAAGTCGACATCTTAAAAATATCAAAAGACAGTATATTCATCATTTTGCATCATCTGTTCGAAGTGGGTATCGCGTTTGATCGCAGTCGATCAAACGCGTCCACAATTCGGAGCGCTGTTTAGAGCCGTTTCAGCGCAATAAAAAGGATTTCATGGGGGCAATGGATGAAACATGGATCCATAACTACACTCCAGACTCAAATCGACCAAAAGCGCAATCGTCAGCTGATCAAATCCTGTAATTCGAACCGAGTGTCTGAAATGATCGCCTTTTTTTTACCGAACGATCAACCACACCGCCGGCAAAGAATGCATCCATCGATTCTTGGAAAGTGGAGAAGATGCAAGATTCGACGGGTGTATACATTCGAAGCCCTTTTGCGTCGATATGGGCACCCATGGCGTGTCGTTAAACCCCCGGTCGCAGATAGGCGTGGTCGTTCGTCATATTCGATACACAAATGCGACACATTCGTCATTCAAACTTTAAAAATAAATATTAAAAAAAACCCGCGACGGGTTATCGATGATTTATCGGCGTTATAAACACGGAATCTACGCCGTCGATGCGAAACAATCAGGAGACGACGAAATAGCTTGTGTATTTTCTTCAAAAAAACACATTATTATTGTTATAGTAATAGGTGATTGTGGATAAATTTTGATATTGCACTGTTTATACTATATGATTATTATGTATAGAATTATGGTTTTGTTGCATAAATGTTTATGTAGGTTTAATTTATATAAGATTATGGTTTTCCTTCATAGTCGGAAATTATGACTCCTTCGACTCCCAAGAATTTACATTTTAATCACATTTTTATAGATGTTGTTTTGATGCATTATAGTAATGGGAGAGGATGATAATGAGTTATTAAAAAAATGCTACAATAACTCATTATGCGCATTTAGTAAACATGCATGCATCGGACACACCCCCTCTTTGATGCATCTTGTTTATGATAAAAATGGTCTATATAGGTGTGAAAGTGATCGAAAATTACGTTTGAAATGGGTTTTCATTTCGATTTAATAGATTTTTTTAGAAAATAGGCTAAAATATTGGATCCTCGAAGGGGTTATATCGATGTGGCGCTGCTAAAGGGGGTAGGTTTGCTCCGCGAATTTTCGAGCATGCGTATTTCGCAGATCGTCCAGAAAGTCACGTGAGTCGATCCGAACCGAATTTAAATCGAAAATAAAGCATTTACCAGGCGACTATCTAATTTGGAGGGAGCGAGAACGACGACGGCTGCACTCGGAAGCTTCCGCAACACTGAAGCCGATGTGACACAGTCGAAGAGTCGCCGCGGACATGACTCAAGCGATAACTAATGAATCACCCCCCCGAGGGCGACTCCGATCAAATGCGACTCGAAAGACCGTCGCGATGCCCGCTCTTCGAAACGTTGACAGGCGGCCCTGCATCGATCTTCCGCGTGGACGAAAAAAAAAAGGGGAAGACACTCGAGGTCCCGCGGAACACCGTGCGAGGAGCGCCGGTTCCCGATGACTAATAGTGTCGGAAACCGGTTCGAACGAGCAGATGTTTCAGAGATTACATTTTGTTGTCGTTTACAGCATTCGACGTCTAATCGACGCGAAAACTTTTCCGATTCGGAGAGACCGGGCAAAGCGACCCGCCCGGCGGACCGGGTCGATTTTCATCTCGTCTGGGCGACTCGAAAAAAATTTAAAAAACGCAACCCGGCGAACGCCGGCCGGCTCCCCGGACGATCTGCGGCGCGCCGGCACCCCACGAAAATTGAAAAACGCCACCGGCGCCCGAATCGATAGCGCCAATCCGAACGCAGCGTTCAAATTCAAAATCCCGGTCCGTTGGGCCGAGGTCGTTCACTCTCGCCGAGCGGGTGAACTTTTGAAAAAGTCGGTTACGCGGACGAAGATAAATGAAAAGCACTACATACGGCTGCAAGGGAGGGTTCCTCAGGCGTTCCGTACGTAAACCGTCTTCCGAGTAAATCGCGCTCGCACTCGCGCTAGCCGCCCACAGTCCCGTCCGGTCGCGCCGCGAGCTTAGCGCAATATGGCCGCGAGCCGCGTCTGCACCGCTACCCTGTCAACCGCAATGTTGCCACTACACATGGGGGGTTATTTATTTCAAAATGCATTCATCGCATACCCTTACAAACTCATCCGCACTGATTACGCATAACCAACAACCATACATAAAATTGACCTTCGACGACATCGAAAACACCATCGAATGCCAAGAAAAAAACATTTAACACTTTCCACGCGGACTTTATTTTTTACTACGAAAAGCTTTCATAACATTCTAACAACACCGATTTAAACACAAAATAAAATTAAATAAAATTTAATAAAACCCATTTTTAATGTGATAAAATGCGTCCGAAAAGATTTAATCAATCGCGCATCAATATTTATCAAATAAAAAAAATCACAAAAACACGCTTTAAAAATATTTATTTTGCATTTTTTATCTTAAATACAATTATATTTGAAATATGCAAACTACATTTATTGTTAATATTTATAAATTATTATATATTTTGCACGTTCCAACAATAATCGTTCTGTCAAAAACGATGGCCGTATAAAATCGCGTTTGAGCTGCGGTCAAATAAAACGAGATACCGAATGTCAAATACCTAACCATTTTAAAACATCTCCGTGATGATGAGGAGGTTCATAGAGTATTTGAGCGACCCGCTGCTGGTGATCGAGATACAGAAGTTCTTCGGCGTTAAGTATTCCGGAATCGAAAAGAAGAAGCCGAAATCGTCCGTTTCGACTCAGTCCAGAGCCAGCACGCCTGTGAAAGAAGACAGTCCGTGCGAAATCACAAACAAGTTCTGGTTTTATTTCTTCACGATATGCACTAGCTTGGGTGATGAAATTTTCTACGCGACGTTTATACCGTTTTGGTTTTGGAACATCGACGGGGCGGTCGGGAGAAGGGTAGTTTTGGTATGGACCGTCGTTATGTATATCGGTAAGACGTTTCCGTCGTTTCGATTCGACGAATTTGATTCAAATGCATCTGTTATTTAACTTCGTTTCGTTGTGCACTAGGACAAGGGTTCAAAGACATCGTCAAGATGCCCAGGCCGGGCCCGCCCGTTCAAAAATTGCAGAAGAAATGGGCGCTGGAATATGGAATGCCGTCCACGCACGCCATGGTCGGGGTGTCGATTCCGTTCTCTATTTTGTTCTATACGATGAATAGATATCAGTATTCGTTCACTTGGGGCTTGATGTTTTCCATGACGTGGTGTTCGCTGATCTGCATAAGCAGAGTGTATCTCGGAATGCATAGCGTATTGGTATAAATATTTCCTTAGTTATATTTTACATGAAATTTCTGCTTTTTATATGAATTTTAACAACATAAGATAGCATTGTCAATAGATAGTGATAATATTGTACTTTATACCTTATATACTATCCAAAATAAAATAATGATTGCTTGATGGAATTATGCTGCTAACTTGAATATTTAACCTTTTGCACTCGAGGACTCAACGGGCGAACTAACAATTCGCGACGATTTTGATTATATTAGACAATTGTTTTACAAGTACTTTAAAATGATTTTGTACTCAAACAAATGTATATGAATTATTTATTTCTACATTTTAAAAAACAAAATCTTATAGCGACATTTTATAAAGATGCATCGGAATTCTCATAGAAACAGGTAGATCAGGTTTCAGAGTAATTCATAATAAACGCTAGGGTGCCATAGCAGCGCCTCTCGAGTTCAAAGGGTTAATACCTGAAATTAATGATAAACACAGTGTGCACATTCAACGATTATAATTTCACTATATTTTTAATTACAATATCGAACATTTTATTCGGCAGTATATTTAAATTTGTTTATTATCGAACATTGATTATTTTAAAAATAAACTCGCACAACTTTAACACAGATACAAATTTTATTCTTAAATGAGTGTTTTGCCTCCTGCTTGAATATTTGCTGATTTTTCATCTCTTTCTTCGTCATTTAGTGTCATCGAAAAATCTAATGTAAGTAAATTGATAACATCAAACGTGTGTGCTGATTTATTTATTTTTGCGTGGCTGTCTTATGTATGATTTATTTATTTATATTATTTTAATATGATTGTGTCCTGATGAGTTTTTCGGTGGCGGATCTACTTTTATTATATTTTTATTTCATATTGATATGAATTTATTTTTAAAACCCTTGTCAGTTTTATCTTGAGACTTCTTTAACATGTTTTTTTACAGATTCTATAATGGTGTACTATTGTTATGTGGCCAACACCTTTGAAGTGCTCTCTTACTAATTTTTTTGAACAGTATTAACACATCTTAGGCTGCTAATGTTTAAAGGCAATCACTTACCACCTTATTCTCTTTAATTCTGTGTACTTATTTAAACCTATACATTTTTTTAATGGATACGTATAAATTATAGAACATTTACGATGATGTTTTATTTATTTGCGAAAAAAAACACATGCTGGTAAATATTAAGGTCCTAATACCCAGATAAGGTATGATATTTATTGAGACATTCACCTCTGTCGAAGGGGACATTACAAAATCCGCACTACATGTGCTCGTCAATCATTTTTATTATGCATGGAACGCACCCAATATTATCTGCCGAATTGTAGCACGTTTGAAAAAGTGTTAAACCAACAAAACGTGTACTTTATTTAGCATTAAAATATAGTTTGGACCTTTTTTAAAAAATGATTTACGATAACCATATAATAAATGCCGAGTAGAACTATATTTCCTCTGTAGTTAAATCTGTGTAACCGCATTCGTCCCGCTCAAGATGTGTTAATATTACGCATCACTTCTTTGTATACTTAAATTGAAAACTGGCAAGGTGTTAGTTGTAATATAAATTTTATTGTCTAAATGGGCTAACATGTATCGATAATTCCAAAAACACGTGCCGTTTTCTACATCAGTTTTATATAAACAACATAATTTTAATCAATAATATATTCTCTCTGAATCCATTACAGTTTGTCTTCTGGTTAACAGTTTTTGAATTCCCCTTTTGTTAAAATTCTTCAATTTAGAAGCAAAAATAAAAGAAAGGCAGTTTTTAAGCCTTTTCACTTAAGCGAACCAGCATTATATTTTTGTTTCTTATGGTATTTTATAAAACAATCTCTAAGGTGCATTCTTGGCTTGTCGGGGCAAGTGTCATAATAGTGCACAATTTGTCGCCTTGAAACAAACCTTGCAAACCCTTTTTTGTCCAATCAAAATAACATGCAGCTTCCCATTTAGTCGGATGCCTTCAGAACTGCTCTGCAAAGTAAAAGCTGTGCTAGGTTGTCTTTCATCAGATACAAACAGTATTCTTGTAGGAATTTCTTCGGATTCTGTCCACATTGTCTATTCTAAAAGTTCAATCTCTTCTGTAAATAAATCTGTAAAAAGTATAAAAACGGTGCGTATTTTGGATACATTGTGAATTAAAAGGGTCGAGAATGTTTTTACTGCTTTTAATAAATGATTAATTTGATTTTTGCTGTACTGTTTCTATTTGTCATCATTATTTATAAATGTTCGTATAAAATATGGTTTTTAATTTTAGGACATTGCTGCAGGATTATTATTAGCAGTATCGTTAATGATACCGCTCGTTCCGATGGTCGACGCATTGGATAGTACGATCCTGACCCACGATTGGTCACCGCTATTCGTCCTCATCATATCTATTCTAGTTATAGTTTATTATCCAAATAGCGATAAATGGACACCGACGAGGTTACTGTTTTATAACGTATTAATTCATACACTAGACGAAATATGTTCAAACTAATCGATTTCATTTTATAGGGGCGATACAACTATGGTTGTGAGCGTCTGCGCTGGGATTCAAATCGGCGCGTGGACAAATTATCAACTTGGTAATATGACAGTCAGCGAGATGGCATTGCCTTATCCGATAATATGGCCATCGTACGACATGCTCGGGCTTGCGATTTTGAGGACGATAATCGGATTCTGTGGAGTTATCGCGACGAAAGCTATTGCAAAATCTTTATCGTACGCTTTTGTCTGCACGTTGTTAGGTAAAGATAAAAATGAACTGCGAAATTCTGAAGATACTTTGGAGAATAAAAATAAAATTATCGTCGAATTAAGTTATAAATATTTTACATGTGCCATGATCGGTTTTAACTCACTGTATTTGCTTCCGAATGTGTTCAAATTGATTGGGATAGAAAGGTTGACGTTTTATACTGAAATTTAATTTGGTGAAATTGCAAACGGGATATCAAACTCGGAATATCGTCGATATTTTGGTAACGAATTTGCATTTAGATTTAAAATAATAATTTTGGTTGTATGAACATTCCAGTTTTAATCAGTTTTTCTAGACACGAACTGCTAAAATGTAATTCATTATATCTGACGAATAAGTACAAAATAATATTTTTGAATTAGGTATTATTTTACTGTTTCATTTTTATTGTTACAAGCAATTTAATACACTGATCTAGTTGTACAATATCTTATCTGCTCATATTTATTTGGACTAATATGTTATTTAATTTTGTGTATTATTTATTTACATACCGTCATTTTAATAATCCGTTGAGACTAAAGGACGACACATACAGGGTTTCAATTTTGAAGAAGAAAAAAAAAAATCAGAATTAATTGTGTCCTCTGATATTTATAATTACTTAAAATAAATTTAATGAGGGTTTTCATTGCTTTTGTTGAGTATTTGTTTGTATATTTACAATATTATTGTAAAAAATGCTTAAAACCGTATTCAAATTCGATCAATTTTAGTATAATTAATTTTATATTGCATTGTATACTGTGATTTTTCGCATTATTTAAAAACTTATGAATGTAAATATGTAAAACTGTTGTGAATATTATATTATAGATAAACAAAAATCCGTTGTTCGTCATGTTTATTCATTTTGTTTTGAAATGTGTGTGAAATTGTCTGTGGCACAGTATTTATGTCTACGCACAGACAACGGAGATCATTTATTGTTAATTGATATTTGAAAATAGGTTGTTAAACTTGTATTGTACAAATTGTGAAAGCAATATGTATGTATGAAAAAAATAGACGCAATTAGTAAATTCGAACGTTATGGGTGGAAATCTACAGGAGGTGTGGTCGGTGATCACAATTTTAAAACGTAAATTCGCTATGAATTGCCACCTCAAAAAATAAGCATGTTAAAAGATTCACTATAACTTCCGTATATGATTGAATTGGTTCATAATCTATAAGGTGTATCATAACAATTAAAGTGAATTATCATAAGTTTCTTCTATTATTAGATAATAAGGCAATCTGAATTGAACCATAATGGTTTATAATAGATACACTCAGAAACTATCCCGCAGCTTACAATGAGTTTAAGGGCCCTTGTATTGTATTTTATTTTGTGCTTGTGAATGGACAATTTTTCCAGAACTAATTGAGCGTTGAATCAAAATATTATCTCATTGCGCTAGAATGATAGCAACGTGTCATAGAACTCGAGCACAGTCAATTTACGACGTCAAATTGACGGCTCAACGAACACGCCTTATTTTTGACTTTGACAAAATTATTTTAGGCACACATTTAGATCGGTAAATTTCTTTATAAGTTATATAAATTTGATCAACGACATAATTGATTTATTATTATATGATCCGTCGGACAAAATGCAATCCGTTGCAGTTATCAAACCGCCAATAAGAGCGCTTTAATTTTTAACAAACCATTTATTATATTTTTCACAAGTTCAGATCCGTATTGAGGAAAATCAGAACCGTAAGAACGCTTATTTAAAATTTAACGGCCCCTGACGATCTACAAAAGGGGGCATGAATCAATGTCATCATTCGGACCAACGATCTGGTTGTGGCTAGACGTGGCTTTATCAAGCGATCAAATCGATGTTGCTGTCAATATAGAATTCATAAAATGCAAATATTATATGAATATGTATATAATATACGCTAGAATAATTAAATAGTTTATTTATAAATAGCGCTTGATTTGATTTATTATGTACTGTGTCTAAATCTGTGACTAGTATTAAATTATTAGCTTTGAGAATGAACGATCTTCATCGTAATAATATAATTTCATCAAGAAAAACGATTGAAATTAATCTATTATTTAATTGATGTAATATTTACGAGCGTATCTGATTAACGACGAATAAAATAACAGAGTGCTATTACAAAGTACATTGTGATGTTATGAAAAATGTTTATCTTGGAAAGACGAGAGTGACCATATCATTCAAATAAATGTCAATTCAAAAAGTGTTTCAATCAGAATGATCTATATCACTATTTATTGTTTAGAAATTGATCATGCTGACAAATTGTAAATGAGATTTATTTATCTAAGTAGAATAATTAATTTCGAGGAGTGGACGTTGATATTATATTTGCTTAACACATCTTAGACGGCTGTTATATAATGAATCGTTTACTACCTTATTCTCTTTAATCCTGCGTATTTATTTAAACCTAAACATTTGATTTTTTTATGGATATGTATAAATTATTTATTTACAAAAATAACACGCAGTTGAATAATAAAGTCCTAATACCTAGATAAGATATTTATCAAGACATTTACGTCTGTCGAAGGGGACGTTGCAAAACCCGCACTATATGTACTCGTCGATCATTTTTATTGTACATGGAACGCACCCGATATTATCTGCCGAATTGTAGCACATTTAAAAAAGTGTTAAATCAACAAAACGTGCGCTTTATTTAGCATTAGAATATAGTTTGGATCTTTTTTATAAAAGGGATTTATACAAAAAATGCCAAGTAGAACTATCATTCCGCTGTAAAGCTAAGTCTGTATACCCGCACTCATCCCGCTCAAGATTTGTTAATATTACACATAATTTCTGTGTATACTTAAATTGAATAGTTTGGAATTGTGAATTCCGCTTAAGATGTGTTAAAAAATAAATTAAAGTTTATAATATAAATGTTACATTTTCATTAGTTGAATAATGAATGGCGCGTCTCCCTCTTATTACACAATGTCCAGCCGGCCTACCCGTCTAACAGGCTGGAATATTTTCTTAAAATTTAAGCTAAAAAAGCTTGTAAGATCAATATTAATTTTTGCTTTGATGTCAATTTGAATATTAATGATTCGCTTTGGCTGCTGAGGTTTATTTATCCTTCCTCTCACTCAATTGATCGCGCTAGTGTGCGAAGCGGATGTATATAAGAATGCGTTAGGCGTGTTCTTAGCACGTATTTTAGTATTTTCTGAATTGCTTTTAGTCGTTTATTTGAATTAATATTTTTTTACAAAAATTATGACCGGCGATAAAAATGAAAATTGCCACAGTCATACTTTTAAAAAATCTAGTACAAATCTAAACAAAATATTTATCTTGTATTAAATATAAAATTTGAACTAAATAAATATGCAATTGTAGTATTTATTATCTTTGTCAATTTTTTCTTCTAATATCTAATAAAGACGTATGCATGTACGTTTAATATTGCCTTATAGATATTGTAGATTATTCAATTAAATTTATACGAATCTCATGATTAGTTGTCTGGGAAAATGTCTCGATTCTCGACGAGCTATATCGAGTCGATCAATTGAAAGTTTTTGTTCTTTAAAACCGATTAAGATTTGTGGATCGGAAATATTTCTTTAGATATTACTGTTGACATGGGATTATAGCTCATAGGCAAAGTACAGACTGATACTGGATTAACTGCGCATATCTCGTCTTATTTATTTTCGAAGTACAAATAAGATAAAAATATTTTAGTACTATCGAGCTAATTTGTGCCAAATATATTTCTGTTAATACCACAATTTATATAAGATTTATTTATACTAACATTGTATTTATAAGACTTAAGTCCGCAGTAACCTCTAAAGAATTTCGAAGATCGTCATTTATAATATATATTTCAATGCAATTTCTATTAACACACTTTAGGCAGAATTACAACTCTCTTAAATCGATCCCATTGCTGAGGATTGTTCACGAGACTTCAGTACCACGTCTCAAAAGTCTCGATTTATTTCCTGCTACGACGCAGTCCTTGAGTGAACTTTTATTGTCATCACTTCTTAAAAATTCACATTTTGTTCTAATAACGATGCTTATTGTGATAATTTTTAATAGATACATAGTACCACGTTTTAAGAAACCTAGTACTAGGCATCCCGCCTAAAGTGTGTTAATAAAATTAGTATTACGACAGATTTTAATTTGGTTAGTCGATTTTATAATAAACAACTCAGCACAATAAATTACGCTTGATTTATGAAAAAAAATGAATCAATTGCGAGCGACTTCCTTATAACAAGGTATTAATGTACTCATTAAAATACGTCCATTACTCGATATTTATTATATAACATTGAAATGTTATAAATCGATCATAAAAAGGTTGTAATTTTTTGTAAATGAAGTAATAATTTACCATATGTTTCATAAATTTCGGGCATAACTATATACAAAAAAAAAATAATTAATGAAAAAGAGATCATTATCGACGATTTGTATTATTTTTTCTTGATTTATTACACAAGTATTCCCTGGTATGTTTAGTATTTTAAGCTAGATTTACGCGTTAAAGCTTTGATGGTTTTAGATAAAAATTGATAATCGGAATGCGCTTTGTCACGCGTAAAGTATTGTAGTATATTTACAATTTTGGTTTTATTTTGATTTAGTTTTTCACACTGTTATTTACATCCGTTAGGTAATATATTCCATCACTTTAATGTGGGGTTTACTTATAGTTGCATTGGCTTGCCTTATCGACGACAATAATACCCAAAAAAAAATTATTTTGAAGCAATTATGATAAGTAAAAATGTATTTATTTTTTAGTAAATAAAAAAACTATGCTTGATCTTGTGCAAATGTTTATTGTATTAATGAATTTTTAATCCAAGCTGAATAAAAACATATGGTAAATTTTTACTATTAAATAAATAAAGAAGATATACATGTATTGTTATGAATCAGTTAATTAGGATGTGATTATTAGTATTTGTTTTATTTTATGTGTTTAAAATATATTTCGTTTGAAAGCCTAATTGTAAATTATTTTTTGAACCCAATTGTGTGTTGAATGAAAATAGTTTTATGAATTGTATTTTATTCGGAAAACTACCTCAATATGTATTATGAAAGTATGATAGATTTAATTAAAATAAAACAAATTAGGTAATTTTATATTACAAGGTAGTGTACCAAGAATTTAATGATACAAGGGTAGTCTCAGAAATATCCTACCAAACAAAGATAACACAAAAATATCTTTATTTCTCAACATAGTCTTTTTTCAGCTTGATACACTTTTCCCAGCATTTATAGTGAGAACCGTCGAGCCCCTCAATATAGCCATCAATCGCCGAAAATTTAATTACTCAAATGTTGCAAAAAGTTTGCATATTATTCGGTATTGATTATTTTTCCTTTTTGAAGATAATCAATAAAATGATTCCCTGACATGTCCGAGCATGACTGTCCGATCGCAAGGCGCTCATCCGAAGTGTCAGCAGTCTGAAAGGCGGACCGGTTGGACACACAAACCTTGTGGACACTCCCTCATATTTTAGAGGCTAATTTACATTGGTGGCTCGCACCAAATAAGGTCACGAACGAAACTGGACTTCCTCTCATCCATAAAACGTATATATTTATCTATTTTAGTTATTTATTTTATCTAGTCTTAATTTATTATGTATATGTATATATCTAAGCTAGCTTTTTTGTTGTTTTAATTTACAAAATGAAAAGGCCCATAGTTCTGTAGTGGACTCTTAGTGGCTGCACTATGATGATGATGAATTTACAAAATATAGCTAGTTTCTCCCCGGCGCTCAGAACCCAAGTGGCCACTCGAAGTTGAGAATGAGCATGTCTTCGCAGACATGGATATTAAATTCAGGTTTTGCACCTTGCTGTGCACTTTTATTGAGCGAGCTAGCATCCTCCCGAATAGCGGGATCAATAAACAGCTTAGGTCAATGGAGGCTCCCTGTTCCTTTGTCTTAGATGTGAAGTAGTGGACTCGTGTTTCATCCATGGCTATGGAATCGACACAAAAACTCGGCTTTATTGCTGTAATACATCCTCACAATGCTTTTTTTGTTCTTGCACACAACTTTATCATGTCCAAATTTTCAGTAACATGCGATGTACAGTACTTTTTGAAATGCTTACCATGTCTACTAGCTCGCATACTTTCAGTCGACGGTCATCCAATACCATTTTATGTACTTTCAACCATAGTATTTTTTTTATACAACTATATCTATTTATACATCAGGTCGGATACTTCTGGGACTTTCCTCATACAAGTATTCATTTTTTAAAAATCATATAAATTTAGCTTGATGAATGTAATATAATCATTTTTGTTTATTATTAATTCAATCACGACGGGAGACTCATATCTGTCTTTTAATCTGCTCTCTAAAGATTACCAAAAGACTCACCTGCGAATCTTCTATTGCCAAGCGTTGTGAGATGAAAGACTCACATAAGAATCACCCGTCATGAGATTTAATGATTTGATTTACTTTTATACCAAAAATATGATTATCATTTTTGTAAAACCTTTCAGAAAAGGAAAATAAAGACATGTTTTATATATTACATATATATATATTTTGTATTTACAATATTGAACATTGCGTAACAAAATATAAAATTAATACTGGCTTATAACAATTATACATAATAAGTACTTTTATAAATTCAAAGTTTCGTATATTAAATTTCTACGAATTATGCAAACATAAAATGCATTTGATTATACTTATTGAATAACAAACTGCATCAAAAGATGTAAACTGTGTAAAATTAAGTAAACAATTACATTTTATATAATAAAATAAATATTGAAACCGAAATCTACATAAATTATTCAAGACATTCTATATTGAAATTTCAGTTCAGGCATATTTAATTATACTCCATGAGAGAGATGGCAAGGAAATATATGCAATTACAAAAAAGTACATAATATGAACACATTTACTTATATATTAGCAATCGAACTTACCTGTATAAAATTGGTAAAACCATTTATTCAAACATATATAACACATAATTGCGGGTGTAAATTAACAATACTTAAGTGTTCATATATACATACATATATATATGAATTTATATTTCTAAAAAAATAAGTATCAAATGTGACTTTTTGAGTATTCTCATGTTAGCGTAAGATTTTTATAAAAAATATATACATTCACCGCCTTTTCGTTCGGAAAAAATGTATCAAAATGTTAAACAAACTTAAGACAAGATCGGCATAATTATCGTTTCATTTATTTGCTTTTCACTGGACCTATATTAATACGAGTTGCAACAAATATTGATTAGCATCTACTTAAACAGAATTTAACTAGACAAGTTATGGTAGCTAAATGTACATATATGTAAAAGTTTAGCATTTTTTTTGTATACAGGCTTTCTAAAATTATTCAAACAATATAATATACAAACTTAATTACAGAAGTTAAACGTCTAACCCAGCGGTTCTTAAACAGGAGTCCGCGAAGATATAAAAAAAACATTTATCTGTAGTTGAACAAGATATTTTCGTGAAATTATTTACAGAAAACATTATAAGAAGCTCTATTTTGTCCAGGAAATGTTTTTTTGTTTGAAAAATTAAGTCACAAGGGTTGGGATGAGGTTCACCAAAAAAAAATTGTTCAAAAAGGGGTCTGCGAGAAAAAATTTGCTCAAGAGGGGGTCCGCGAAGGAAATTTTGCTCCAAGAGGGGGTCCTGCGGACTACATAAGTTTAAGAAGCGCTGGTCTAACCGTTAAAAATGACGAAAAATTAAAACCATCAGAGGTAGGCTTAAATATTACAAACATGTGTTTTATAGAAAACTATACATTTTATGTTCTGTAAATAATACATTTAATTCATCATTAAAATTTGTAACGTGGAGGTAGTTTGTTAAAATAAGTCAAACAACAAATGATGCAATTGTCGGGTGAGAAAATAAATAATTGAGATGAATGATAGTTGACACATTAAATATGTCATTTGATAGCTGAATCATTAAAAATGTTTGATTTAAGTAACAAATGTGTAAAAAAAATATAAACTAATTTTAGTTGACAAGTCCAGCATCTTTTGCCATTCCATAAAATATTGTATTTTTATTCTGAAGAAGGGCGCTGGGTGAGTCGAATTCTACTAATTTGCCTTTATCCAAAACCATTACTCTGTTAGAATCCAAAATGGTATTCAGTCGATGAGCAATGGTAAGTACTGTGCAAGATGCAAACTCTTTCCGAATTGTTTGCTGAAACATTTAAACTGCATAATTAATATCAAACCAATAACAGAATAATAAAAAAAAGCAACGAGCAAAATACCTGAATAAGATCATCTGTTTCCAAATCAACAGCAGCTGTTGCTTCATCTAAAATTAATAAGCGAGTTTTACGAAGCAAGGCACGTGCAAGGCATATGAGTTGTCTTTGTCCCACAGACAAATTTTCACCACCCTCACTTATGGCATGATTAAGACCGGCTGCCAAACCTAAAAAAAACACGTTTATTAAAATCGACTCATTCAATTGCAAGATACAGTGAGGCGAGAAAAAATATACCTTTGACAAAGACTTTGAGATGAGCATGTTCGAGTGCTCGCCACACATCATCGTCTGAGAAAGCTTCAAACGGATCAAGATTGGTTCTTAAGCTTCCCGAAAACAGAACGGGATCTTGAGGTATAATTGTGAGGCGCGAACGAAGGGAATGTAATCCTAATTTAGAGATATCAACACCGTCTATAAAGATTTGTCCGCTGTATGCTTCTACGATTCTGTAAACGCAATTTTATTGTAGTTGAAGAAAAATAAATATATCTGAATATGATGTTTCAATTGAGTGAAATATTTGCCTGAAAAGAGCCAGAGTTAATGTGCTTTTTCCTGCACCGGTGCGACCTACGATGCCAACTTTTTCGCCTGGATTTACATCACAGCTTATTCCATGCAAAACAGGTTCTGTTGTTTCCCGATAACGCATCACTAATTTTTTAATTGATACTTGACCTTCTACTGGCCAGTCAGCTTTAGGTGCTGTCTCTGGAATGTCCCATGGTGCTTCCTATAAAGAAATTATACTACGTTATAATATACATTGCATATTGACTGAAAATTGTACATGAGAAAGCTGTGCGCATGATGGGTGCCACATTTGCTCATAAGTTTCACAGCAATAAGGCCGAGTTTTTGCATCAATTCATAACCACAGATGAAACATGGGTCCATCACTTCACTTCTGAGACAAAGGAACATAGGGATCCTCCACCGACCCAAACTGTTTATTGGTCCCGCTATTCGGTAGCATGCCAGCCCCACTCAACAATAGTGCACAGCAAGGTGCAAAACCTGAATTTAATATCCATTTCCGCAAGGACACGCTCATTTTCAACTTCGAGTGGCCACGTGCACTATGAGCATGGGAGAGAAACTAGCTAGATTTTGTAACTTAAAACTAGTTAAAATAGCAGTATAAATTAGATAAATATATAGTTTTATAGGTGGGGGAAGTCTAGACTCGTTCGCGACCTCATTTGACGCAAACTACATTTGTAAATTAGCATCTGAGGGGGCTTCCGTGATTCTACAGATCATAGAAAGCCCCGGGTACATATCCCCGAAAATCCTACAAAACTCCTAAAAGAGGACAAAGTGGCCACAAGGTCTGTGTGTCCAACCAGTCCGCTTTTCGGACCGTTGATATGACGAATAAGCGCCTCGCAATCGAATCGCTGTCTACAGAACAATTACGAACTCTCATTTCAAAACGAAATTGTCCAAAAAAGACTGATCGGATCGATTGTTTAAATTTTACAATAGCTCGAAAATATTGTCTTTATTTTATTGAGAGCTTATACCGGCTGGATCGGGCCAATGTTTAAGCAATAACAAAGAAAAAAGGGATTAGACAGCTTAGTATATATTAAAAATATGCAGAATCAATCAGTGTTGATCTATGTAAGATAAAATGGTTAAGTAAAATAAAAACCATGCGCAACTCTCGACCGGGTCGGTATACTGCATTGTGCGCTCCAAGTTCAGTTGCGCCCGTGGTGGGTGTGTTTTGCTATTCCCTTGTTACGGCCCTGCCTGCATTCACTGATTTAGCGATTAGACTCAAGTATTTTACTTTAAAATCTACAGAAGTTGTGGTAAACTGCGAATATATATGCAAAGGTAATCTAGAAAGTAAGGTTACAAGAGCTCCTGAGATCAGAGGATATTTTTTGTTTCGAAGTGTGTAAGGGGGATCTGCTTGGTTATCCATTTTTGATATTCCAGAACAATACCAACGCGAATATCCGTCGGAAGCTCGTGAAAGTTTATGGTAGTGATGTGATGAGTTGACAACATGTCACAAAATTAATTAGGTTGTTCATTGAAGGTCGTACTGATACTCACAATGAGGCAAGGAGTGGGAGACATTAAATTTGTGCAAAAAATTGAAGAACAAGTGCAAAATGACCACTGTGTGATGTTCATGAAGAATTTCCTAAAATTTCTCAAAGTTTCCATGGTGATATTGTGTCGGAAAAACTTGGTTACAAGAAGTTGTATGCGAGATGGGTGCCCAGAATGCTCACTGGAGCACCATCAAAATCATTTTGCACAGGTGGGAGCTTTTCTGGACTCCATCATGATGGGAGATGAGACGTGGGTGTCACTATATCCCAGAATCCAAAAAAATCTAAAAAGAGCTGGTGGCGAAAGTCTATTACATTGCCATACAAAAGATGGTCCCGATTTCGACGGCGATTGTATTAAAAAATAGTTTAATATATTTATGAAGTATCCTGTGAATTTTAATTAAATACAATCATTTTTCGAACCTACATAAATGTTGTAATCTTATATTTTGGATGACCATCATACCATGAAAATTCAATTAAAACAATGGTTTTATAGAATAGCCAGCAAATAACCATTTGAAAAGAATTTTTATCTACATGACCGCCTTTGGATCAGATACTGACATTTAGTAAATCAAAATGAATGCCAGAAACATTTTGTTTGATTGCGAATATCCTCTCATTTGAGAAGAAAATATTCGGGAGGCCGATGCTTCTATTGAATCGTTTGCAGTGAATAGAATTGGTAAACATTTGCATCTAAATTCAGACATTGACGCAAAATAATTTATAAACCATGTGAATATTTAAAGGACAACCTGGGTGGTTTCTCCATATTCTTTCATTCTTTCCACAGCGACAATATTTGTTTCTACTTCTGATGTCATCCTGACCAGCCAGTTGAGTGTCTGTGTAATCTAGATATTTTAAATAAAAATATTATTATTGTTAGAGAGAAAATACATTATATTTTTACACAATTAAATTAACGCTAATTTAATGTACAACTTACTTGAAGAGCATAGCTCACTGAAAGTCCTACAAGTCCAGGACTGATATCATTGCGTCCAATAACAGCAAACAGTGCAGCAAAGAGGATAATTAAATTGCCAATCATTTCTAGCCTAACAGCGAGCCAACGATTTGAAATGATACTCGGATAATAACACACTTGATTGTAGTCAACTTTTGATTCTGATTCAGTAATAAACCTGAAAATTGTACTTGTGTATTGTATTGTGTTAAATTGTAATTGTACTAGATTTTTAGAATTATTATAAACGTTTCATTTCCTGACCTATCTTGAAATCCATATGCTCGAATTGTTGATGCACCAGTAACACTCTCACCAAAATGAGAATAAATTGGAGACCTCGATACAGATTCTAACCTTTTTAGTTGTCTAGACGTTGCAACATAGAATCTTTGTATAAAGTAGTAAATTATTCCAATGGGAACAATTATAGCAACAAAAATAGGTGTTGAATAACTAATTACCACTAAAGTGGCAACAACCTACAAGTAACATTAAAAACAATGAATTGATGCAAGGAAGAGTTTTGGTTTTAAGATGTAATACTTAATTATTATCAATTAAAAAGTACTCGACAAATTGCAGCTTAGAATAAATCTACAAAAATATCATCTAAACTAATTCACATTTCCCCAAATATAAGCACACTTAAAAAAACAAATTACATGCATACTGGACATATATTTCACACAAAGCATTATATTAATAAAATAAGGCTGAAAGGTTAAAAATAAAATTAGAGATAGATTAAGTATAATATATGTGCATAATATATAAATATATATACTCAGGGTGCGGGAATTTCATTATTACCTCAAATAAACAATACATAAAAGTAGATACATCCTCAGGGATTACATTATCCACAGTATTGACATCGTTAGAAAACCTAGCCAGTATTCTTCCAGAGGGTGTGGTGTCGTAGAACGAACCCGGCGCTCGCAAAACACCGTGCAACATCACTTTATGCAGCATCTTGGCAGCCATTACACCGCCCAGTTGTGGTCCGATATCGCAAAAGAAACAAGTGATTGCTGTAACCCATCAGATCCGAAATAACATCCCGCAAAATCATTCAAAATATTGCATCGAAAAATTTATTTAAAATCAAAATGAAAGCGGTCTTGTAAGTGCTTATTTATAAATTTTGAATTGTGGCTGAATTTTATAAAAATTGAGCTAGAAACTACTATCCCGCTCTGAAATATGGCTAAAATGAGTTCTATTGCAATAAGAAAAACAGTGTGATTCATAATTTAGTATTGATTATTAAAATCGAGTGTTGTAAAACATTTCAAGAGTATGTTTTGAGATGTATATCGAATGTACTGGTATCTATGTAAGATTTTTATAAAAGCACCTCTTGGAAATAAAGTGATCTTTTTTTCTTTTTAATACACTAAAATAAATTTGCATTTAACTAAAATAAAGCAAAAGGTATGATTATCGAGGTTGAATACTAGCTTCTATGAGTGGCAATGGGTGGGCCATGGAGGGTTTCAAATACCTGAGGTTCATCTTCGCAGATGAAAAATCGATCCAGAAAGACTATTAACGAAATTTAAAATAATCACACATAATATTAATAAGGTAGTGGTACGCAGGAATGAAATAATGAATGCTTATGCTATGAAACCAAGAAGAAAGTTTTGAGATTTTTTTTTGTTATACATTTTTTTTTTTTTAGATAAAATTAGTCAATCATAAAGAATAAATATATCTGAAAAAAATAATGAACTTCCAAAGTTCTATAAGATTACAAACAATTAAAAAATAAAGGGTCATTCAAATGCAATGTTTAAATTAAGGTGGTCTTTATTTTTCGACTTTGAAAAATTGAGTGGTCACCTCGTCATATGATTTTCTGCCCTAAAAAAGGAATACATAAAAAATTTGGCCCAGCTTAGATATTAGCAATGTATAACGTTCACACATGACGTCTTTTCAAATGACACAAGTCATTTTGTTTTAGTAGAAAGTAGTACAATTTCATGGACAGGTATACATTGCAATGACGCGTTTACATTATTATTGAACAACGAACGACAAATCTATTGTTTTCAAGCAAAATTTTATTTGGTGATGAAGCTCAAGATTATTTGCAAGAGCTCTGATCAGGGGACTGTCTCCCATTGCGGAGCAACTTCTCGGGGAGTGCCAATGTGGTTTCAGATTCTCTAATGTAAGACTATTCTCGCAAAAAATGTGGGAGTACAGTGTTACATTTGGATGACCTTTAGTACAGAGGTCGGCAATCTTTTCGGGCTCACGGACCACTAAATAGTTAGTTCTTCATACTCAACCCTGACAAAACAGAATAAGAGTACTCTGTTTGTAATATTAGTAGATTCGCCATTTTTATTATCTGATTTTCAATATCTTAAAAATTACAACAATGCCAGATTTTACTGCGGACCATCAAAATTTCCTTGCAGACCACACGTTGCCGACCACTACTGTAGTATCTACTTTGAATAATATTATTATCAAACATTGTAATTAAATAAGTCTCCTATGAGACTGCTGGGCATTTATAATTAGATGTGTATGTTTCACTAAGAAATGATTTTTTAATTACAAGTATTACGCTAAGTCTCAATTTTCATAAAGTAAGTAAATACAGTGATATAGCTTTACATAGGATTTTGTGTTGATGTCATATTTTCAAAGTTGTTTTGTAAATCGTTTTATTCTATTTGAGTAGATTAAATAATTACGAATAAATTAAACCGGCCAAGGAAATAAAATATTATACAAACCTTTTGTACTTCTAAGGCTTATCTAGTAAAATTAAAAGTCCATATCTTTCAATTTAAGCACTTAAGTTCATTCAGGCGACATATAAAATTGTAAGACAAAATCCACCACCATCAAGATTAAATTAAATCATTCATTTAAATTGAGAACAATCATTCACTAAATATAGATGAAAAAATGAATAAAGTTAATACTTTTTCAACTCTCTCACAAGGAATAACTTGAAATAACAATCATGAATATTATTTCCACATGAAAGTGATTTTTAATTGATAATCTTAATGCAAAAGTTATTAATGAAAAACTGTCAAATTGAATTAATGTGCATATTTAACTTACTGTGATGATTCTAATTTGTCTAATATTTTGGTTAATGTATTATGCGTGTGCAAACTAGACATGGGCAAAAAATTTAAGCTTGACATTAATATTTCTCTTGTTATATCCATATATGTGCACAATGAAGAATGATTGAAATTAATGCTTTATAACCATACCTCTAATACCAACTACTAATTATATATAGTTCAAACATAAAATTAATTTTTTCCATAAAAAAATGCAATATGTGAAAAAATTAAATTAAAAAAATTGTTTTTTGAAACATTCGATCAAGTAAATTTGTAAATTGAATAAAGTGAAAATAAAAACTTTATATAGGGAGCTATACAACAATAAATAAAAATCCTTAATTTTAGACAGTATGTAAATGTATTCCTTTGAATACATACACAAATATTTCTTAGCAATCTTATAAGCTTCAAATTGAAGTAAAAAATTATATTAATGGATTCACCTACCCTCAAAAAACTAAAAAATGCTTGACGTAGATGGGACGGTAGATTGTTATCAAGTGTATCGACATCGGAAGAAAATCTTACTAGTAGTCTGCCAGAAGGATTTTTAATAAAGAAACTGTACGGACATCGCAAAACATTTTGTAAAAGTGATGCGTGTATTTTTGACGACGAATTGGTGCCACCTAATGCCACCACTAGATTTGCTAAGTAAAGACTCAAAACTGTAAGAACATATTTTTTTGATCAGAGTATGTTGAATAATACAAATATAACGTATAAAATATGACAACGACCTGTACTGATATTGACATATTATTATTTTTTTTTTTACGATGAAAGGTTGTGATTGTTATGTATATTATGTTTTAATTAATTTTTTGCCATATAGAAGGATCTCGATTCATTTTCATATAAAATAGACAGACCATATTCAAATTGTGACTATAAATCTCGTGATTCTCTTAAATCTATTACAAAATTTTAATTCATCATAATATATGTGTGTTTTTATGCGTTTTAAAGATTAAAGGCTGCGAAATGCTCCATATATAAGTCCGTATCCAAGTACATTAAAAATAATGTATATCGAGAAACTTCTAGATTAAAACTATATATATATATTAAAATTAGTAAATCTAATAACATTGCAAATAATCAAATAAATATCACACAACTACTCAAGCCATGCATGATGAGAATTTATTAACGTAACGTTCTAAGTCTTTTTATTTTACATCAATACAATCTATATAATCAAGACTGAAAGTTTGCTAACCAATTCTCATACAATATAAACACATACTTTATAGCATGGGACGTTTGTTAAATAAAAAAACATACTCATTGTTAGTTCAAATGCTTTTCATATCTATGTTATTAAAATAATTAGTTTGGAAACGAGTACATAAATTGCTCACTTGGGAAAATGTGAATGTAAATAATAATTACGATAAAAATTTGTATTGATAAATCTAATATTAGTTAAACTTCTTTCTGTTTATATATATATATATACTTGTTAACATGCAAAATGTTAACACTCTCGATCGATTAACTTTAATAGTAAATTATTAAATAGGAAGCTTAATAAATAATTATAATGCTTTTTAAAATCATACCGAAAATAAACAAGAAACCCATCCACGCAGGGTCTGTGGTAAAACATTGTCCAATACGTCAACATCTTTGCTGAACCTATTGATAATACGACCAACTGGAGTGACGTCATAGAATGTAGTCGACGGCGCACGGAGGACTGCACTTAGCATGTGCACATGCAAAATTGCTGAGGCATCTAGCGCTCCGAGGAAAAGCGTCAATGATGATATCGATACCGTTATTACTGTTAGACAAAAATACACGCTTGCTCACATACGATTCTATTGTTTTGTAAAATTTAAAAAAAAAAAGAAAATTATGCCTAAATGTAATTTATAAATCTGAATAAAGATACAAGTATTAAAAATAACAAAATGAAAATTTAACTCTGTTGATTGGTCAATTATATTTGTATCTGTGACATATTTATTTCACCGATGAAGAGAATTTAATCCCAATTCATCATCTGAAAATTGCACGTACATATACCACCATAAATGACCAATGATTCGCTATGAGCTTTTGAATTTCAAATCTTAAATAATAAGGAAATATATGGATTGAAGCATACCGAATGCCCGAGTAAATTTTACACCCAAATATACATAAATAGACATACGTTCAATGATTTTATATGAATATTTTAGAACGAATACGTGTATTGAATTATACATATAAATCCATAGCATAATTGAAGCTTTCGATGATTTATGACTTAAAAAATGTAAAAATTAATGTATGTTACAAGATAAATACAATGATTTATTTCTACACATGATACCCAACCAATTGTTTATATATTTTTTAATGTTAAAATGAAGAATTAAATGGAAACAATACGTGAAGATATTGTTTAATAATAGAAAAATAAAGTTATTTTACAAAATAGTGTTGTAAATATAGGCCCGAATTGATAGAAAAGTAGAATCAAAATTTGAAACAATGACAATATAAAATTAGCATTTTTTATATATTGGTACTCGGCACAAAAGCCTAAATATAGCATTCCTTCGAAAACGCCAACATTTTAATACTATTGTAGCGATAAAATTATTTTTGTATTGAATGCACTATTAGTCGTTGTTTTATATTCATCAAATTAATTCAAATCAAAACTTTTATTTATAAATAATTCAATCGTTCAACGAGGCTATGAAGTAAAGCATCAAAAATGTACATTATTCGAAATTCAATAAAAAAAGAAACTACAAATGAAATGAAATATTTACGTGAAGTATTTTGAACAAAATAGGTATATGCGTGAAAATACACAACATATAGGTAGATATAAATGTATACTCTCGTTTTCCCAAATGATAACCATATAAATTAAAAAGAAAATACTATGTACAACTTTGTGAAACCAGAAAAGCATGAATAACATTCGGTTAGAGGCATATTATTAGATTGGTAACCAAGCAGATGTGACTTTAGCAATGATCTAATTTGCATATACGTATATATCAAATGTTACCAAATAATAAGTATTCCTCATTTTGGTAATCGATGCGTATTCAAACGTGTATGCATTTTACATACTTATGAACTCCTCTGTTCCATTGACTTTGCTCAGAATTTATTTGAATTTTAAATATAGAAAAAGCAATTCATTCCTGGTTGAGAAATAATAAAATGCATTTTCATATTAGTTCCAAAATGAAATGAAGAAAGGAGTTCATTCACATGGTTTTCTTCTAAGATTTTTTTATAGCATACACTTATATTTTATACCATTTAAAACATATAAAGTATGACTGATTTTTTTAAATTTAAATACACACAATTTCACGAATAAAAATGAATTACAAAAAACGAATAGCAAAGTTTTACAAATTAAATGATTACTTAAAATCATTGTCACACACACTTCATCAATGGTCCCAAAAATAGTCTTCAAAAATATCATTCAAACCGTTAGAGAATTATTAATTTTGAAAATGGTTAGAGATATTCGCGAATACGCTCATCGATACGTTCGCTTACGTGACCCACTGCGTGAGCGTTCTAAATGAAACTCGGAAGTCATTCTACTTTCAACACCAAGGGAACGAGGAGGTGAGTGTATGATACAGACGAGACGGATGTAACCCTTTCCTTTAAATAGATATTGAAGAGGCCCTAGTCCTACAGTGGACAATTTTGGCTATGATGATGATGATATTTTAAGAACATGCAAAAAATGAATTGATTTTTTCTTATATTGCCTAGATTGTATATGCCTCAAAAATTTTATGAGCCAACGCGTAATTTAAAGGATTCAAAAAATTACTCAAAGTATATTGCTCACTTATTACACATGCGGCGTGTAGAAATCGTGGTTGAAATACCAACCTTCAATTGAAAAACTTAGCTAATTCTAGCTATTTGCATGTATTTAAGCCCTCTCTTTATAACATATTTATATTATTTTAATTCATTCATATAAATAATAATGCTTATCATTTATTTACAACTTCTATCTCTATATGGAGCATTTTTTTTTAAATAATATCAGATAATCATTTTAAAAAATTGTACTAACGATGCTTATTTACCATAGTAACATTTAAGTGAGTACCTCGCCATATGATCCCCGGCATTCAGATGTTTAATATGTAAAATGGCATTGTGTCTTAATGATTTTTATATTATCAATGAATGTTTTTCAATCACCAATGAATAAAAATATTATGTGTAGAGTAGATAATATATATGTTAATAATTTTTGTAGATAGAAAGCGTTAAGAAAATCATAATACCTTGACCAACTCCAAATGCTCCGTACACTCCGAGATACATATCACGTTTAGCTTCGTTAACAACATCGCCAACAACCTATTCTCAAAAAATAACAAAATGAAAAAAATCCAAATAATAAATAATTTTATGGATACAAATATACCGCTCTGCATTAGCTTATGCAGGGCGTTAAAATAATAAATACACACCAATTCCTCATCATTTGACCAAATTGCTAGCCAAACATTTGAACCAATTGAAAATCCTTGATATATGAAGTTCATTATAATTGTGGCTGCAGATAAATATGCACCAATGCTAACAAGATAATGTGAATAGACACGCCATTTGACCTATGAATATGTAGAATTAATTTTAAAACTTTAAAGACTTTTTAAACATGCAATAAAGAAATAAGAATTCCACTTACACTTCCAGTTTCAGCTTTTTCAGTTTCAATAATTTTATTTTCTTTCTTTTTTTCTTCGGGTGTTTTTTCCGGTGTTTTGTCTGGAGTTCTTTTTTTTACCTCAGGAGGAACTACACAGATTATAAAAATTATTATTGCACACTATCTATTATTATTGCACAAATATTAGGGGTACCGGAAAATAATCCATTTTTTAAACATAACAAAAACTTATTGAAATATATTTACATATCATTATAAAATATAATTTCCATTATTATTAAGGACTGTTTGCCATCTTTCTGGCAGCTTTTCAATCCCCTTTTTGTAGAAGTTGGATGTCTTTGAGGAAAAATACGAATTTAAAAAGTTTTCAACGTCATTTAGAATACTATTTTTTTTTTCGTTTAAAGAATGCTCCAACGAGCGAAACAAATAAAAGTCAGATAGTGCGAGATCTGGTGAGTATGGAGGATGATTTAAAACTTCGAAATTAAGCTCAGATTTTTTTTTGGGGGTCACCGCTGCCTTTTATGGGCGCGCGTTGTCGTGAAGAAGAATCGCCCCTTTTCAATTGACCAAAGAAGGACGTTTCACTTCTAATTTTTCATTCATTCTTTCGAGATGTTCACAATAAATTGCAGCAGTTACCGTTTTTCCCGGTTTTAAAAGTTCATAATGGATAATTCCACGACTACTCCACTATACACACAATAGAACCTTGCAGAGGGTGAGACCCGGCTTAGGGGTCGGAACAGATACTGCGTTCTTCGAAAGCCATTGTTTTTTTTTATTTAACATTGTCGTAGACGATCCGTTTATCGTCACTAGTTACAATTCGACTCAAAAATGGATCAGTATTATGTCTAATTAAAAACGAATTGCACGCATCTATGCGTGCATTTTTGTTGTCTTCGGACAGCGCATGTGGAATCCAAACTCCCATTCTGTGAACTTTGCCGATTTTTTTCATGTACTCTTGAACTGTGAACCATGGAACATCGAGCTTTTTTGATAATTCCTGGATACTTAAATGAGTATCGGATTCCACCATGGCCTTCAGCATATCGTCTACGAATTTCCACGGTTTTCCTGATATTGGTTCATCTTTCAAGCTTCTATCGCCTGATTTAAATCGCCGGAACCAAAACTGACATCTGTTAGCTGTTACTTTCGCTCCATAAAGCTTTTTGAGATTTTTGACCGTCTTCGTCGCATTCCAGCCTTCATCGAAAAAAAGGAGCATGCAGTGCCGTATATGTTGCTCTGTTGCTTCGGGCTTGCTCATTTTACTCCTAATAATAAAAAATATTTATGGGACAAAAATATAAACCCGAGAAACAGTACTATAAAAAAAAAACTTACGACGATGTTCTCTTCACGGTGTCCAGAGACAGACTGATCACAAGTAACGCATGCAAAAAAATGGATTAGTTTCCGGTACCCCTAATATATTACATAGAAATTAACCCTATCAGAAATCTTGAGACAGAGACGGATGTCTTGTGTCTCATTATACACTCGCGCATCGATGGCAAAGTCGTGCCGTAAAGGTACCCCTACACGTCTAAACATTCTCAATATATATTTTTATTTATTTATAGAAACTCGTAAATATTTATACTTACTGTTACTTAACAAAAAGTCGTATTCTAAAGAATCTTAACTACCACAAAATTTAAGTATAATTAACTGAAGTCGCTATCGTCGGATAAACTATTAAACTCTTTCAACAAAGAAAAGACGACTTTCGTTTGTGTTGTTTTGATAGCAGGCGTTTGTTTTGATAATGAAGATACTCGCATCATTCTTATCATTGGCCAATTTTGTTATTCCCCCTTGACTGTTCTGGAGTGGCGTCATTAGCTGAGTATCACCACTCCTTTGCAAAATCTACTCCTTCAGAAGTAAACTGGCAGGCTTGCACGGTAACCTTGTCATTTATTTTCGCAACACATTAATAGGCAAAAATAGCTGAACGACAAAAAGCAGATACTATGCAAGTTGAACATTAAGAAGTATTCCGAAGAAATAAACAAATATTGTGTGCTATCAACAGTGTTTATTTTTTGAGGTTCATTTATTGAGCCTGGTTCATTATCAAGCTTGTTACACAATGCAGCGGAACTGACAGAAAATTTGATTTACATTAGAGCATAACGTGTATGATGAAAAATATAAGAATGATATCCCCATGTTATGAAATATCTGCATAGAGAAAATGATATACGAACCACTAGGTGACTTTTGATCAGAAGGTGTCTCAGAAGCACTCTCAGAAAGAGATCTAGCTCTTTGTAATTTATTTAAGAATTCTTGACTACCTAGACTGCTTTCAAGCTGTTGTTTAATTTCAATTAAATCTGAGAAGGCAGAAAAAGAGCATCTGTGTTATTTTCTATAATTTTTTTACCACAAAAAATAAATAAAAATAATCATACCCGATTCACTTTCATCCGCAATTTCATTCAAATGAAGTAGAAGGAAATCTGCAAAGGCACCCTTTTTCTCTAATAATTGTTTATACGTTCCGAATTCAGTTATTTCACCTTCTTTTAATACAATTATATGATCTACTTCAGGCAAAAATGTAATTCCATGTGTAACAAGCAGTCGAGTCTTATTTTTTAAAAGACCCTTGGGTCCGATTACTTGTTCAAATATATGTTTTCCAACATGGGAATCGACAGCACTCAAAGGATCATCGAGGAAATATATATCATTATCGCAATAAACAGCTCTAGCAAGGGATACTCTTTGTTTTTGACCACCAGATAAATTAATACCTAAAAGAGATTTACAAATTTAAAAAAATACTACAATATGTAGCAAAATCAACACGTTAATAAATCATTACCTTTTTCTCCAATTTCAGTTTGATCTCCTCCTGGCAGCATATCTAAATCGGGTTTCAATGCACAAGAATTGATGACATCGTTGTAAATACCCTTTTCTAGAGATTTTCCAAAGAGAATATTGTCTTGGAGTGATGAATTTTGTATCCATGCTTGTTGTGAAACATAAGCTATAGAACCATACGTATTTATGCGACCGGATACTTTGTCCATCTCGCCGAGGAAAGCTGAAAGAAGTGAACTTTTCCCGGATCCAACGCTGCCAACTACAGCTACCAACGAGCCAGTTGGAATGTTCACATTGATATCGCGCAAAACCGGCTCATCTGTACCCCATGAAAACCTTCCATTTTCAATTACCAATGGATTTTCTAAAAAGATATAGTATTCAGTTTATTACATACATTTTTATATAAATGTGGAAATATTAAATGTTTAAAACATTTAAATAACTTACTCTCTGATGTATTATGATCAACAGCGTTTGGATCTAGCTCCTCAGCATTCATAAATTTATTAAGTCTTTTTACAGACACCCATGTCTACATTCATACAAAAAAATGTATTTATTACAAGAATGGATTCAAATATTATTGATGATATTAATAAAATTTGAAAAAACATAGCATAAAAGTTACAGAATCAACGAAGAATAAAAATTAAATTTAGTGTGAAATATCTAAACATAAGCTAAGAAATAAAAATAGTTATTGCATAGATCATTTAATATGAATTAACATTTTGTCTATTTTCTAATGTAATGATTAGAGTCCTTTTTAAAATAAATATTATGTCATTTAAAGATTTTATAAAATAACAGATAATGAGAGCATAAATCGTAATTTGCAAAAGTGTATTTTTGAAAGAAAAGCTAAGAGTAGACTTACTTGTACTATATTAGATATCAGCATAGGCAACATAGACATAGGAAATCGAAGTAGGTTGAACAGTGATAAAGAAACAAATGCAGTACTGGCATCCAGTATATTGTTTACTGGGTCCAAAAGAACGTATGTTGCAAATGTTACAAGGGAAACCTATTTCATAGAAGAATTCATAGTTTAATGAAATAGTAAAGAAAATATATTAACACTTTAAGTACCCATATTTTGTATGTAAGCCTATATTCTAAGTCGATAAGTCTGCTATGGAAATTTCATTGTACTGCTGCGTTGATGGATGATACATAGCGATGAGAATTATTTTATTTATTGGTGGACTCTTAAATTTGGCTTATTAATTAAAATTCATCGTGCATATTTCTAGATGCATAGCATCTAGTAATTGTAGTGTTCAAATAATGGTAATTTTAGAACAATTGCGCGTCAAAATAAGCAGTGGACCTTCAGTCCCGCTTTATAAATAAGGCAATGGGAATGGAATGCGGCCAGGATATCTTCATCCTAGAGGGTTGGCGAAACTAGCATTCATTCTATAGTCGCTATTGCAATGGTGGCTGGTAACTTTCACCGGTCTCGCCTCCACCGGTTTCCGATGATGCTAGTATATAAGGGTTCGTGCCCTTACTGAGCTCTCTTCTCTTTCTTTTGTTTGGATTTCAGGCGAGAAGGATCTTCCAGGAGCGACGCAAAATTCCTGGATCACGAAATTTAGAATCCAACGCCGCTTTCCGCTGTAATCGTCATACCTGCCATCGTACACACGCTATCTGTCGCACCCCTTTTGTTTGGTCGCCGTTGCCACCGGTTCTCAACCTGTGATTCAAGAATAAATGCGTTGTGCGGCTAATCTGGAATTTTATTGAATTCCTGTGGCCCTTCTTCATTTCGAATACTCTTCCAGTCTCGAGTCGAATTATTTGCATTTGTCGAGCCTTTGCAATACAACTTCGCAGAAAGTTAGGATGCGGATGCATAGGGAAGAAAACAAAAGAATTGACCGATTGCCTTGGGTGCGGGAAGATGTGCTCTTCCTGTCGACATCCTCTTTAATCTTGAAGTTTTGATCCCACTCTGAGCTATTTTAAAATAAAGATCTTGGCCAAGAACTAGATTTTTCATCACCATTTGACCACCTTCTACTTTCCTCGCAGATCTCTCCACAACCCAATAACGAATAGATCTACGGAGATCATCCAACTGCAAGTACATATAAGGCGGGATATAGGACTTAGGCGACCTCTATTATTTTTATCTCTATTAATTTTATTAGAAATGCTATCCACAGAATAAATTCATGTTTTTCTATTATCTGATAGTAATAAAATTAATCGGACCCATTAACACTAGATCTAACTAATTTTATTGGTGATTCCAGATTTATGATAATCTATCAATATAAGAGCATAACATTTTATAAAAATATATATATGGATCTTAAAGTGTTAATATGACCTTCACCACTGTCCAGTACATTAATATTTTTCTTCCGCATATGAATGAATAACCTGATAAAAAAAACACCATAAGAAAATTCATGTAAAGGGTACGAAAAGTGAGAAATATTTTCACTTGAAGATGAAAAATAAAATTCAAGATCAGAAAGGGCAAAAATATAGCCTTTACCCAAATGGTAATTTTTGTTGATTATACCTCTATTGTATACACAATCAATATTGGCAGCAAATTTATTGGCATATACATAATGTTGAATAAGGTGATAGACACAAAAGCTTTCTGGGGTGTCAATACATTTTTCTCATCCACAAGCGAGTACGTCATCAAAGTCAATATAGAAACCTTGTTAACAGATCGGTTTTATTTATTTCAGTAATAAAATATCAATCCATATAAAGGAATGTAATAAAAATACAATACAAACACTCATTATACAGCCTCTGTTTCTTCAAGTCCAAATATACCAACATGGATATATTTATATATTATAATATCAATTTTCTTTTTACAAATATTGATAATTGAGATACTTTGAGAAAATAATAAAATCTTACCAAAAAGGGAGCACATGACCAAATAAAAGATGTAGCAGCATTCAGGTATGCAGATTGCCTCAACACACGAATTTCCCTGTCTCTAATTTTTAAAATTTGTGCTTCAAAGCTTGGTTCCCATGCATATAATTTAAGTACCTAATTAAATAAAAAAGATTATTTTTAATATAATATATTTTATTACAAAAAAATCATTGTTATGCTCTATAAAAAAAACCTGATTCTTTGAGTGATGTGTACTCTTATATCCATAAGAATTTCATTATTGTATCTACCAATTATAGTTCACAAAAGAGTTATCTACATTAGTTATTAAATATACCCAAAAGAAACCAAACATAATATTTTCTAATTTAATTATTTAACAAAAACACTTTTAATCCCATTCAAAGCACACTCCATTGGTACAAATACAACTGTCTAATCTTATATCAATTGTTCAATTTTTTTAAATCCGTCTTCTGTGATACAGCGCCTCTGTCAGTTTTTTCTTCATCTCAGCAAAGTCCGCAAAATACATAACATCTTATTATATATAAAAATGAATCTCTGTTTGTTCGTATGTAATGCGCTGCCATACTGTTCATCAGATTGTGATAAAACTTCGTCCACTTATTGTTTATAATTGAGCGAGTAACATAGGCATAGTCTAATATATAAAAATCAATGTTTGTGTGTCCGTATTTAATGCGCTTCCATACTGTTCATCCAATTGCGATAAAACTTTGTTAACTTACTGTTTACACTTGCAGGAATAACATAAGCATAGTAAAAATATTGTATGGATGCACCATGTTGGCGCATATTGTTCTGATGAAATGAAGTTTGGGCAGTGGGGAGGAGGAGAGAAAAGATGCGCGCACAATATGGTGGTTAAGTCGGTCTTCGAGACGAAAGCGAGTGTGCAAATGCTTTTGGATCCCAGCTCTTCGGCCCGCGCTACATGTGGCTTAAAGCAATAAATCACGCACTACATTTCTTTTCAAATAATTATTAGACGAGTGGCATTGCAACGCATGCCGGGTAATGGCTAATTTTTAAATAAAAATGGAGTACATCTTTCAGTATGATTTCATGAATTATTTCAACATTTTCATTAGTGACCAGCGCAAGGTTTGTCATTGACAATTGAAATTTCACTGGTTTTGAATTGAGAAAATCACTCAAACATTGTTTTCCCAATAGCATCGTCCTTGTATGCCGCTTTTAACAATTCAAGAGTTTCTGTGCCAGTTTTTCCGAGCAAGAAGCAAAACAGCACGCTGTTCACTGGAATCAGACGTTGCAAAAATGACGAGCAAGCCAAACGGAACCTACTTCAGCGACGATGCTTGGCCTACTGAGTCGGAAATGGTAGCCCTATACGATCCTAGCGATAGAACACATTACTACAAAAACTCCACTCACCACAACATCAGTTAGGTTTCTTTTGGATACCCCATCATATTTTCTTTTTTGTCTACTCAATAGATTCTTGTATTTTTTTATGTCAAAAAGAAAGCTCAATATCAGCTAGTTAAATCGCATAGCATATTATAAAATACATTACCTTTATTCCACTAAGGACTTCATTCATGAGTTTCACTCTTTCATCTTTGTTTTTCATTTGTTTAATTTGTAACTTTTTCACTTGATTGGCAATAAATCCATTGATCGGAATAAGGAAAATCATCACAGCCAAACCAGCAAGAACTGAAGGTCCCAGAATTCTCCATAAGAAATATAAAGCCAAGCCAATTTGAAGAGGTGCAGACCAAATCATATTTAAATATGATGTAAGATCCATAAATCTGTGAATAACATATTTATATTTAAAAGAAATATTTTACATTTATATAGTTCTAAAGTATGCAAGGCTCTGTGTTTACCTCTGCGCATCAACAGACATCAGGTTTACAATTTCACCAACAGTTGATTCTTTACGAGCCATATTTGAAAGTCTTAGCGCTTTTCTATAAACGGCACTTATCAATGCTGTTCGTATTCTCAACCCCACCACAAACATCCTGTGAAAGTATTGAGACAGCACTAATGTTTGCACTACTGCAGTGCCAAATAACAGAACTGCATATAAATAGCCTCGCCATAGAGGTTCATCATTTTCTACAAACGAAATCAGCAAACTGAAAATATTAAAAATGATAACCTTTTTTCCGCTATATCAAATAGTTTTAAAATATTATACGAGCACTATTTAAAATAAAAAAAATACCTTAAAAGTTGTGGGGAAACAAATGCTAATATATCTTGAATGAATTTCAAAAAGGCGCCAAATAGAAACGTCGGCCCGAAAGCTTTACAAAGGGCTGGCATTATAGATGCATTTTTCTTTGGTTTATTCGATCCAAAGTCTACACTTCCGGATGCTTTTTTGTATGTTGCTTTTGTGCTATGTTTACTAAAAATCACACATAACAAATTTAGTACGTATATTGATTTATTTAAATTTAATTTATTTAGCTTACTTGTGAACTTTTTCGAGAGTTTGTTTCCAATATTTGTCGAATAAAGGTACAATTTCAGCAGATACATCTTCTGGATTCATTGCCCATAAATCGTCATAAACTAATGGTCTTTTCCATCCGAGCCATACAAGAGGGTCAAACCAAGCAAAGAATAGACGCGATGGAAAACCACTGCAACGTTCTGGACAGGGATTCTGAAAAGTTATTTAATCAAAAATGTAATTTACACAGCAAAATTTTTTTAAGATGTGTACAAATGTACTGTTTAGTTATGATTCCCAAATAGACGTACAATATAAATACTAAAAATATTTACATAAAATAATTTAACTTATCTACTCTAACATATCGTTTATAATAAATTGAAATTCAACAAAGTCTTACTTTTTGGGGAGGCGTTCCAGGCTGTTGCGGAGCATCGTCAACAAAACAATTTAGTATAAGCATTACAAGTAGTAATGAAAAGAAGATCATGAAACTTGTAAATGCATACATGTCAAATTCTCCATCCTCATCGGTATTAAATGTTGTTGTTTCATTGCTAGATTCAACAACATCTTGATTTTTAACTGAGATAATTTGCGATCTAAATTGTGGTATACTGAACAACACGAAAAAAAACCAAAACAAAGTTAATAAGCCTGATGCTCTCATACCATATTTTCTATTGAAGAATAAAAAAACGACCGAAAGACACTGAAAAACAAAAATAAAACATGTTAATAAACAAAATTTTGCAAAAATTATTTATGAGTATCAACTCTTAATAATTTGTCATAACTCGAAAGAAAATATTATTATTTATAGGATAAAATATTTAAGGTGACTTGGAGTTAATAATTGCTAAAATTTATTTTTTATAAAAGATATGAAACAATTGTATTTTAAAAAGTAGTTGGCATAAATCTGAATTGATAAAAAACCATCCACTAACTACTGCTTATAGAATATATGTCCACACAGATCCATTAAAATCTTAACGTGCATTTGTGTAGCAAACGTAACCATGGAAAATAGCTTTAATAATCTTAAAATAACACCGAAATTAAAATAGGGCCTAGGGGCCAAAAAAAATGGTACTAAGGTCCTATTTTATTTCTGGTATTAAAAATATATATGATTAAATTAAAATTACATTCTGTATTTAAAAAATTACATTATCTAAATTTTAAACAAATCATAATACTTACAAAGGTTAATATTTTTATCACAGGAGTATAGTATTCCACACTAGCTACATCACCTTCCGACGATTTGTGTATTGCGACACCCAGGTCTACTAAAGTTAGCACCAGTAATAAAATTGTTGTAAATAATTTACTAATATTAATTATATTCCAAGGAATGTTTCTATCTTTGCTTTTATAGATGTACGACACTTCTATCAAGGAAAAAAACCACAAAAAAGCACATGGCGTCCAAACAAGCACTGTATTTTCAAAACAAGGTGTAAACTTTGGATTGTCCGTGTTCCATGTTAAATTAGAGTTCTGAAACAAATAAAAAAAAAACAACAATTAAACAATTCAGCTTTTGTACATAACATAGCAATTCTACAATTTCGCATATTTTTCGTTAAACTGAATTTCTCATGGCAATGAAACTCATCTACAACGGGCTGTTGATTATTGATACTCTTATATTTGCTTTTATTTAAGAAACAAATGTTCAATAATAACTAGATAAGGAATCTAAAAAAAGTACTTAAAAAGAACTATTGTTTTTAAAGATAGATTTTACACCAGCTTTAAACCTAATAAAAATATTAAATTTGGAAAAATCACTTTTTATAATGCTTTTTATGAAATTTTATTTTTATACTATTCTGGACGTGTAAACAAGCTGTCTGTTAACATTTAACCCTTTCCACTCGCTTTTTTTTTTTGGTAGGGGTAGAAATGTGCACAAAGTACATAAAACAATTAATTAGTATTTTAGAAATAATACAGTCGTAAAAAATGAATTTGCATTTTTCAAAAGTTTTAATCTGCGCATATGAATTTCAAACACATCATTTCAAAACTCTCTGTAAACATTTCAGATGAAGGTTTTTGTTATTAGGACCGTAATCGTAGCTGTGTTTTGAAATCAACCGCATTTAAATCATCTAATATATAAAAAATAATGTTTGTTTGTACGTATTTAATGCGCTGCCACATAGTTCAACCGATCGCAATAAAATTTTGTCAACTTACTGTTGACACTTGCGGGAATAACATAAGCATAGTAAAGCAAGTGCTTATGGCATTGCAACTAATGCCGGATATTCGCTAGTTATCAATAAAAAAGGAGAAATCTTATTCGGAAAATGATGACTTTTGTTCATTTTTATGTAAAATACGTACAGATAAGCGTGGAGATATGTTATTTTACAGTAAAATAATATTTTGATTTAAAATGATACTCTTAAGCCTCTTTGTTGGTATCGACTATTTAGAAGTAGATTTAGTTCTTAATATGTATTAGACTATTTTCGCTCTAAACTAGATGACGTATATTTACTTTTTGCCATATTTGTCACATTAAATTAAAAATATATTCCGATACAACGGACGAACAATTTAAATATTTGTTCAGCCAAAACTGACAATTCCCCACCTGCCATTAAAACAAACCAAGAGTTAGGTCTAATAACAACATTTATGGTACTTAAAAAAAACATGAAATGTTTCATTTACAATTATCAATGTATCGTGATTTATGAAGTGTTTGTGTAAATACACGCAGAATAAATGTAATTGCTATTTCCATGATAGATTTAATGAAAATTATATAAGTATTGCAAATATAAGTGTATTTTCTCTAGTTTTTATTGTTAAAATTGATGTTTTCTTGAGACAAGAAAGTTAGTTTTAAAGGAAATCTAATTCAAAATCTATTTAAATTTGAATAAATAAGAACAAGTTTTTGTACTCTTTAATTGATATTCGCTTTAAATAGCAGCATAAAAAAGTAATTATCCTTGAACTTTAAACATGTACGAAGTATCTTTATGCCCTTTTTGTCTTTTTCAATTATTAAATCTTAAATAGGAAAAAAAAAACAAACTGACCGTTTATAATTACGCTATAGAGTTAATAAGAACAATTCAGGATTTTTCAATCATCAAATATCACTTGAAGTCCGAGATCAATCATTAAAATTTAATTTTCAGTTCAATTGATAATTTCTTGAAACCACAAGTGTTTAAAAGTGTTTTTTGTTCATCATTTCAAAGTTCACAGCGGATTCCAACGGTAATTGTATAAGACACTCTCAATGGTACATCAAAATATGCATAGTCATCCATAAGCGAAAATTAATGAACTTGTCCGCAAAATCCGCTAAATCATTGGGCAAATGCTTTATATAGGGGTAAATTTATTTTATTCATTATATAAATCTATTGCGAAAGAGAAGATATAACCATTTTGTATTCCTCATAATTTATTGTAGCGTAAAATTGTGGCGAAGACACAAAAGAGACCGCGGAATTTATGAAAAAGGACAATAACAACGCAACATAGGCCTTGATTTGATCTCTATTAAGACAACTATGCGAAAAAAAAAAATGGGGAAGAATATTTCCCATATCGGACAAGGCATTTCCAAGTGGGCATTTATTTTAAAATCCATTCATGTAAACATAAATCGGTGGGAAAAAAAGCATATCAACAAAGAGACTCGACGGCTCCTTTTATATTTGCAAGGCAAGGAGATTACGACATCGTTTTTTAAGCAATCAACAATAGATGGCGATAATAATATATGACGCCATTAAAATAAAACCAATTCCAGAATAAACACATTAAACTTTATAAGTTAACTTTTAAAAGCATTTACTCCATTTTACATGTCAAACTGCCGATAACATTGTGCACATTCTTTGTCTAGGTGACACCTTGTTACATGGTTTTCGCTTAAAGATAAAAACAGCATCGCGAAAAGTAATATTGACAGGTCAAAATGAACAGCAACTTTACGGAAAATGGTTCGAAAGACAAAATTAATTTAATTGAAGCCATAAATTAAACGAAAAGTGCAAAATCATTACAGCAAACACTACATTCGTAGCTCGTCACCGAGCGATGACTAACCTAAAGAAAGCAAAACCTGCTTGGGTCATGATTTGGGTAATGATAATAAGTAAAATGCTTCTTCAATACGATGTCACTAGCGTTTTCTCTACGAAAACTCAAGAACGCATTCGAAGAACGTAGAGTTAAAATGACATTTCTTCGTTTCTTTTAAACTGGTTTCCCGTAAAAGTGTGTCAAAGCACAAAACGCATTTAGGTACATAGGAAACAAACATATCACTCAATAAGTCCGTAGGATAACTAATAAAAAAAGCAGCGAATCTTAACGCTTTCGCGCGCGGTATCGTCATTTTAATTGGTTTCGTGAATCCGATTGCCGACAATATTCATGAATACCGATTAGTGCTTATAAGCAATCGCCAAAACAAACAATGAGTCAATTATTCTGTTTCGTGTTTGCCTCTTGATTTCACTAATCGTTGTTATTGATAACATTCCATCGATAAGACCGAAGTTTTATCGCCGTCGAACCATTCATCATTAAATTAATTGATCCACACGTTTTTTTTAATATGTTCTTTACACTTTTCAGTGATTTTCAACCATTGTATTTTCTTTAATAATAAAACTATTTAAACCATCGCTAATACACACAATGAAAGGTCGATCGTTTTGTCTCGTGTTATTGTATTAGAGTAACGGGAGTCGAAAGCACACAAGCAGAGCAGGATTTTTTTGGGCAGGTTTGGCATCTCCATGAAGTCTCAGTGCGTTTATTATTTTTTGAACACCACCTGCAGCGCAAATAACATATTTTCTTTTTATAATTTTTTGGAATAAGATTTTTTTCCAAAAAAATGACTAGAGTATTGCCTATTGTTGGAGTAGGTGTGACAGTTACCAATTCTCTACCATCTGTTATATGGGCAATACATAATAAGGATTCTATTAAATTGTCTCTAAATTGTAGAAAACTTATCACCTTTTCCATTTTAATGCGGTATAAAATCCACGCATTAAATACTGACATGTCTAACAAATGGAATATAATTTTTTTATACCACCGAATTGTTTTTCGGGGACAAGAATAGTATGCTATGAGTTGGCCTGACCTGTCAACACCACCCATAAATTTATTGTATTCCACAACTTCAATGGGCTTTATTTTTATGATTCCATATCTGTTAGTTTTTTCGATGAGCTGAGGGTGATATTTGGTTGTAATGCTTAATACGTCTCTAGTATCGTGCCATTTTGAAATATATATATTATTTTTTCTTAACCATATGTGTTCTCCCTTTTTAACCTTCTTCTTTGTTATTTCTGCTGGATTTCCTCTTCTATTTGCACGCAATGTCCCTGTTGTATGCGTCCTTTTTTCTAATAGTTTAGTAGATAATGAAATGTTATTAAAAAAAAATGTCCATAAAAACATGATGACCTTTGTGGAGAAATGGATTCATCAATTTAAGTACGATCATCAATCAAAGGCATCAATTTTGGTTCCTCTAGGTTCGTTATCAAATAACCTTCCTCTATAGATTTCTAGATTATGGATGTATCCATTTGGGGAACACAATTTATAAAATTTGATGCCATACTTAGCTTTCTTCCCTTTCGTGTATTGCCGTAACCACAGTCGCCCTCGACGAAGAAGAGATTCATCTAAAGAAATTTCTTCCGATGGAGAATATATATTTTGAAAATTCGAAACAACGATGTCAACAGTGAGCTTATTTTTGACATCCTGTCATTGTTATTTATCGTGCAATTTAAACATCTCAATATTTTTTCGAATCTTCTACTCGACATAATATAAGAAAATATTGGATGATAATACAATGAAGCTCGTGAAAACATTTTTCTTAGTGTTGGAAAGCCTATATGCCCACCGAGCAGACACAGTCCAAAAATTTTTTCCAATTCCATATAATTTATTTCATTGAATTTGGTCACCATGCAGTATCTTGTTTTTGGTAAATTGTAAAAGTAAACTTTTTACCATAAGCATTCGTACATTTTATCAACAATTTATTAACTTCCCCAGTCCAAATACTTGTAAAAAATTCTATAGGTGTATCTCCAATATCTTTTTTTATTCCTGAAGATGTAAAATCAAAACCAAAATCTGGTATGAGAATATTTGACCGGACCGGGCATGATGTTGATCGGACCTTATGATCCGCGAAAAAAAATTGTATTTACGTAAAAATATTTTGGGAATAAACATTATTTTATGTGATTTTGCCGAAATTGGTAATCCGAAACGTAAGTACATAATACTTTTACGTGGGCGATGTTCATAAAATGTCCAAGTCGGTGCATCACAAAAATCGAATTATTAACCAAAATGAATTTATCTTACTCGGAAAAGTTTGGGAGTCTTTGATCCATGTTTTGTAAATGGTTTGTTATTGTGTCCCTGAAGGCGGCAGGCATAGGACTAATCCGGCGCGAGAGGTTTAGGTTGAGCGAGCTTTATTTGCACTCATGTGCTGCAGCGACGAACGGAGTGACGATATGCGCGCAGGAAAGCGTTAAATCGAGTCATTCCCACCGAAATCTAGACGCTTGGAAATAGTGGCATAACTACTAATTGGCGAGCTTAGGCGACGCCTAGGGGCAGTAACTATCTAATGTATACATATATACAATACATATATGTTTTTAAATTTTTATATTAACTTTTCCCTACCGGTGATGTATTTACTACACTTTGACTCTAATAATAGGAATATCGATATGAAATATAATAGATACTGGATTCAGAATTTTTGTATTCTTCCGTAATATAATTACGAATCACATCAAAGTATTATAGTATGTAAGTATTCATCTGCAGCGACGGAAAATAAATAATTTGTCAGGAAATCGGGAATTTTGCGAGTTTTAGTCCGTGTCTCAGCTGATAGGAATTTTATCAGTCACATTGATGGTATTATACGAAAATAGGGACTCACGCGGTCATCAACTCGAACTAGCATTTAAATATCTGATGATGATACCTCCAACGAGTGTGGAGGCTTGAGCGTGCATTTTGGGCCCGATCCACACTATAGTGCCGTTGACGGTTCGATCTCGCTCCGGTCTCGATCCGATTAAATACATTATATTTATTATATTTTTTTTTTCAGCTGAAACATGGTTAAAGTAAAAAAAAACAAGTCACAGAAAAATTCTTGACATGTAATGATTTTTCAATGGGGAAATGTAAATTTCTCAATGAGAACAAATTCTATGTCTTGCTTTCAAACAACAACAAAAAAAACTAAGAAAAAAACCAGAATCACACAAATATGAATGTGTTCTTGGAGATAAGCCAAGCTTTAGGAATCGATAACCTAAACGAAAACAATATAATAGGATAGGATCATTTACTGTTTACTGTAAAATAAAATATCGATTTTCCTTCATTCAAAATATACTTAGAAGGTCCGCCAAATCAAATGTTATCAATTTTACCTCAATAACGCTGTCAACATGCCGATAACAGCATACGTTGTTTACGAACTTTAAAATAAAAGCAAATGCTCACAATGGAACTTAATAGTAAACGCAAACAATCTGAACTAAAATAAAATATTTGAACCTCGCTGTATTTTTTAGAGAATGCATTGAACCACTTTCAGCCAAATTGGGCCGTCTCAAACACTCTCTTTTGGCCCAAGCTGTGTATAGGTCCTCTAGTCAAATCCATGCCAGCCCACTCACAAATTGTTGACATTTTGGGCTCTGGATGGAAGGATAATTAAAATAAGCAGCGAGAAGACATTAAAGCGTTTGGATCTGCTCAGGTCATAATTCGATCAGCGATTAATTGCCGAAAATCGCTTTCTGTTCGCGTTATTAAACCAGGGCCTAAATTTCAAGTACAATTGGGAATCATATGGAATGGCTATTGGACAATACGTTAAATTAAAATTGACATTTTAAATTCTCAGCTTCTGATGTAGCGGAAGATGTACGTATTAGCTCCCGTTGGGAATTCCTACACCAATTTAATTGTATTTCGTTCGGATTAACAAATTGCAGCTCTTCTTAATTTTTAAAAAATAAATATTTGATAGCAACATAAAGAAAAATAATCTGATCGCGCAATTGATGGTAATAAAAGCTCGGTAGTGAATCAATTACACTTCAAGCATGCATCAAAAGAAAATATTGAATCCATCATGAACTCGAAAACCAATTGATATAGATAATTTATGACATTTGATAAATACTCGTAAATTAAACACTTTAGAATAAGGGCGATTTTCGCAAGATATTCATAAAACTTTAAAAGATATACTTTTTGATTTAAATTATATGGTCGGGCATTGATTAAATGGCACATAAATATACGAACACAATATATGGATAACATTCAGTCAGTTCATCATCTAATATATAAAAATCAATGTTTGTTTGTCCGTATTTAATGCGCTTTCATATCGTTCATCCGATTGCGATAAAACTTTGTCAACTTAGTATTTACACTTGCGGGAATAACATAAGGCATAGTGAAAATATTATATGAATGCACCATTTTGGCGCATATTGGTCCGGTGAAATGAGATTTGGGCTGCGAAGACGGGGAGAGAAAGGATGCGCGCGCAATACGGTGGTTTTGGATCCCAGCTCTTCAGCTCGAGCTACATGTGACCTGAAGCAATAAACCACGTACTGCGTTTCTTTTCAAATAATTATTAAACGCTTAGGCATTGCAACGCATGCCGGGTATTTGCTAGTTCTGTATAAAAACGACGTTAACGATTTTTTTCTTATTCTTCTAGTCTCAGAGAGAGCCAATATTTTTATTTTGTCTAAGACAGATCGGACTTCGCTTGGACGGGCAAAAAATACGCACACCCAGGGAAATTACAGGAATCAAGAGATTTCCTAAAATTGATATCTGTCAGATTGTTGAACTTCAAGGTTATTGCGTGCAAAACAGGTATAGGATGGTATAACCATCGATCCTAACAGAGGTTCAAGGTAAAATTTGTATCCGACATGGAAGGTGCGTTTTATGACTGCAGGTTAAAGATACTGGTATTAACCCATTTTTGTCCGGTGCTGCAATATGGAAACGTGTGTTTTTCCGCTTTGATTTTCATGTTAATATGGTTTAAACCAGCAAGCTATTTAGTTAAAAAGCGACAAGTTTAATAAACATTTTTTAGTTTTTTACTTTGAACAAAAATATGTCATCTGACATTTGATTTAATTCACCCTTATAGAACTTTCAAAACATCTAACAAAGTTATACTCGATATGATTCGACATAAACCTGAAAAACCTACAAAATATGAAACAGATTTAGATGAAGGATATTGATTTAAGATTTGCATATATGGTGCCATAATTTCTATAAATAAAATCCTTTATAATTTCGTTAACTTTTTTATATTACAGTTTTATTTTAAATTCAAAGTCCTTTTGTTTCAAAATTAAAACATCTCGAAAAAATGTGGAACTGCGTAAGGTGGTATATTCAGTTTAAAGAAGAAAATCGGATGAAAATGGGTTAAAATTTGCCTGCGCCTGTAGATTTTACTTCAGAGATTTTAAATGTTTATAACATGCGTACCGAAAAAAACAATATTTGCAAGCTGGCATTCGATAAGATAACTGCTATAAACGCAAGTGAAAATAAATGTATATAGTAAAATCTTACATTACGAACTTTCAAATTACATCCCATTTAAAAAGCATCTGTTAAAACTGTATTTATTACGTTAATCCTTGAGTAGTGAGCTAATTTTAAATCAACACAATGATAGATGCTATATTTGTATTTTCGCCACTTATCATCCGTACAAATCCACTTATCTGTTAAGACTGTCGCAGCGTGTATAAAGCTTGTATATAAATAAATAAACACTGTCAATAGCACACAATATTCGGTCATTTCTTCAAGTAACAATACACTTGAAATCTATTTATTATATCATTCACATATCATTATTAGTCGGAAAATTTGGGTTAACGATCTATGCAATCGTAGGATGTACGCAACACTCTCTTCGTCTCTGTTTTTCTTGAAACTCAACATGCAAAAAGATACTTTCCGTCTTTATCTGTCTTCGAGCTCAACGTGTAAGAATGCTCTTTCTGCATCACTGAAATTCTGACACAACTCATGTTAAGGGGTTAAGCACACAGTACTAAGCAGCTTATATTTACAAATGATTAGGTCTTTTGACAAACCATATTTTGCATAAATATTAGGTACAATTTCACATATTGTTTATTTAGGATCGCATCCATCTAGTTCACACACTGAAATTTTACAGTTCGCTGCAAATTTTAACATCTATTAAAAACAATCCCACAAACAGTCTATTTTTAAGTCCTCGGATACACACCACATGTATCCATATGAATGAAATTTTGCTCTGAATGTTTTGGAAGAGACGAAGCAATACCAATCCTAATTTTGATCGATCCAAGCAAACTGCAAAAATAGTTCGAAAAGACGACACAAAATGTACGATAAAAATATACAAAAGGGTCATTCATTCCAGTTATCGCATATGAAAAAGGAGTAAGCAGAAAATGATCGCGTGACCATTGAATGTATGGCATGCAAGTGAACTGTATGGATCAAACCGAAATGGTAACATAAAGCACAAGTAATAAAGTAGCTGCCAATTAAAGCCACACCTCAATCAACAGCATACAGCTGTGAAAAAGAAATATTTTCATCAAATTAGAAAAATAAATATTTTTGTACAGAATGTATCGGTTCTTAAGAGTATCTTCCAAAGACCGTGCGTTGCCTTGTAAAATAGAGAGATATATCAGAGACAAACGTCAATTTTTCATATAAAAGTGGTTATGAAAATCGCTATAAAAACATCAATTCTGTACGAGGAACGACTTATTTTAAGAAATGCTTTCTGGAGAAGTAATAGGAGAAATCGATATCCTTTACATATTAGGGGGAAAATATTCGTATATTTTGAGACCTTATAAAATATCGTCGTAAGCTATTTTTTGTAGAACTATTGTTAAATACAGTAGAATCTCAGGTTACGAGTTTAATTCGTTCCGGAAAGTAGCTCGTAAGGTGAAAAATTCGTAACCCGATACGAGTTTTCCCATAAAAAATAATGGAAATGCAATTAATTTATTCCGGATCCCCAAAAATATTACCATAAAAATGAGCAGAAAAGGAGAAAACGGCTGCATAATAAGATTTGTGTTGGGTGGAAGGAAGACAATTTTTATAAAACTAAATTCCTTCAAAAGATTATCCTGAACTATCATGGTGTGGGCAGGAGCATTTTACTATAGTTAGCATGGCTTTCAGAGGAAGATCTATCCATTCGGTAAACAGCTCTTCGTCAATCCATGCCTTGCTGTTTGACTTCCACATAACAGGCAGTTCTTTTGCACTTTGCGTCTTTCGAACGCTCGCGGGTTTTCCGAAGAGTAAACAAGAAGAGGCTTTATCCTCTTATCGCCAGTCGCATTCGCACAAAAGAAGAGTGTCAGACGGTCTTTCAACAGTTTATGACCTGGTAACTTGATTCGACCGGACCAAGTTACCGAACAAACGCGCTGATGCTCGCTCATGCAACTCGTAACCCGAAATTTTGCTCGTAAAGTGAGACAAAAATTTTGACGAGTCTCGGGTTACGATTTCGAATTTCAAATTTTCGAATATTTTCAGTTATCCCTAATATATATTATTGAATCGAGCAGTCTGATTTTGAAATCTTCTATAAATTGAAATCCATGCGGAATTGGTATGAATGAAATATTTTTCGTTGCTAAGGTACATCATAATCGCAACTAGCATCCAACCCAAGATTTTAAATAGACCAACTGTCAATTCAATTACAAAAATCCTATAACATCGAAGTTTTTATTTAGCTTGTTTGACGATGACGAAAAGACTTTCAATGCTGGAATCCTTCATAAATTACATAAGCATTCCTCGAAATTATCTAATATTAATCGGACATACTCAATAAAATTTAAATAATTTTTAATTATTCGCCATCGGTCAAGCGATTATATAATTACTGCGCTCGACGATGTGCTGGGTTGTTTATGAGTCCATGAGTTGAAATGGGAATAGGCAGCGACCGATGTCAATTAATTTGAACCCGAATCTCTTTGTGGAATTGTCTGTGTGCAAAGAATCCATTAGTAGCAATAACGATCCTGTTTTAGCTGCAAAGCGTACTCAATCTCTGCTTATTATTGAATGTATAAAGAGTCAAGCTTTTATTCTATATCATGAAGATGTTTTTATCGAAAGTTTTCCTCGAAGCGTATGGCATTCTATCTACTCTTATAACGGTAGTTTGGCTAACGTACGACTTGATGGCCATGGGGCATAATCGTTTCAACTTACTGTAGTATGAAAATCATGGACAATCGAAATGATAAATACAGCAGAGTCAATGACATTGCAAATGTTCATTTTGACATCAATTACCGATTTAAACGGGTACATGATTGCGGATTTCCATTAAAAATTAAATCTTGATATTTAAGTTTTTCCATTCAAGGAGCAATTAATTTGCGTTTGAGGAACTCCACTTGACGGTAGAGATCTTATCAGAGCCTTCTTTAAATACGTACACAGTTTTATCGCAATTTTTTTCTGTTAGCACGTGGGCTTTTTATTGTGGGGAAGTGATCTAATGGAGGATTCAAATTTTTTAATGGCACGATATAAATAGTGCCATATCTACTTGTATTATTCTTTGTTTTTACAGTGTCACTTGACGTAATCTCATTGTATCCATGCAAGCTCGTTTATCTAATTGCACCATAATAGGGCAGCAGCATTCAGTTGACATAATTAGCTTTCTAAATTTTTTTCAGTCGACATCCATGGTACTCAAGCAGTACAAAAATAAAAACAGATCATTGCATTAATTAATTCAAACATAACTTAAATGATCTCCGATGATTCTTTCTACTGGAATGAAAATAAACCATTTTACAATGTAACTTTTTTCGATTTCGAATTTCTGTTTACGAGTTGGTGTTAATTAGTTTTACATAGCCAAAATAAGAACATTTTCTCCGGGAATAGATTGACACTTTCGCCATGACGATCTATGGTGGATTAGCAAACTCTTTAATTAAACTCCTACAGGATCCGCTATCCTCTACCGATTTATAGCTGTCAAACCATTGATAACATCACGTTTACTGTTAGACGCAAAAATAATTATATTCTAACAGAAAAATAGGACAGATATTTGAATAGGAATTAAAATGTAATAGTTTATTCATACATTATAATATTATTTAATATCTTGCATTTATAATAGTATTAGTTAACTTTAAAAAATAAATTAGATTTATGGGGGGCGGGGAGGAGGGTTTTATGTTAGATACTTGCAACGCTCACACTCATTAAATTTAAGTCTAAGACGATCAACGCTTAGTTCATACTCGGAACATAACAAATATTTTAAAATGTCAACCCTGGTTCATGCTTAATATTTTGTCCATATCTAAAACATTATATAACGTGCCTCGATTCTTGCGCAATACTTACTCAGGTTTATTTACTTAAACAATACAATATTTATCTTTATGATTGCAAATTGAATGTGACTTTTATGTAGAGTTGCATGCTTTTATGTAAGATAAAGTTGCAAAATTTTGCGGGGACCCTTCCCAGAATTTTCCTTTGGACAAAGACTAGGATCTGCTGACCATCAGGGGCTACTTACGATAAAATAGTTTGACGATGACTGTCTATTGCAGACGACTTTAATTCAGCTTTGATGAATGTTACGCAAGTAGCTCGTGCCAAATCAACAGACCATTGTCAAATCAGATTTTCCGATGGCGAAGGACAGTATAATAATTATCTCATTTCCGTGCGAATTGTGCATATGACACTCCCGTCAACTCTTTGTTCGCCCACTCGAAACGATCATAATGTACGAAGGTCTAAAAAGGTTGATTTTCATTTTTATAATGCACAAGGCTGTCGTCACATGGCTTAGAAATTTCATTAAAAATTCAGCTTTCATATGATAGAGTAATATCTATTGAGCACGATAACAATTGCCATATATGCTGCTGATATGGTCATATTTAACTGAAACGATGACTACACACCATAATGATCAACATGAATACATAAATTATTTTCAGGTGTATTGCATACGCGAAATAGCACGCGATCTAAAAATTAATGATCATTGAAAGTTTCGAACGTCGATCGAATCGGTGAAATCGAAGGTTTTCACGTATTTTGCAAACAATAGTTGCACCGCAAAGGGTAAATTATGGCATCATCGACAAGCTTCGAGACTCGACGAAACGTCGTCTTTAAGATTCCTTTTTTGCTTGAAGAGTCCTATCCAAATAATGCCTCATTTTTTCACCAGCACTATTCAACGAATAAAGATTATCTAATATGCCAACTTTTCAAGGTTAATCAAGCATCTATTCATTTGTCAAAAACATTCTTCAACAGTCGCAATTAGGAATTCTGCAGAATCCTAGCAACAACAAAAAAGCCAATGCCGATAATCTTATCATAATAATAACACGTGGGTCGCGTAGATAAATCGCCATATGAAAAGTTCGCATTACCCGTTTTAACAGTTTTAGCACCACTGAGCAATGCGATGGCCGTCGTTAATGATTGACAACAGGATTTACAGACATATTACATAACAACCACATGTGAAATATTTGAGAATTCATTATACAACACTTCTTTTTGCGGACCATCTTTTAAAGAAAACTAGCCATAATGACATTGGAGAAAAAAGTCTTACAAAACTACTATCTAGATAATTGCATAGGAAATCAATGAGTCATAAAAAGAAGCATAGCAACCGACGATAGAGTGTACATAGAAAGTATATGATCTAAGACCACAGTGAAAGATCAACAACCCAAATAACCCATGTTATGGAAATATTTCATGGAAAATCAATTCAAATGAGGGTTTGTACGAAACAGTCCAAGACCCGGGATACGAAAGATAAAACAAGTTGATAAGCAGCTCGAAAAAAATAAAACAGCTCGAAAGAAAATGTAAAAAAAAACCTACAAAACCATTTATCAAAAAATGAAAGTTCGGATCAAATCGATCAGATTATCTATTTATTGATATAAATTTGCAATATTATGTGAAAAATATTATAATGAATCTCGAAAAAATGAGTTACATTTGAAAGAAATGAAACATAATCTGAATTACAGCCTTGAATACTAAGATTTGCTATTTATTTTGAAATATTATATAAAATTCAATATATCATTACTCCCATTCATGCAGAGTTGAGGTGTAGTAATTACATCACCGGTAGGGAAAGGTTAATATAACAATTTGAAAAACATAGATAGATTAGACAGTTACTGCCCTTAGACGTCCCCTAGAGTGCAGATTTCGGCGGAAATGTCTCGATTTAATAGCTTTAGGTGAGGTGTACGATTTCTGTTAGCTAAAAATTTCAATCCCGAATTTTTCGGGATTACGTTTACTACGTTATCCCGGGATTCATGAGCACCTAAAACTGTCCGGTGTCCCGGGATTGGATTCCTCTAGATCGGGGATGTCCAACCGGTCGATCCCGATCGACCGGTCGATCTTTAAGCAATATTTGATCGATCCCGACGACTTCCGTGAATTTTGAAAAAATATATTACTTAAATATATTTACAGCCGACAATGAAAAATAAAATCCCGAAGATCGAACTCTTTAACTTGACTAGATTCGTATGTATCTGCTAATTTGAGTTAAATTTGAAGAAAGGAAAAAGAAATACCTTAAATAAATTTCCTATAAGAATCATACTAGAAGTCGATCCCGAGCCAATTTTAAATTGAAAAGTAGCTCCCAAGACGAAAAAGGTTTAACAAAATAGAACGCACGCCTCATATGCAAACAGACATTTTATTGGAATCTCTTAATTTCAGTTATATATATTTTTGGCTTTAAAAAAAGCAAGTGGGGTTGTAAACTCGTAATGGAAAAATGAGAAGCGTTCATTTTAGCGAAACAACTAAAACACGCAGTCATTGTTTTTTAACATCATAAATAAGCACGAGTTTATATAGATCTATGAGTGTGCCGTTAAATTGATAAGGCAAAACTTACATCATTCATGTTAATGCATGGAAACCACAACAAGATGCCAGATACGAAAGTAAGGCACGCATTAGAACTCATCACTGAAAATGTGATGACTTACGATGACAAGAAGTTTTATATTATCTGAAATACTAATTTGAATAACGAGCACTTTCACTAATATTTTCAGTATTTTAAAGCATCCATTTGAATATAAACACAAATTTTTATCATGACCAATTAAGCTGCAATGTTATCAAAGCACTGTATCATAAATGGCAAAATTATTATTGTCAATTTCATCATCATTGATATTTCAAATATATTTTCACTTCATGTCTTTCTTTATTATCCATTGTGAATTTACTAATTGCTCTTAATATTTGAAATAAACTTGAGTTATCAATTCAACTTGTCAATGCACCAGAGATACGACCGACAACACATCACTCAATAATTTCGTAGGGCTTTTTTAATTTAATTTTTTCTTCTTCTTTATTTGGAGTCGTTCTTCCGCATTGCCTTCAAAATAATCCTGCAATCTTACTGAGTGATCGAGTTACGTCGATTACACAATTGGTGGCATTATCATAATCATATTCAAGAGTATAAATATTCTGACGATACAATTTTTTTTTCTGCAAAATCTAAAAAGATTTAAATTTTCTAATTATAATAAGTAGAATAAAATATTAAGTTTATTGATCACTTTAGTCGTTTTCAAAACTCAATTCTATAGATAGTGCATGAAACTTACATAATAAAATTTCAACAGATTTATTCGCAATCAATTTATGTCGTTCAATTGCAGAATAATTAGCACAGATTGGATCTTGTATGTCTGAGTCCAATAAAGGACTTTGGCCTTTTGAATGGCGATAAGTATCACGTCCATACCATCTAATTCAGGCTCAACCAAATCGATCGATCGCGAATGTCTTATTACAATCCTGTTTCATTGAACAAATTAGGCAGCATCTCTACTGATGGGATTCCTGTCTTTTCAGCAAAAAATGTTTCATCTAACTCATAAGTATAAAATGAACTTTATTTACCAAAAATCTTAGATAACTTTCGTAACAAATATTACAACAAACATCACATCCAAGCATAAACAAAGTCTAGATATAAATGCCGACTCGAGGTGATTTAGGATAACGTAGCGACTATTCTAGCTATGATAAGCATGATAAGATTTGTGTCATTTCAATTTTCCCTTTGTTTTTAAATCTGCGATTCATGATAGGCATTGTCAGAATTTATTTGTCATGAAGTAACATTGGGAAGCTTCGTATTATCTCCCCCTTTGGACAACGTTGGATAAACGGTTACTAATCATTAAACTTTTTACTGTTTCAATATATCAGATAATCTGAAAAAAATTAATAATATTGATTCTAAAAGCTTGTTTCTACTAGCTTGATGGCATAAAGCATATCTCATCCCTTTATCCCTTTGTATAATTAAAAATCTTCGCACTACCATCATTTAAAAAATGCATAGGAAAGAAAACAAGCAACTTTGCTTATAATAATTGAAATGTAATGATCTGCTCTTCTACTGCTCCGGATAATCGAGTTTGTAGCAAACCGCGTAAATCGAATCAATCTCTTTAGAGCAATGGTCTTAACTAGGGGTGCAGGAAGATATTTCCGGAGGTGCGGAAAACACATCCAACACATTGTATTTCGCCAAAATTTTTTTTCTAAATTAAAAATTCGAAACACTTCAATGGAGTGCGGATACCTATTTTCCGATTCCAAGGGGTGCGGCTCACTTAAAAGGTTAAGAACCACTGCTTTAGAGACATGATTATTACAAGTCTTCACAATATACGTAAGTCAATAATTTCAAATAATAATTTACGAGAGAGAATAGATAAGTCTTACTGATACTAATCTCTGTAATTTTCGATGATTCGCTGTAAAAAAATGTTCCCCCATAGAAAAATATCACGTGCAAATCATGCCATTTATCGTACATTATTTTATTACATTTTGTAATTATCACTATATTATACAATATTAAACACTAATGTGTCGCACCTTTTTGTATTTATTGGGGGGGGGGGGGAAATACCGATCTTTGAATTTTTATTATTCTTTCGGTAGCTCAAATGATTTTCTATAAATATAAGACAGTTCGTCAATGGTCATCTGTGTAAAATGATTGAAATCAGCTATTGAATCATGCTACATCTTGGAAGTATGCTGTTGAGATAGAAAATTGCAAAAACCGACACTAAATTTCAAAAAAATACTATGAAATTCATGTTTGTAAGCAAACGAAGGTGAGCAAATTTTGCGAGTGCAGATTACAGTTTTGGTAGGCAATGGGTTAAATATATTTTTAATCAATCTTATAAACATCAGTCATTGCAATAATCAATATTTTCGTTGATATGCGAACACGTAATAAGCAATTCAACCAAAATAACATATTACAAACAACAGAGTGTAGTGTGTCATCCTCAATTTGAGATTTGTTCATAAAAATAAGAGACTTGATTTCAACACTAACCACAATTATACATAAAATATGTTTAAGACTATTTAGGAGGACCCGAAAGTACTCGAAGATCTTGAGACATTATGTTTGAGCTTAGTTTGTGTTCGAACACAATGCTGGAAACATCTTTGTAAGTTTTTCTGTAGAACTATTGTTAACACCTCAAGGACCGATCCCGCGTCAGCGCGGGAATTACTAAAATTAGGTACGACTTAAAAATTAGTTCGAAACACGTAAACGGTTTGTTTATTTGATATATGTCGATAACGAACATATTTGGATCACAGTGATCAGCAGTTTTATGACTTTCTTTATGACAAAGAAATATTTTTTTATAATCAAAACATTGACCTCAATTCCTGGCGATCGTTTGTTCGATGCGTTTGGATTTTTGTGCTCTACTCATCGATATGGAGCATGCAAAAAACGAAAATGGCACGAACTGGTCTGTAATCCACAGATACAGAATCAAAGAAGTGAAACACTCAAAGTTGTACACATATTGTGAAATAGTAACAGTCGACAGATGCCATGATTGATGTTATTACGGATGAACCTAGAACGAGACGATTCTCGAATTTTGATAACGCTACACTAAAATCCCTAATCGAGTCAGATCCAAACTCACTGTGCAAAGACATTTAAAAGTTATCGGAAAAACGAATAGGATGGGCGTTATGGGGGTAGGATGGGGACTGCACGCCTTACCCGAACACAACAAAAGCGAACGACGAAACAATTCCGACAACTTTCTTGACAACACGATAAAGAGTTCCTCTTTGGATAGTATTGTAACTGGTGATAAAAAAATGCTCATTTACGATAATATACGACGTAAAAATCAATGGTTTTCTCGAAGAGCCCCAAATTCCATCCCCTAATCTCGGATTTACTTTAAAGAGAGTCCTTTTAGATTCATGGAGCACAGCCCGAGAAAAAATATTCGAAAATGGAGCTGAAGTGAAAATGCATTGAAAATTTGATTTTTGGAATGTTTTTTAAAAGCAGCATTACCAAAAAGCTATGGGAAAATATGATTTTTTTTTTATTAATAAATTTGAACTTTTTTCAGAGTCGTAACCAGAACGTGCCAAAGCAGGCGCCTGCCACGGGCGCAACTGGGCTTGGGACGCAAAACGCAGAATACTGACCCGTTCGAGAGTTGCGCATGGTTTTTATTTTACTCAATTACTCTACTTTACACGAATCAGCACTAATTGACTTAGTCCGTTTTTATAATATATACTAAATTGTCTAATCCTTCTTTTCTTTATAATCGTTATGTTTAAGTATGGCATCCGATCGCGAGCCGCTCATTCGCTATATCGGCGGTCCGAAAAGCGGACCGATTGAGGATACAAACCTTATGGCCACTCCGTCCTCTTTTAGGGTCTTTTGTGGCATTTTCTATGATCTGTACGATCACGGAAGCAACGCAGCGTCTAGAAACTTTCTATCATAGTATTTTTTTACAACAGTAACCGCCATCTATACGTTAGGCCATCTAGACTATCGTTGGATATTATTTTAAATCATACATTATAATAGTATATATAGTATTAGTTAACTGTAAATAAAATATTGGATTTCCGGGTACTTGCCACGGGTGCTTCATACCTTAGTTATGGCTTTGACTTTTTTTACTACATTTTCGAATACTTTCGGGTCCCTGAAATTGGGAATAATATTAGAATCCCTAAGTCGAATAATACTAATCAAAATCCACCACCACACACGCTGTAATTATGTAATATCTCATTTTATGCTTGACTTATGACCGCGTTATCAAATCATTCGCAAGAGATCGCACCTTCGAGGTGATGACAATTGTTTGATAACACTTTTGGACCGTAGCAACGCCCGTATTGACGTCGAATAAAATCGCAAACCTAATCTTATCGCAAGGTCAATGTTTACTTTATAAATGCAAGCTAATTTGAATTTATATATTAAAATATTCATAACGGTAGAATATTTAAAACGAGCACGTTGTACAGTGTCATTATGGAGGATTAACACAAATTTTGCACGAAGAACTGCATGCTATTTTCCAGCATGCAAATGTTCTGCAAAGTTTTCTACAATGCAAGACGACTTTGTTGTTGGAGTTAAAATTGTGGTAGGATTCCAATTATTATCAAGATATTCCGAAAATTCCATCCGACATCATCATCCACTCGTGATACTATCCAACATCAATCAAATAATACGTGACTTGCTAATTATGACCCAAGCATTGAATCACATTATTAATAATTATTGAAAATCACGATCTGGTGCTATTATTCATATAAAGCAAACCGAATAGGGGATCGTTGATATTAACATTCGATGGGTCATTATCTTGCATTCTTCGAAGAAGTTAGCATCATCAAATTCTACAATATTTAACGACTTTACCAATCGACAAAACAATAGTTATCTTAGTTAATTAATCGAAATGTATATCATTATCACATTTACACAACTAGTGACATTATTATGCAACTGTGAATAAAGTCACATGCTAATTTATCATAAATGTAGTTAAGTGATGACGCAAATATCTATAAAATGGGCTACAATCTATTCTGGTTGTTTTGTCGTTTGTACAGTTAACATATTTTTGGAAGTGTGCAAAAGTCATCAAAAAATAGTTATTTCATCAATCGTCTTCATTCAATCGACCAATAATAATTTAACACGAACGAATGACATATCTCATGATACAATCAGATAACATCTTGCATCTGCCGCATCAATAAATAAGCCTTATTTATATTAAATTGATCAATGAATGTTTAAAGCTCTACTAAAAAATATAGTATGTATTTGCACAATGATATTGCATTTAGCAAATTGAAAATGTTCTAATGATTATAAAAATAGCTTTGATTCGACCGACAAATATGTTGCACAATCTAGTCGAATTTTAGTTAACAATTCATAACCACAATGGATGGAATTAATTCGATATAAAAAGCATGATTAGAGACGCAAAGCGGTGACGCAAGGCAACATATAGATCTTGTGACGTAATTCGATGAAATATTCAACCCCATCTTTGTAATAGTAGGCCCTGTTTCGTGAATAGTCTCGAGCTTTCAACAGGGAGTTCAACGAACTACATTTTCGACCACCCTTAATATTAGTCACACGCAGTAAAAAGCAGCATTTTGAAAGCGGATTCTGTTACCCTTATTTATGCCATCGCATTCAAATTTCTAGAAGGAAAATGCTTTCTGAATGGCTTTACAAGGGTTCGCAAGATCAAATGCTGCAGTAGAAAAAAATGTGTTCATTACGTGCAATATATTCAGTCTGTAGCTAGTGGGCTAATATGTAATTGAACAAAATGCGATCGGAGACCAAAAACTACTTTCTTAAAATTGAAAAAAAAAATCAAAACTTCACCTGAAGTTTTTACAAGATCCAAAAAGTGAAAAAATTTAACGGACAAATTGATGAAATTAAAATTTAAAATAGAAAAGGCACAGAAAAACTTATCTTCTTGGGCGAGAAGATATGCACGATTCTATAGTTTATCAATAAATGAAATAACCACGAATTTGGGTTTGATTGAGGGGAAAATCCTCCACTAATTCGAAGCAACTAGTAGCCGTGAATCTGTTCATAATTTTGGTCGCTGCCGCCAAAGTTAGCTCGTATATTTAACTCCATAAAAAGGTTTTAAAACATAGTATAAGCGATTAATCTATCTAAATGGTAAAAAACCTTATACCCTTAACAAATATTATATCCGTAGGTAGTCCCGTGATTAAGCGATCAGACTAGTAGCTCGATTATCTCGAGTTCAAATCTACAAAGGTGTGGTTAGCGACCGCATTTTTAAAAACATGAATACGCTATGAAGTACATATCAAAGTGGTCGACAATGGTCGTATAAAATGACTGCAAAAAGCCATTTTCAAAAATATTAAAAAAGAAACCTTATTTTAAAAATTCTATAATTATGATCATTATCATAGTTAGGGAATCCAATCCCGGGATCACGGACAGTTTTCGGTGCTCATGAATCCCGGGATTAGTAAACGTAATTTTTAAAAATGTATATCTAGCAGAAATCGTACACCTCACCAGCACGATGAAGGCTACTAAATCAAGACATTCCCGCCGAAATCTGAACGCTTGGAAACAGTGGTGTAACTACTAATTGGCTACTAGCTTAGGCGACGCTTAGGGGCAGTAATTGTCTAATCTATGTATACAGTACATATATTTTTCAAATTTTTATATTAACCTTTTTCTACCGATGATGTATTTACTACACCTCGACTCTAATAATGGGAATATCGATATGAAATGTAACAGATACGGGGTTCAGAATTTTTGTATTCCTCCGTAATATAATTACGAATCACGTCAAAGTATTATAGTATGTAAGTATTCATCTGCAGCGACGGAAATAAATAATTTTTCGGGAAATCGGGAATTTTGCCTCCATTTCGACCCAACAAAACATTTCTTGGTCAAAATAGATCTTTTTATAATATCTTCTATAAATAATTCCACGAAAATATCTTGTTCAAGTATACACAAATGTTTTTCGCGGACCCCTAGTAATGGCCTCGCTGACCCCCAGGGATCCGCGGACTCCTGTTTAAGAACCGCTGGTCTAATGCATTCCCGAAATCGAAACATAGCCACAAACAGTCCATTCAGAATATAAACGGAAGAAGCCCTCCTATAACGTGTTAAGTTTCAATTCAATTCAAACAGAAATCCAACAATTTAGACGTAGAATAGCAATTCCAATGTAAATTTACGAAACTAAATTGTAGATACCAGTTAACGAACGTCGTTCAGTAAATTCAGTCAGATTTAGGCCCGATCCACACTATAGTGCCGTTAACGGTTCGATCTCACTCTTGGTCTCGGTCCGGTCAAATATTCTCATAAGTCATTGAAAATTGGACCTCCCGAATACGTGCCACCAAGCAAAACCGTGGCGCACATTTGAACGACGTTATATTTCATACTTAAAAAATGGATATCTCACACACAACTTATTTTATTCACATTTAAAAATCGAGCATTCCTATTGAAAGACCCCGTACAATGGCCAATCTTAATGTTGCGTGATAATTTTTTTACCAAAGTATCAAATATGTGTTAATCGAATACTTAGAGTTGCATTAAAGTATGTACATACATCTTTACCGATACATCGAGAATCGCGCTTATGTGTCTCTTATAATTTTGTTGAACACGAAGAGTGTTCTGATAGTTTTCCAATATATTCGAGCGCCTATAAAAAGAATCAATCGCGTTTTCCGCAGTCGTATAATCCAATCTCGCATTTCCCATGAAGGCATATCTTTTAAGACTTATTTGGAGGTCAAACGAGTACAGTTAGTTGAATGAATTAACTATGAGATATTCTAGCACACTCTTTGGAAGTCCAACATTTCATGAGTCGCATGTTGCTAATAATGCTGACACAGCATATTTCATACAACTTGTGATCTCCCCGACCAATAACTTGAAAAAACGTGACGTATTTTATGAAATTTTAAGTTATTTCCGTTCGTTAATTTGAGTAATTGGTTTCTTTCAGGTTCGTTAAATAAATGTACATTCGTTAAATGTCGAAAAGGGAAGCTTTCGGAATTATAGTGTCAAAAATCAATAACGCGTTAAGCGTTAACAGTATCGGATGGCAGCCGTAGATATTAGATAAACGTGACAAATAGGAAATTTAATTGTAACGAATAAATAGCAAATCTCTAGAATTTCAGGCTTATCTCTAGAATATATAAAATAAATATCGGGAGGGTTAAAAATGTCAACGGTATCATCAACCAGAGAAGTAGATTTATAGTGATACAATCATAGTTGTCATTTCTCACATTCTGTTATTTAGAAAATCAATAAACTCTGAATGGTCTCACGTAAAATCATATGAACCAACTTTTCCCAGCCGCAAAGACGTATAATATATGTAGTTTATAACGAAACTTCATAATCGACACTTATTCATTAGACAACATAATTCATTAGATTGTTGGTAACGAAGCCATTACTTAAACGGTAACATATTTATTGTTCTCCAAATGTTGCTACTTCCAAATATGGCTTCATCCTCGTGTTTTTTAAATATTTGAAAACTTAAGTCTTTTTTAAAAAACTGTTCTATAACAAACATGCTTCAACATTCACTCAATATTGACGCCTTTTAAACGAATACAATTTTCCTTGCAAAAGTTTCAAAAAACTGTCAATAACTTCCAGGATATATGATATACAATATTTGATGTAAAATCTTTTTTTTTAAATTGAAACCTCTACATAGTTTTTTTATCTTTTGCATTCTCGAGCCTGAAGTTTTTTTTATCAACGCATTTGAGGTCAAATTACACTCCTGAAATTATTTTAACGACATGCTTGTGTCATAGTGAAGTTCGTTAGCATGTTAAAGATAAAAGTTATGCCTGAATTATCTGATAAAAAATATTGCGAGATCCAACATTCAACAGATCAGTCAAAAATTATTTCATTTTAAATTTCGAGTATGAAGCCTGAAAACCCCGCGAATTTAATTACAAGGGTTTGTAAGACTTTTTCACATTTAAAAAAAATAGTATTTAAATGAATTTAGATGCTATATTTGTATGTCCGCCACTTTATTATCCATACAAATCCACTTATCTGTCAGGACCGTCGCAACGTGTATGAAGCTTGTACATAAATAAATAAACACTGTCGATGGCACACACTATTCGGTAATTTCTTCAAGTAAACATAAACAATACACCTGAAATCGATAATTTATATCATTCACACATCATTATTAGTCGATAAATTTGGGTTAACGATATATTTAATCGTACGATGTACGCAAGATACTCTCTCCGTCTCTGTCTCCCATTCACAATCTCCGACCTGCAAGATACTCTCTCTGTCTATTTCTCTCCAAACTCAACGTGCAAGACGCTCTCCGTCTCCGAGCCGGACATGTAAAAATGTTCTTTATGAATCATTGGAATTCGGATACAACTTTGTTTTTTACCTCTTTAAGGGGTTAATGTAATAATGCATTGAAAGAACAAAATTTGTCAGTGTTATAAAAAAATCTAGAAAATAATATAATTTTATTGAAAATAAATCGTGTGAGTACTATCACGCGGTAGAAGTGAAATTTCTTAGCTCCTAGGAAAGTTGATTTTATGAATTGCTTTTTTTCCATTTGTTGACGATTTTTATTATTTTTTTACCCTTTCCCTGTCTTGATACTCTCCACTTCTTTTCAACGTACTTGTTAGCACTTTTCTTGACGGTTTCTTCGTTTTCTAAAGGCTCGCGCTATGTACTTGTGTTTTTCCTCATTTTACTTTTTACACAAAGGAAATTCTTAGCTAAAAGATTGAGCTGTTTGTGTGTAATATATAAAAAGTGCTACTCATTGCATTATGCTACGTATACACACACAGCAGAGGCGGCACGGCGCATGCGCATAACATCTACATTATGCATGTGACGGACACAGACGATTTTCGCTATCGATCTAACTGGCGTTTGGAGTTTCACTTTTCGTCTCATTCAGCCCAATTTACTCTTCCGCACCATATAAATATCATTTAAAAAAAGACAATTCATACATGTTCCAAAAGCAAAAGTTAACCCTTATCAGTCGTAAGTCTCTGCTTAGATGACAGCAGCAATTTGTCGTTACGGTCGTACGTCACGTGGGAGGTGACAAGACGCAACTTGCTCTATGTAGAATGAGCTTTTCGAGATCAGGTCTTTGTCGGACTTCTAATAAACGATTAGATTCTAAGACATCGTTTGCCAACCGGAAATTCATGGAGTTCCTTGAATAAAATCGCAATAATTCCATGAAATCATCATTAATTTGTCGATTATACAATTTGAATGAACGCCTGATATTATCTAAATCCTTTATTTATAAATAATTCCAAAGCAGTTAAAGCATCTATTATAATAAAGTAATGAATAAACATGTTCAAGAACACTAAAACGGATGACCTTAAATATGATGAGTGGCGACTCTTCAACGCGTTCCTCAAATAAAATATTGCGCAACAAATAGTAGCTGTTAAACTATTTGAAAAAATGTACATAATCAAGTGTTTAGAGTAAATTCTACGCCGATGCCGATATATAAATAGAATAAACTTTATAAGCACTACGATAAACGTTTGTCATCCAAGCAAATAAAGGGGGTATGCATTTTATTGTTATAGATTCTGTCAAACTCAAATAGAAATAAAACCATACCATTTCCGATAATAACCATTGCATGTATATTTTGTAGATGCGGTGTCCAACTTGTGTTTAATTCCTATAAAAATAGACAAAACGCTACTCCAGTGTTTCTCAATCGTAATAGAAAACATTTTTCTACTGTTTCAAGAAACAAATCGGTTTTGCTCACACTTCCATACGCGCTTAAGAAATTAATCCAAACATTGAAATTATCAACAAATTGAAGTGGATCGATTTTATCGCCCCGTAAATATGCGCCGATAAATCATATAAAGCAAATTAACAATATAAATTCTAGAAATAAGATTATCACCTTAGATAATAAATTACGATATTTAAAGCGGGTCGAAAATACCAGGTTTTTTAACACATTGACGACACCGGATCGATGTGAATCTATTTATGTAAAAATGAATGTTTGTTTGTCTGTATACGTCCCTATATCATTCATCCGATTATGATGTAACTTTGGGGAGTTTTGGTGCGAACCTCCGTGAACATTTTTGTATTAGTAAAAGCATTGTTGGTGTGCGAAATTTGTTTTTTGGAAGACGTTTAGCGGATGCACCATGTTGGCGCATATTGGTCTGGTGAAATGAACCGGGGCCGGGGAGAGGAAGGATATGCGCGCAATAAGTCGATCTTCGAGGCGAGTGAGCGCGTGCATGCTTTTTGACCCTAAGGTCCGATCCACACTGTGGTGCTGTTAACGGTTCGATCTCGGTCTCGGGCCGGTCAAATATTCTCATCCAAGAAACGGAATTGGAACGATCCGATAGTGTGAATACTCCGATTGTTTCTTGTGCAAGAATATTTGATCGGACCGGGATCGGAGCGAGATCGAACCGTCAACGGTACCATAGTGTGGATCGGGTCTTAAGCGACTCAAAAACTCTCAAACTTCTCTGAGAATTGAAATGAGGCAGATAACGCTACTGTCAACAATCAATGTTATTGATTCAAAATAATAATAATTGTGTGTTTTAGCGATGGTTTAACTCCAATTTGACGTTCATAAATAGCGAAAATCGTTATTCCAGACGTGCGCGTCAACCGGTTAATATTGATGCAGGTCCGAAACTTGTTGAAATAATTCAGAAAGCAATCAACGCAAAATAGGATGGCATTACAGAGAAAATGTTAGACATTAGATTATGTTAGATGTATAGTGCTGCAACCATCATAGTAACATGGACAAATTACTATCCCCGTGCAATGGCGCTGTTAATCTGAGTAGATAGCTGTTGATCGTCGGTTAGCCTTGACTGCGGGAGGACGTCCTTCCCGTAGCCAGAGCTCTCTCGTGGCAAATAAAGAAGTATCTAGCAAAAGAGAGTCTTTTTACATCACAGCACGAAAGAAGGACGGACCCACGCGCGAACGACGTCCACGTGGGAGCAGAGAGCCGTCCGGGGACTCTATATTTTTGTCTAACTTATTGATTTGCTGTTTTTAATATTTTGAGGCACGAGGCAACAACCTCTATTGCCACACCTCTGATAGACCCTGTTTTCATACGATCCCAGTAAAGCTGAAGAATGTCTTCGAAATAGTTTAATACATAGGTATTGATATCGTATAGTTATATTTGTAAAACATGAGCATTCAAAGAACAATGATACATAGCATTTTGGCATAAGAAAATACGCAAGAAAAATTGATATAAAAACGTCTTTAAATTAAGACCAAGAGGAAAAAACACTGATTCATCCGTTGTGTGGATCAAAGTTTTCGCCATAAATATTTTAGTTAAGTAAAATTTGCCGTATAATTTGTTGTTAAGGTTCGTCTATCGTCACATTCTAATATCGTCGTTGAAGATAAAAAAAAAATCGCACTCCCTTCAAAAGGGGGTGTCCGTAATTTATCAGAACCGAGATCATCTTCGAGGCTAATGGCACGGGACGCACCGTGCTTCGAGTGACCTCCCGGTGCGATTTCTGCAGTCGAACAACGCGGCAAACGCCGCAGCGACGAAAGCATCGCGGGGTTCGAAAAGTCATTAAGCAATTAGAAAGCATTTTTTTCACAAACATACCCAAAATTAGAATCAAATATAAATTGACGATCGTTCAGAAGATTTTCCCGTAAATCAAGTCGGACTAAAATTAGATTTATATTTGGAATCATAAGTCCATTTCAAAAGATAATTTGAACTAAATAGGACATTGACTATTTACGATTGGTTCGTATACCAAATACTATATAAATGCTACTGAAAGAACCTTACTTCTTTGAATTACGCGATCGAGTCGAAAAATCGCATAAATATATCCATTTTTAATGTGCTCTTTTCAAAGATAAATGTAAAATTGAAATCGGTGACACATCACAGAATTATTCCACAATGACGAAGCATCATTAGCATTTAAATAAACTTCATTATGGTTTAACATTTTATTAGTCAAAAAAATAAGCCGCATAATTTTTCAATAATCATTCGATAAAATTCAAAAAGCACATGTTCAGAATATGAAAGATTTATCAGAATGCAAAATATCATGTTATGGACTATTTTAATTGTATAAGTAAATTCAACGTCAAAGATGCATTTTGATCGTTATTGGCTCATTTATATGCAAGTTTCATATTTAGAAAAAAATTATTAGCATTTCATTGTTGTTTTTAATTAGCCATTAATATTAATAACAAATGGAATAATTTCAAATTTATTATGTTTTAATTAATCAAATTGGGCATTTCCCATCGTTTATGAATATATATAAAATTAAACTGTCAAGTCATAAAACTTTTCACTTTGCTGCCGTTTGACAGCGAATTATTTGAATCGTATTTATATGCGTTCAATCATCAGTTTCATTGCGAATTCCAATAAAATTATCCATCATGCGTCCCTAATCGATTGAAAAAATACTGTCATAGAAATATTTTTATTCGAATGGTGTCGAATATTCAACTGTCTAAATAAGAGGGTTGAATAATTGCAGCGTGTACGGTTGAGAAATAATACAGTCTCTTTGATAACTAGATCGAGGCCACAGATAAAAGTGAAACCCTAATTAAAAAGGCAGGTGTCATAGATTATGTTTTTGAATTTCGATATCAACACTTTAAAAAAACGAAAGGCTTTTTTCTAATAATTGAGGAGCCTTGATAAGAACACGACTCATTGGCTATTTCGCAATCGACAGAAATTAATCCAAAAAACAGACACGTTTATTCATAATAAATTTAATTTGTTTTCAAATTTAAAAAAAATAAAACAAATGAAATGCAAATAGAGGGGATTCGATGAATGTTATGCTCAATCGCATTGACATTATTTCGAGATATAGCCGAAAAATGTAGTCTTTTGTTTGATTATTTAAAAAAATAATAATAGAACACCGGTCTCCGCAATATAGGTTAGGAATAGAAAGTGTTCGACGAATAAGATGAATCCCATTTGACGCTTACCCAAAACTCGCCACCGCAAAAGTCATCCATGATGAAGAAAAATTGTTGTCAACGTTCACAACAAATCCACATTTGAGCAAACTGCGAGCACACTCAACGACGGCACACCGCAACAATGCGCACAGCTGTACTAAATCTTTCGACTCGAATCCCGACTTACCGTAACGACAGTGTTGCCACAACACAATATTATAATATCGCTTTTTATCGGTCAATTTAAATATTTGAAAAAAAAAACAATTCCATTAATATTTACATTGCATTTTAATGATAAATTTATTTGCATTAAATTTTTAAATAGATATTCATCTGGAAAAAAATGAATTAAACATAATTATAAATTAAATAATTGAAAAAATTGTAATGTTAACATCTTCACATCTTAACATCATTTATAGTGTGCGGCAGGATAACTACCTTATTGGAAACACGCGCGCTGACGCGAAAATAATTCCAATAAAGTGGGTGACCCTCATTCATTGCATGATCATTATTAAACTTACGTGGCGGAAAACGTTAGATTCCAATTTTACGAATAAGCATCATCAATTTCTTCGCGGAATAATTTTCTTTTCAGGGCGCGCGTTTCAAATAAGGAAGTTTCCTTGCCGCAACCCGTACATCAGCATTTTTCCACAATTTTTATAACTGTTGCTGATAAAAAAAATACGATAAAATTATCAGAAGTGTAATAAAATCGTTCTCAAGTGCGCGCGTAAAATTAAATTATAATCTATCAAGTGCCAATCTGGTTAATAACCTCCTTCCCTTTATCTTTTATAGAAAACGAACAGAATATTGAGAAGGATCGTAAAAATATCACTATTTAAATACGAGAGCAAAAAAATCATCGCCTGATGTAATAGTTTGAATAAACAAAGCAGCGATATATCTTTAGGAGAAATTTTCGCCGAAAGTGCGGCGCAGCGATATATAGACGGTAAGCTTTTGTACGTTTTAAACTATTATAATTTGTGCTAAATGTAAATATTAATTAACACTCTTAATGGAAGCCATCGGAACAAAATCAATGTTTCAGCGGGTGAGACATAGGACCGGAAAGAGTTAAATAATATGATTTATTTGTCTTCAAATAGTGATATTTGAATAATTTATAGTGAATATATAATTGGATGAGTATATTTTTATAATCCTTAGTTAGATATGACTGCGAAGAAGATACTTTTTAGAGTTATACATTTTATTTTTTTTCTCTCTATATATGATTTAAAATTGTATCAGAATAACTGAAAAGACAATCAGGAATATTGGCATAAATTTCCATAACTCTCATTACAGCAGACATTTTGTAAGGCAGTGTCGGATTATCCAATTTGTCGGACTATAGAGTACTGACCCCGACCCCTTGTAATCCAGACTATATGGAAAGGAGTAATCCGAAATATTGTGAAAATTATGAGGTATACATTGACACACAACACAAGGTTTCATATCAGATCCTCGTCAAACAATCGAAATATTGTCAACTAACCTTTGGTGTTCAAAGTCAATGCTTCTTTTTTGCAATTGGTAACGAAAATTGATAGCTAAAAGATGATTTTGTGTTTGTGTAATATATAATAAAATTGGAAAGCTACTAGTAGTTGCTTTGTAGTCTGGAACTTTTTGAAAAGAAGTACATGTAATTCGGAAAAAATATGAAAATGGTGAGATATACATAGACAGCACAAGGTTTCACATCTAATTTGTTACCGTCATCAAACATAGTATTCAATGGCAATTTTTGAAGCGTTTTAACTATCGTCGCTAGCTACAATATTTTCTTTTTGTAAAACAGCTTTGCTTTTATGGCCAATATGGGCCCAGAAATAGGTCTGTTTCTTTCCAGAAGAAACCACATATACAAAGCTTCCTCCACCTCTGAATTTTTAGCTTTTTTGGAAGTTTGCCTCTTGCCTGGCTCACAACCAATGGTGAAGACAAACTTTTGAATGTTCTCACAGTTCTTTTTTGTGTCATAAATTGTAGATTGTCTTATGCTGTATTCACTTGTCAATTTACAAAAAGATTCATTACAATTCAGGTGATCCAGAATCACACTTTTGCATTTTTTACATTGATGAAGCTTTGCTGTATGTACGCACTATACTTGTATCGTACCAAACAGGAGTCTGGATTACCGCGGGTCTGCTATATTGTGATAAAGTGCAAGTAATGATAAATTTTGCGGTTCAAGCAAATGAAAATAGATTTAGTAGGAAATTAAAAAAATATTTAACAGGTAAAAAAGATTTTCTATTAAAATATTTTATTTTACAAATAAATATTCTGAGATAACAAAATATAACATATTTTTATTACACATAGGAACGATCAATCCCAAAATAAGAGTACATAGCCATTGGTCATCTCAAGCATGTCTCAAGCAAGCATTAATCTCTTCCAATCGTCGATATCGAATCAAGCATTAAGATTAAATTTAAGTAATATTTAGTACTAAATAAGGCAGATTATTATATTTGTTTTTTATGTAGATCGATCAGTATTTTTTACACTATGCACAGAAATATTTACAAATTTCTACCAAATTATTTACTACCATTCTTTATATACTCTCATTATGAACAGGCTTTACGTTTGAATAAAAAAGAAACATGTACACGTGTCTTTACATGGGCATTCTTAAATATTTTTCTCAAGTTCTTTAAAATATACAGATATGACTTCAAAAACTTCAATCACCATTAACACATTACATACGGGGAAACATCGTTCATAGTTTTTTATCGCTCTGTGTATTGAAATGCGCTCAATTTAAAAAAATAGTTTCAACACATCCTCCTTTAAGATATGTAATAGTAAACATAGCGCAATTCATAAAAATATGCTTCCCATGCGTAATGTGTTAATAGTTAGTAATAATTTGAGCTCAAATGTACTCGTATAACTAGGAGAAATAAGGCTTAAGTACAGAGGTAGTTCTAGAATATTCGCTCAAGAGCGTCTGATTGCCTTACAGGCTTTAAGGTGGTATTAATATCACCCGTATGATATACTGGCCAATTTTGGTCATATATATTAATTGATAATTATAAGCTATATTTCTTATACGTCCAAAATAATCAATGTTTAAATATATATAAAAACATTTCATTGTGTTCAAGGATCAACCATAATAAATTTAACATAATGAGATAAACTTTTGAATTTAAAATCTTCATGCAATATGTTATCCAGAGTAGTTTTTTATCGTACCATAGATTTAAAAGTACAAGAGCCTATACTTTATTTTAAAATAGAATTAACTAAGCTTCCTTATATAAATAAACATAAAAAATATATAAACATACACTCAAAAATAATACTTCGAATTTTCTTTTAAGTAAAACAAATACTGCGCATTAAATAAATAAATACATTTAATTGACAAGACCAGCATCTTTCGCCATGCTATAAAATATGGAGTTTTTATTTTGGAGAAGATTTGCCGGTGTATCGAACTCTGCCAGCATGCCTTTATCCAAAACCATGACTCTGTTGGAATCCATGATGGTATTAAGCCTGTGAGCGATGGTGAGAATAGTGCACGATGAAAATTCTTTTCGAATCGTTTGCTGAAATTATAACAGGATAAATTAATATGCATTTTTTTTACATATCGGAATATAACAAAACCGATCCCAAACAAAATACCTGAATAAGATCATCCGTTTCTAAATCTACAGCAGCTGTAGCTTCATCCAGAATGAGAACCCGTGTTTTTCGCAGCAAAGCACGTGCTAGACATACAAGCTGCCTTTGTCCCACGGACATATTATCACCGCCTTCGGTCACAGTGTGATTAAGACCAGCCGGCAAAGCTTAAGCGAAAAATAACATTAATATTGTATATACACATGCATAATAATAGAAGTGAGTGTATTTTACTTTTGACAAATGCTTTAAGATGAGCATGCTCAAGTGCACGCCATAATTCATCGTCGGAAAAGGTCTCATATGGATCGAGATTGGATTTTACGCTGCCCGAAAATAGAATCGGATCTTGCGGTATGATGGTAAGGCGAGAGCGCAATGAATGCAAGCCTATTTTAGAAATGTCTGTACCGTCGATCAAAATTCTTCCACTCTCGGCTTCGATTATTCTATAAAAATTAAATTTTATTGTGGTAAATGCAATTTTTAAATAAAAATTAGCTTGAATAAATCATTACCTGAATAGTGCTAATGTGAATGTACTCTTTCCGGCTCCAGTACGACCAACAATGCCGACCTTTTCGCCGGATCTTACTTCACAAGAAATACCATGTAAAACGGGTTCGGTATTTTCACGATAGCGCATTACCAACTTTTCTATCGACATTTGACCGTTTTGTGGCCAATCAGGTTTTGGAGCAGTAGCAGGTATTTCCCATGGTGCTTCTTGTGTAGTTTCAGCATATTCTTTAATCCTCTCCACAGCAACAATATTCGTCTCTACTTCAGAAGTCATTCTTACCAACCAGTTAAGATTCATTGTGATCTAATAATTAAAAATATATATATAATATTCTTGTTTTAATGTTACAATAATAATATGTGGCGTCAATCATCGATAATAATCTTACTTGGAGTGAATACGTAATAGAAAGGCCGACGAGCCCAGCACTCAAAGTATCACGACCAACTACCGCTAATATTGCAGCACACAATATAATCAAGTTACCAATAACTTCCAGTCGTACAGCTAACCAACGATTTGCTATGTTGCTTGGATAAAAGCAAACCTGATTATAATCAACTTTACTCTCCGATTCATTGATGAATCTGAAATATACGAATAGATGAAAAATTTCTTTAAATATAAAAGTAGCCTTGGGTTTTTAATGTATTTATTGTATGCACATTTATAAAATTTACCTTTCTTGTAGCCCATAAGCTCTTATCGTAGTTGCACCAGTGATAGATTCACCAAAATGAGAAAATATTGGAGATCTTGACACAGATTCCAACCTTTTCAATTGTCTAGATGTTGCAACATAAATTCTTTGTACAAAATAGTAAACTATCCCAATAGGAATAATGAGTGCTATAAAAATAGGCGTTGTAATGCTGATCACCACCAATGTTGCAATGACCTATATAAAAGGAAGACAATTTAATAACATGTACAATTTGTAGATGTATAAGAATAGTAGAAGTATATAAAAACGTGTGCTGTGTAGGGATGTGCAACTTATTAAATGTGTGTCTGAATTTGCAGACGCGTCCCATGCAACATACAAGAATGACTGCAGTTAGAGGAATGTGTCCACGAAAGTATAATTAAATGGAATCATAAAATATGATTAAGATCTTCACCTCAAAGAAACAATAGATGAGACCGGAAAACTGTTCAGGAATTGATCTGTCTACAGATTCCACGTCTTTGGAAAACCTAGCCAATATTCTTCCAGATGGAGTGGTATCGAAGAATTTTGAGGGCGCACGCATCACACCATGCAACATTATCTCGTGCAACATTTTAGCGGCCATTACGCCTCCTATTTGTGGTGCAAGTTCGCTAAAAAATGACGTGATTGCTGCAAACATAAAATTACATTCACACTATTAATATTTAAGCATACGCACAAAAACAATAATATGGAAAGTTAATCTAGTATTTATTTGGTTTGCAATTTAAAATATATAAAGTGAAATACCTTGACCGAGTCCTAATGCTCCATATACACCCAGATATATATTTTGCTGTCTATAATCAACGATACCATCAACAACCTGTATGGGTAAAAATAATACTATATATTTATATGCATAAAAAACATATTTAATGTCAATTAAAAATTAGACTTACAATATCGTCGCTTGCCCAAATAGAAAGCCAAATATTTGAACCGACGGAAAACCCTTGAAAAATTACATTTGTAATAAGGGTAGCAATGCAGAAAAATAGTCCAACCGCAGCAAAATATTGTGCATATACATGCCATTTGACCTAAAAAATAAAAATTCTAATAAGTGGATTATTTAGATAATTCGCACAATATATACAGGGTGCGGCAGGGAAACTTCCATGTTTAAAATGCATGCCATAAAGCGGCAGTTATTCTGAAATGGTGGCACTCATTCGAACGTGCGGGACCTAATGTATGACTGTTCGATGTGCTTTGTCCAGAATAGACATAATTAAACCATATTTTGAAAAAAAAAATGGTTAGTTACGGTCTATCCTGTTCGTTGTTTAAATAATTGAGGAGTTTTTTACAAAAACTTAAAAATCTCCTTGCGGGACGATCTTCAGCGAATAGCATGTTCGCCAGATTTAGCCCTATGTGACTTTTTTGTGTGACTATCTGAAATTTCTAGTTTACGACAACCGTCCAACAACCCTGGCTCAACTGAAGAACAATATTCAAGCTGCTATCGACAACATACCTGTCGCTACGCTGGAAAGATTGAAGAGAAGCTTCAAAACATGACTCAATCTCAATGCATTGATCAGAACGTAGGCCACCTTAATGATATCTCCCATACTGTTTGTATTATTTATTTTGAAAATAAGATAGTGTCCATGCTGCGCCTTGAATCAGTACAATTTATAATTGTGATAATGAAAAAACTTACACTTCCGATCTCAGCTTTTTCAGTTTCAATTATCTTATTATTGTCTACTTTAATTTCATCAGTTTCGGGAGTCTTCTCTGGTACATTGTCAGGAAGTTTCTTTGATTCATCAATCGGAGCTGTAAAATTAAGGGATTTAATTTTACCTTTTATTAAAATACAAAATAAAATGTATCGTTTCTTTTTGTGGAATAAATTCTACTTACTTATTGGCGATTTTTGATCAGAGGGAGTTTCTGAGGGGCTTTCCGAAAGAGATCTTACTCTTTGTAGCTTATTTAAAAATTCGCTACTTCCTAAACTGGTTTCAAGTTGTTGTTTGATTTCCACCAATTCTGGATTAAAAAGAATGAATGAAATTTATTACATTTACTACTATGAAAACATATATATCTACATCTATCATACAGTCTCCGCTTTCGGGTTTATTCAATTTATTAACAATTTTACCTGCATACATCATTTAAAAGAGCGATTCAAATACAATCTGGAATTTTGCTGAACAAATTTATTAGTGATATATAAAATACAAATGGAAAATCTTATTTTTCTACATATTTTTTACTCCTAAGTTTCAATAAAATTCATTGTTAGAAGAGAGACTATATAATTGTCCATTCTATAAATTATTTAAAAAATTTGCTCTATAAAACTGGTATAAACTTATTCTTCAAAAATGTGATTTTAAATAGGCTTTAAATTAATTTAAATTTGCTTATTTAAATAAAATCTTAGCATTTTTAATTGTAATTATAGGATTATTTGAATTAAAAATGATATACAGGAGCAATAAAAAATTATCTCACCTGATTCATCATGATCAGTCGTTTCATTTAAATGTTGAATAAGGAAATCTGCAAAAGCTCCTTTTTTGGCTAATAGTTCTTTGTATGTTCCGAATTCTGATACTTCACCATTTTTAAGCACAATTATATGATCTACCTCGGGCAAATAGGTAATGCTATGGGTAACAAGAACACGAGTTTTTTTATTCAAAAGACCAGAAGGACCGATGACTCGTTCAAATATATGTTTTCCAACATGAGAATCGACGGCACTTAGTGGATCGTCAAGGAAATAGATATCATTATCGCAATAAACCGCCCGGGCAAGAGACACTCTTTGTTTTTGACCACCAGATAAATTAATACCTAAAAGAGATTAACAATAATTAAATCAAATAATCAAAAAAATTAATCAACAAGTATGTCAATAAATTGTTACCCTTTTCTCCGATTTCAGTTTGATCACCTCCTGGTAACATGTCCAAATCAGGTTTCAATGCACAAGCATCAATTACATTGTCGTAAGAATCTTTATTCATGGATTTTCCAAAGAGAACGTTGTCTTGGAGGGTACAATTTTGTATCCATGCCTGTTGTGAAACATAAGCTATAGACCCATTTGTATTTACACGACCAGATGTTTTATCCATTTCTCCAAGAAAAGCTGAAATAAAGGAGCTCTTCCCTGAGCCAACACTTCCAACGACAGCCACTAAAGAACCAGATGGAATATTCACGTTAATATTACGTAAAACTGGTTCATCGTCGCCCCATGAAAATGTTCCATTTTCGATTACGAGAGGATTTTCTAAAATTTCATGATTATTAAATTTATTACGATTGAATATAACATCTGAATATATGAATTCAATTATTTAATGGCCATACATACTTTCTGTTTTGCTGTGTTCAGTGCTATTTGGATCCAAATTTTCAGAGTTCATAAATTTATTTAATCTCTTGACAGACACCCATGTCTGAATACATAAGAATAAATTAATAAATCAACAACAAAAAATATTAAACGGACAAATAGTAGAATAAACTTACTTGTACGGCAAAAGATATCAACATTGGTAACATAGCCATAGGAAAACGCAGAATATTAAATAATGAAAGAGAAACAAACGCCGTCTTGGCATCCAATATATTATTCACAGGGTCAATTAGCACAAAAGTTGCAAATGTTACAAGTGATACCTAATTTATAAAATAAAAATTATAATAATTGTGTTGTTAAGCGCATTAATGCAAGTGTAATTCATTGTAAACTATACCAAAAATGGTGCGCTAGTCCAGACAAATGATGTGATGGATCTTAAATATGCTGATTGTTTTAAAACATGAAGTTCTTTATCCCTGATCTTCAAAATTTGAGCTTCAAAACTCGGTTCCCAAGCATAAAATTTCAATACCTAATTTAATTGATAATAAATTTAATAAAATATTCAGTTAAACAAATTTATATTTGGAAAATGTTACTTCATACCTTGACGCCACTAAGCGCTTCGTTCATAAGTTTAACTCTTTCGTCTTTATATTTCATCTGCTTAATTTGAAGTGTTTTAACGCGGTTAGCAATGACTACATTTATTGGTACAAGAACAATCATCGCACCTAATCCAGCAAAGATAGACGGTCCGAGAATACCATATAAGAAATACAAAGCTAGTGCTATTTGCATAGGCGCTGACCACAACATATTTAAATATGGGGTTAGGTCCATGAACCTAAAATTGTTTTACAATTAGAATTCCAGATAATAATAGTAATAGATTTTAAAAAAGGATACAAATTAAAGCAAATTAAATACCTTTGCGCATCCACAGACATCAAATTAACAATTTCACCGACAGTAGATTCTTTACGAGCCTTATTAGATAGTTTCAGCGCTTTTCTATAAACGGCACTTATCAACACAGTGCGTATTCTCAATCCAACCAAATACATTTTATGAAAATACTGTGAATTTATCATAGTTTGTAAGAGCGCAGTTATAAATAAAAGACCTGCATAAAAATATCCTTTCCATAATTCTACCGGTACCTCCTCTTCTTCTACAAATGTTATTAGCAAGCTGAAAATTTATAAAACTCTAAATCGATTTCGTGGAAAATGTCAATTATTCAAAAAAGTCGTATTAAAACCATAATACCTTAAAAGTTGCGGCGAAACAAAAGCCAAAACATCTGCAAGCAACTTCAATAATGCGCCAAAAAGAAAAGTGGGTCCAAAAGCCTTCATTAAAGCTGGCATTATAGATGCATTATTCTTTCGTTTGGTAGGTTCCGAATCTACTCCCTTGGATGCTTTTTTGTTTGATTGTTTTGGAGGTTTAGCTCTTAAATAAAAATAAATTAGTGAATTTAAAAGTTTTACTAATACAGTATTTATATATTTTTCAATAAATATTTAAATGCATATTAAACATACTTAGCAGCTTTTTGGACCGATTCTTCCCAGTATTTGTCAAATATTGGAACAATTTCTCTGGAAATATTCTCTGGATTCATATCCCACAAATCTTCATAAACCAGAGGTTTTTTATATCCCATCCATATGAGTGGATCGATCCATGAAAATATCAATCTCGATGGATATCCACTGCTAAGTTCTGGACACGGTTTCTTAAAAATAAACAAAAATTGATAATCGTCTTCTTCGGATTGTTTGAGAAGAGAACATTTTTTAGAAGCTTTTTAATATTCAATTATAAATTTACCTTTTGAGGCGGGAAATCAGTTTTGCGTGGTTCTTTATCGGCAAAGAAGTGGAGTGCTAACATAACAATCAATAACGGAAAGAAAATCATGAAGCTTATAAATGGATATGTATCAAAAGATTCATCTTCATTATCTACATAATCTATAATTTCAGATCTAAATTGTGGTATACTGAATACGATAAAAAAAAACCAAAATAAGGTCAATAAGGCTGAAACCCTTCGGCCATATTTCCGGTTTAATAATACAAGAACAGCGGAAAGACACTGAAAAATAAAAAAAACAAATAAGATTTTGCATGTGAATCACTTCAAGTCAAGCATATAATAACATATTTATGTGAATTTAAAGAGTTGTATAGAATGTCCTTCGACCAATAAAAACTTTAAGTGTTGCATTGTACTGATTGATGATATTTGAGATGCTATAAAGCAATCAATTGAATGTGTGCCACAAATAGCTCAGTTTGTACACATTTTCCTGAGTCATGACACGGTGCTATTATATAAAATATATTAACACGTGCAACGAATTGTTTCTTATTTATTGCATAGTTTATCATCAAATGGATACTTACAAATGTCACCATTTTTATCACAGGTGTGTAAATTTTTACATCAGGTACAGGTTCTACGGTGGACTTCTGAACAGGAATGGCAATGTCCGTTGCACTAAGCACCAACAATAACAACGTTACAAATAATTTACTAATATTAATTACATTCCACGGAATATTTCTATCTTTGCTTTGGTAGATGTACGATATCTCCATGAATGAAAAGAACCACAAAAAGACACATGGCGTCCAGACGAGGACGGTGTTTTCGAAACATGTTGTAAATCTAGGATAGTCCGTGTCCCACGTGAGACTGGAATTCTAAAACAAAGCATAAAATTACATAATTAATCTCAGTGAAAGAATTAAGGTTTTGTTGCACATTACATTTATTCTTAGAGTGTATGTACATTTGGGGAAAATGATATTTAAATTAAAGAATTCCGTTAGGTGATTTAAATTTAAAAATTCTACAATTATTTGTCGCATTTGATGAGATATGCTTGACGTCAATTTAAGAACTATCAATTGAGACGCCTTGGAAAATTTCTTAAACGATTTGATGATTTCCACAAGAGTTGTCATCAGCATATTGCTCGATTATTGTACAAACAATACATAAGCTTTCAATTAAATGAATCAGAACCGTAACTAAAGTACGAAGCACCCGTGGCAAGTATCTAACTTGTGTCCGCCAAAAAAAATTTTTCAAGGGGGGGGTTCGCGAAAGAAATTTTGCTCAAAAAGGGGTACGCGGAGTACATGAGTTTAAGAAGTGCTGGTCTAGACTCGTTCATAACCTCATTTGCCGCGAGTTACCTATGTAAGTTAGCCTCTGAGGGGGCTTTTATGATCGTGCAGATCATAGAAGGTCTCGGGTACGCATTTATCCCCGAAAATGTCGTTAAAAGAGGCCACAAGGTCTATGCGTCCAACTGGTCCGCCTTTCGGACCGCTGAAATGACGAAATAATGCCTCGCGATCGGTCGCCATACCCGAACATGTCTACAGAAAGATTATGAACTCTCATTACAAAACGAAGTTATCCGAAGAAGTAAAATAAAAATCATGTGTAACTCTCATCTGGGTCGGTATATTCTGCGTTTTGCGCCCTAAACCCAGTTGCGTTCTTTAACATATTTTTATCAAAATAACACCTTCGAGCGACATTCTACATGAATAATATTGTCGAAATAAACGAAAATATATTGGCTTGACGCTCATTGGTTGGAAGCGTGGAAATTTCAGCTTCAACTTCAACTTCAAATCTGGGAGTCAGTTACAGTAAAAAAAAAAACGAATAAGTTCAGTTAAGGTTTTCGTTCTAGCAAAAATAACGGTTTATTTGGTTTTCGGTTCAGTTTCGATTCGAAACCCTTGATATTATTAAGCTCTTAAAGAGCTAAGACACAACGTTGTGTCCGAATTTCAGTGACTCATAAAGAGTATTCTTAAAAGCCCAGCCCGGAAATAGACAGAGACGGAAAGTGTCTTGCACGTTGAGTTTGGAGAGAAACAGAGATGGAAAGAATATCTTGCAGGTCGGAAATTGTGAATGGAAGATAGAGATGGAGAGAGTATCGTGTGTACATCGTACGATTGTATAGATAGTTAACCCAAATTTATCGACTAATAATGATGTGTAAATGATATAATAAATCGATTTCAAGTATATTATTTATGTTTACGCAAAAAAATAATCAAATATTGTGTTCTATCGACAGTGTTTATTTATTTATATACACGCTTCACACACGCTGCGACGGTCCTGACAGATAAGTGGATTTGTACGGACGATAAGTGATTTAAAATTAATTCACTACTCAAAGGGTAATCAAAATGTTTTCTATGCCCATTAAATAATGATAAAAACTGTATATTTCGCGACTATAATTGAACAACGTGTGTAACACTTGGTTTGACAAATCCTGTCCCAAAGTAAATTTAAAAAAACAAAAATCACACTCAAAATCCTTATGATAAAAACGTATACACAGCAGTTGAGGCATTTCGACGATAAGTAACGCTTTTTGAATCACAAATAATGCTTTTATGCTGCTTTATACAATCCTCATGCTGACAAATGTTAAAACAAGAAGCGAGATTTCCATTCTCATACTAATATGCAGAGGGCATATATTTTCTAAGATCAAACTGCAGTTGCAACTGCGATTTTTTGAACCTCGATGCAAGTTTAAAATAAATTAACATACTGTGCTATTGAAGAACTTTCCATAAAGCTTTAATTTGCTAAAATGCACACATCCCTAGTATAATACGAGCGTTGTGATATCAAATCCACATTTACTATCGCTTTTATTGAATTTACAACTGCGAGACTCCAATGGCGATGAGCCTTTTTCTCAAGCATATCCAATGCCAGCTAGAAGACAATTTGTTTCCTCTGGAGCGACTCATTCCCCCGATTCTACAGGAGATTTTCGCCTGCTCTTACCTCTGAAGAATAGGAATATGACCCCAATATTTCTAGTTTCATGCAGCCACCGCTGATTCAGCGATCCAGTCACGTGACCCGCGAAATTGGCGTCGGGATAATTTCACTCTACGCTACAATTTATTCTGGAGATTAAGCGTTGTTATAGTGCAGGGATCTACAAACTGCAGATCCGCATGTGGTTTTTGGAGTACACATATGTCTGAGTCTAAACTGTCCAAACATTGTTCACATTGCTTCAAGTGATTGATGATTCTTGGTATAGTGATTCTTTTCTGTATTATTTATATAATGGTTCGGGTTTAAGAGCAGATTATGTAGAAAAAAAATCCCCGTATCAACATTACTAACATTTATATCAGTTCGGTTACGGTTTTAGCGGTTATAGGTTTTTGGTTCGAAATCCTGTTTTTATTCCTAGAAAAATCAATTATGAATACCTTAAGAACTTTTAAGAAAAAAGTCTTGTCAACCCTTGAAGGATCTTATCTGGTTTATCTTATCTTTTCTAGTCTGAAATATTGATTTATATGGTTGTCAAATGTTAATTCATTGAGGAAAGTCCTCATGTGTGCATAAATAGATGGATAAACATGTCATAACTGGTTGACGATCATGAATAACGGTTTGAGCACATGGCAAAAATGCTGTTTGACAGAGCAATATCCGCATCTTCTCCAACAGCATGTTCTGATTGAAGAACGAAAGATTTGGAGCTCTGTCTTTAACAGGCACAAAAAATAAGAGTTCATGTAATAAAACTCGTTTATTCGAAAAATACAATAGAAAATTATCCCTCGATCGAAGGCCGAAGCTGCGTTGAATCGTTTATGGCACAAGATCAACCTTGCTATAAAAAGACAATTACACTACAATGGAATAACGTTATGTATAATTAAATATACAGTTTCCCCTCTCGCAAATGTATTCGACGATAACATGTTTAGCATGAGCAATCATGCACGTTGATAGATAAGAACAATATTCTAATATAGAAGAGATTACATTGATATTTTCGGTCATCCGCATTGAGAATCGATGGCCAACCGACCCAAAGAATTGAATATTTAAATAAGAAGTTTACCAAAGAACGGTATTGATTTTTAGAGGTAACTCTACTCATCCTTCGATGTGTCATAGTCTCGTTTATGGCGCATGGATATATGTATATTGAATCAATCAATCCAAGGAGATGACGAATGGTCAAAAATAGTAAATAAATACAAAATGCATAACAGAATTTGCTCATCATAACTCTCAAAATTCAATAGAATTATACGTGAGATATAAGATTTATCCTTCGACGATGCGACGATGGAAATACAGAATACGGTAAAATACTGGCCCGCTAGAAACAAGCATATTTCTAGGAAAAAAGTAATTATTCCTCCATTACACATGAATTTGGGTCTTATGAAGGCCACCGACAAAAATGTATGTTGTTGGTTAAATACCAATAATTTTCTATAATATTTTCGCTTCTCCCACAAATCTTGAGATTTAAGATTTCTAAACAATCAGGAAAAGAGCAGGTCTTTATAGTGGCAATGACAAAATGTATAATCTAAAGACTGTCTACCCTCCCAAGATCCAATCCGACCCATCCCGGGATCTCGGACGGTTTTTAGATTGCTCATGAATCCTGGGATAGTAAACGTGATCCTGAAAAATTCGGGATTGAAATTTTGTATCTAATAGAAATTGTACACCTCACCAGCACGGCGAAGGCTATTAAATCGAGACATTCCCGCCGAAATCTGGACGCTTGGAAACAGTGGCGTAACTACTAATTGGCGAGCTTAGGCGACGCCTAGGGGCAGTAACTGTCTAATCTTTGTATACATATACACAGTACATATATGTTTTTCAAATTGTTGAATTAATCTTTCCCTTTAACGTCGCTCTGGAAAAATGGACTCTCGGGGCCGCATTTGAAGCCTGGGAGAGTAGATGGGCAGCCTCCAGGAACGGCCGTAGACTCACCCTGTTCCTTGGTTCGATAGCGTAGAGGTTTCGGTATCGCTGGTTCCTTCCGAATCATTTCACATCCCAGTTCTTGACCGGGCATGGTCCCTTCAATGCCCACTTGCAGAAACGGGGTCTAGTTGATCAGTCGGTGTGTCCATGTAACCACCCAAACATGGACGCAGACCATATCCTATGGATGTGTGTCGGCATGGCGACCGAGAGAGAGGAACTCCTGCGCCGTATCCAGGGTCCGCATCTCGGACCTGTAGGACACAGATATTTGGTAGTCTGTCCCCGCGCCTTCAGCGCCTTCAACTCCTTTTGTCGAAGTTTTGGAGCCAAATGTGAAGTTGGCGGCTACTATAGCACCCGCCCATAGTAACATCGCGGTATAAAAAACAGATGGCCTCACTATCTGCTAGAGCCAGTAGTTATAGAATCATTTAATTTCGAATCTTAATTACAATCGTACATCCGATTTGTACTGCAATGGCAGTACAATCAATTTCTTTTATTTTTGCCCATTTTAATATAATGGGCACGCGTTAACTCCCAAGCACCAAATGGAGCGGGAGATGTCCTCTCGGGGACAGCTAGATCTTCATAGCTTCACGAAAATGATTGACTTACGTCGATCTGTGTTGCTAGTAAGTTAATACGTGTGTCGCTAAGGGCCGATTTTTTTTCTCGAGCTCGGGTCGACACGTGGATTCAGTGACCTAACCTAATCTTTCCCTATCGGTGATGTATTTACTACACCTCGACTCTAATAATGGGAATATCGATATGAAATATAATAGAAACGGGGTTCAGAATTTTTGTATTCCTCCGTAATATAATTACAAATCACATCAAAGTATTAAAGTACATAAGTATTCATCTGCAGCGTCGGAAATGAATAATTTGTCGGGGAATAGGGAATTTTGCGAGTTTTAGTCCGTGTCTCAGCAGAAAGGAATTTCATCAGACACATTGATGGTGTTATACGAAAATGGGGGCTCACGCGGTCATCAACTCGAACTAGCATTTAAATATCTGACGACGATACCTTCAAAGAGTGTGGAGGCTGAGCGTGCATTTTCAGCAACAAGTTGCCTGGCTTCCAAAATCAGATCCAGACTAAATGACGAAACACTCGATGCTTCGGGCATATTTTCAAAATAATATTTGATTTTTTTTAGTGTTTATAAATAACTTGCTCTTCCTGCTATTATATTTCAAGCGACGAAGAAAGACGAAGGAGAAAGAAAAGGAGAAGCAATCTTGGAGTGTATAAATACCGGTGAATTTCATAGTACAATAAGTCGCCGACGGGTGCTCAGCCTGTACGGATGTGTCTGGATCCACCGACTGCGCAGCCTCTCCCTACACCCTTACGCTTTCTTTCCCCACGCTACCCCGCCACCTCATCGCCCGCGCCGCGACTCCCGACCCAAAAACCGCCTCACCACACCATGGCGCCGACCGACCTTCTGCGCCTAATAGTATAGGAATAGGCCAAGGTCGACAAAATACATCATGGCTGAAGAATCTCTGGCAATGGAGCGGTCTTAGCATCGGATTATTATTCCGGATCAATAAAGTTAAGATGGAACTTCGGGTTGTCAACATTCTTGGGAGACAGGGCACATGGAGAAGAAGATGATGAGAAATGTATCCAATACGATAACCATACACACAAACACGGCTACTATACTACACCACAGCGAGGGATGGGTGTATTTTCACTGTTGTTTTTAAAATGGAACTAACAACCGCCATAAATCTTCAGTGTATTTGACCTCACAATATTTCACTGGTGTCAGAAGCGAAATCTTTTAGAATTGATTTTCTACCAAGAGGCACATGTGTTATAACGTGTAAAAATACAAATGTCTCTAAAAAAAAAAATTGCAATTCGTCAGATTCGCTATGAATTAAATTAAACTCAAATTAAAAATCTACTGTTTACTGAATATATACATACATGAATGATTGTTAAATTTAACGGTAAATATCCAGCGTGTCACGAAAGTCCACGTGGAAAGACATCGAGATGTCCGTTTCTTTCTCGTGGCATTCCATGAAGTAGTTGACCTTGTCTAATCCATAAAAACGTTTTTTTTTTTAACACAACTGGAAAAATTAATCGATTTCAATTTACTGGTGAATTCACTATTGTCTATCTCATGAAAATTTGATTATCTTGATTGACGTGCTTGTGTGAGATGAAGCCCATGATGAAGAGACTGCGTCAACAAATTTTATGAGGTCCGACATTTAATTAAAAAGCGCGCGAAGGTCCAAAGGTATTCAAAATTTATAGGGAAAAAAACTGATAGCAATAAACTATAGTACTTCATAAAAAAATAAGGACAATCGTTATGAAATTGCAGTCACAGATTTAATTTGAATTCAGAAATAACGGAAGCTTTCAATGATTTGCGTTTTGTATTCTCAATTGTTATAGCATGGTTGAACGATGAAAAACAATTCGCGTAAATCTTTCTACACTATTGTTCCTAAACATGACAATCGAGGTCAAATTTGGATTAATTTTTCGATTTTACCAGGGGTATGAAATGACCCCTCAACATATATCGATGGAACATACAGCATAATGTGTCAGAAGATGATTTTCTAATCTATTCAAAATCAAAATCAAGTTGTTTGGAATACGTTTTTTTTAAATTTATCTAGTTGAGATTAGAAGTGCACATTTAACTTATATAATTTAAGTAAGAAACTTTAAAACATTTCATGTACACAATTCGATGGTATTGAAGATTTCCATTAAGAAGAAACTCTAAACAACTTGATTGTGATATAATACTTTTTTAGCTGGGAGCTATTTTTTTAAACTAAGAAATTGAATTTAAAACAATATTTCAATTAATTGAAGACCAAAAGTTTAAAAACCTAAAATCACCAATAACTTATCACAACTCCATCAATCAGGATTGTCCCCAATTCCCCATGAATTCACGTTTTTTATACTGTGTACATTCAAGCATTATCTCAATGGAATAAATCCTTTTTTTCTGTTCGCTGATTGCAACCAATTTTTAATCAATACCAATTTTGTTTACAATAGAATCCGTTTTTATCTTCTGATTAGGTTCTATCAACTCAAATTGAATGACAACATAAATATTCCACCAAACAAAAATGCCACGATGAGGTCAGAACTGCAGAAGCTTACGCTGCTGACAATTACTGGCTTGTCAAGCATGGTTACATTTAGTATGTATCTTCCAAAAGCTGACCATGATATTACAATGATGTATCAATCGATTGCTTTACCAAAGCAATCGATCAATTTTATTATGGGTAATTTCATTTTTCATTGCGAAACTTGTTAATAACAATTTCGCAGTATTATAAAACATTTTATCTCAATTGTTAATTGATCTTCGATATGTAGAGCTAAATTGTTGAAGTCAAATGATTGATGTATGTACATAGCTTACTCTCAAAGCAATTCGATACGCATCCAGATTTATTGCGCTAGTAAGTGTTCCCAAGGAAACACAAACGATAAATAGAAAGAAAAAAAAAATTTAGAGACGAAAAGCAAATATTTACAATCTCATTACAAATATATAGAATTTGTTCAATTAGGACCATTTTGTCTGTGGTTCTACCACATTATTTACATTTTGCAGTTATATTTACTAAGACGTTAAGACACGATTGTTCTCTTATATTTGTCTTCTTTGAAAGGCATCATATCCGCTATGGGACGGATGGTGCTTTCCCATTAAATTCCACTTGTGGTTAAATTAGATTAGGTCAGGTTTATTTGAATTTTTAGAGAGGATTTTTCCCAAACAAGAAATATTAATACTTTCAATCTCCCTATAATTGATATGATTAACCACAGATAAGAAAAGAAGTGCGGTGGGTCAGTCTTGTGACGTTATGATAGTTTTTAGAGACCTGCGATAATCCGGCCCCAGTGTAATCCGGCGCCCCCTGTAGTCCGACATCACAATACAAGTATGGTACATATGTACGAAAAAGCTTCGTCAATGTAAAAAATGCAAAAATGTGATCCTGGACTGCTAAAATCGTACAGTATCTTTTTGTAGAATTTATGACGCAAAAAGGAATAAAGGGAACATTCAAAAGTTCGTCTCCGCCATTGATTGTGGGCCAGGCAAGAGGCAAGCTTTCAAGAAAGCTAAACATCCAGACGCGAAGAAAGCTTTTTATATGTGGTTTCTTCAAGAAAGAAACAGGCATACACCTATTTTTGGGTCCATTTTGTCCATGAAAGCAAAGTACAAGGAGATAATAAAAAATAAGGCATTATAGCTAGCTACTACAAGGAGTCGGGGCAGTACTCGTCGGACTACTAGTCGGATTACCGCGGGTCTGCTGTATATATTTTATGGTCAAATCTTAATTTCTGATAGATATTTGATTTTATCTGCACATACACTTCTCGGAGATTAATTCCGATATGAGAATACGGCGTTGTTCATAGATGACTAATTCAAAGATGCGGGACTTATGACAGCATCAATTGGGAGGAATTCGATAGAACAACGTTGGGGAAGGGAATTCCCAGTGAGCTATCGCTAGAGTGGCGGTTAATCAGAATCTTTTGAATGGACGACGGAAACTAGACAAGAAGATGCCCTTCTCCATTTTAGAGGGCCGTAAGAAGGGGGTGGCAAAGACGGCGCCTGCTACGGGCGCAACTGGGCTTGGGGCTCAAAACGCAAAATACCGACCGGATCAAGAGTTCAACATGGTTTTTATTTTACTTGATCATTCTACATTAAATTAATTAACACTGATTGACTCTGTCCGTTTTTATAATATATACTAAGTTTTATAATCCCTATTTTCTTCATTATCACACAAACATTGGATCGAAACAGTCAGCATAAGCCCACAATAAAATAAAGAAAACAACATTTTCGATTGATTATAAAATTTAAACAACGGACGTGATCAGTCTTCTTCGGACAACTTCGTTTTGTGGTGAGAGTTCGTAATCGTTCTGTATGGCGACATGGCGCTCATTCGTCATATCAGCGGTCCGAAAAGCGGACCGGTTGGACACACAGATCTTCTGGCCACTCCATCCTCTTTTAGGGCTTTTTGCATCATTTTCTATGATCTGTACGATCAGGACAGCTCCGTTTGTACGATCACGGAAGCGGAAGATATGATAAGTGATCCAGTGATGAAATTGCTGAAAATATCGAAGCATCGATTCAATAAAATTGAACCGGGAGATCATGGACATGCCAACCGTTCACTTCGTACTTCGCCGCCGTCTTCTGACACTTCTACGGCGCTGTATTAGTCAAATTAAAAAAATGACTTTAACAACTGGAGTGAGGAGGTTTATGACGGATATAACTAACGGGATATATTGTCAATGTCCCATTTAATAGGATCATATAAGCTACATACACATAAACATCCAGCTATATGTTTCCAACACCCTTGACAACAATCTTGGTGTAAAACTTTTCTCAGAACGATATGGTTAGATCATTAGAGGAGATTTTATCTTATATCAATATATAATTATTGTTTTTCTACATTTATCGTTTACCTCGTTTCTTCATAATCTACAGATGCAGTGCAATGTGGTCTTAGCGCAATAAGCTAGATATGTTCAGTTATCACATCGTGTGCTGGCACATTTGGGCGACAGGACATTGCGTCATGATTTTCGTCACCAATATATCATTTTTACAAATCATCGAAATTTTCGCAATGCTTCTCTTCAGTCGGATTGATATACGAACACCAGATTAAAATCGACGTATCACTTAAGAGGCGGCTTATGGGCAACCGACTATTGTTCATTAGGCTATGTGACAAAATGGAAACAAGCGTCATCTCGGTCGCATTTTCGATGGGTTTCCATAGTTGTTTAGATTTCCGGCTAAGAGAATCGTCACGTTTGTACCTGAAAACTCAAGGCTGAACTATTCAGTTTATTTTATCTTTTAAATTAATTTTTGCTTTATCATCAGGCATTTTATCTCGTGTACAGTAATCTGCCAAATCGCCAAAGGTGTTTATTTTGGCGATGAGCGCTGTTAATTATTGACCTATTGTTATCAGAAATCTCGCTTTGTTTTATCATAAACTCTTTTTTTTTAAATACATCGAATAATTACCTTGTCATTTTACTATGTGCTTGATAAGGTGGTCTTGTTTCATTTCGTAGCAATGATATCGCAATAAAGTAGATTTATGACGAATTATCTCTGATGACACCTTATGAATTGTTTATATAATTGTCATCGCAAAATGATCTGCTATTTTTGAGTAATCTTCAAACTGTATTATGATGCAATGTTCAGCAATTTATTTATCTCCTACTTTGGTTGACAGTAAGTAATATTTGGCATGTGATTTTGATGAATTATTGATTTGATGAAATCGTGGAAAATGCTGATTATTGAAATCATAAATGTGACCAGTGTCTTTCGAGCAATGCTTTGCGCTTTCATTTTACATAATAACTATTAAAATGAGTGTAGGGTGAAAATAACCCCACACAAAACCGCTGTATTAATGCGTCGTGAGAGCGAATATTGCGAGTCACGTGATCAAATCGCGTTGCAATGGCTGTGTGTAGGGAATCCAATCCCGGGATCCCGGATCCCGGGATCCCGGATGATTTTAGGTAATTAAGAATCCCGGGATTAGAAAACGTAATCCCGAAAATCCCGGGATTGAAATTTTTATCTAACAGAAATCGTACACCTCACCAACACGATGAAGGCTACTAAATCGAGACATTCCCGACGAAATCTGGACGCTTGGAAACAGTGGCGTAATTACTAATTGACGAACTTAGGCGACGCATAGGAGCAGTGACTGTCTATTCTATGTATACATATATAGGGTACACGTATGTTTTTCAAATTGTTATAGTAACCTTTCCCTACCGGTGATGTATTTACTACACCTCGACTCTAATAATGGGGATATCGATTTGAAATATAATAGATACGGGGTTCAGAATTTTTGTATTCCTCCGTAATATAATTATGAATCACACCAAAGTATTATACTATATAAGTATTCATCTGCAGCGACGCAAAAAAATAATTTGTCGGGAAATCGGGAATTTTGCGAGTTTTAATCCGTGTCTCAGCAGAAAGGAATTTTATCAGTCACATTGATGGTGTTATACGAAAATGAGGGCACACGCGATCATCAATTCGAACTAGCATTTAAATATCTGATGACGATACCTTCAACGAGTGTGGAAGCTGAGCGTGCATTTTCAGTAGCAAGTTGTCTGATTTCCAAAATCAGATCCAGACTAAATGACGAAACACTAATGTTTAATGTTAATATTACTTCGGGCATATTTTCAAAATAATATTTGAATTTTTTAGTGTTTTATTTATCTATTTTTTAATTGTATTTTTATCTTTTCTTAAATAAATAAAATTCTTTGGCCTTCAAGTGAATTTTTTATATTGAACAAATGGACTTATTAGTAATTTTTGATTAAATTCATCAAGGTAATTTCCTAAAATATTAAAAATCCCAATCCCGGGATCCCGGGACTGGTCCCGGGATTGTTTAATGAAATCCCGAAATCCCGGGATCGAAATTTTGGCTCGGGATTGGATTCCCTAGCTGTGTGTATAGTTGACGCCACTATTGACAAATCCATATGATTTTTTACAAAGTACCAACCTTTAAATAATACACCGTACAAACACAAATTCGGCACTTGTGCGAAAGAATTAGACACAAGTTATATAAAGGCCCATTTTGCATCAACATTTGTCCGTGAGAAAGCCTTGTCCGATGTAGGTACCGCGTTTGCTCACACTCGATCAAAAACAATAACGCATCGACAATGCAGAGCGCTGTATAAAGCTGATGCAACGTAATAAAAATGATTTTTAATGAGTTATGTGCCAATGGATGAATCATGGATTTATTCCTCAACTCCAACAATTTATATATTTATTTATATACAAGCTTCATACACGCTGCGACGGTCCTGACAGATAAGTGGATTTATACGGGCGATATGTGGCGGACATGCAAATATAGCATCTATGTTTATGATTATTTAAAATTAGCTCACTACTCAAAGGATTAAAAGAATACTCCAACGAAAAAGATTTGGCTCCAATAAAGTCTATTTTGAGGCCAAAGATAAGCTTTGATCGTTGTTGGCTTATTAGTTATCCTACAAACTTATTGAGTGATGTAAATTGTGGACCTCGACTAAAAGAAAGGAGAAGACAGATCGCCCTGGGGACATCTGCTATACATAATAGGGTCCATAATTATTTTTTTATTTATCACAGAGCTTTAAATTTAAATTTAATCAACGAAAAAAATGTTGAATCGATCGATTATAATGTTAAACTTACACTAAAAATAAAGAATGGAAGAAAAGAACTTATTCTCAAATGCAGAATAAGCATTGGTTTGTGAAATACAATTTTCATCATGCATGCAATCTCATAGTAATATCGCCCGAATGTAGATGGCAGCACTTTTAATGAACGCTTCTGCACAATGTGCATTTAATCCGTACTAATTTGCAATCGATTTGAATTTAAAAAACGCATTTAGAGGGCATTCCCTATAATAGGTGTTGATGATCATGTTCCAATATAATAAAATGGGCGGAGATAATTTGCCAGATGTGCCATATGAATCATTTTGATATTTTCAAATGACAAATTAACAGTCCCTATTTACAGATTTGTTGAATAAAATCGCCATAATGAAAAATATCTTAGGCAATGGCATGGCAAGTTTATGCGTAAAATATTAAGATCTCCGGTGCTTTTCCGCTCTTCTGGACCATTGGCGAGCGAAAAATATGACGACAGTGGACGTTTGAATGTAAATTATATATTCATCAACAATCGTATATCTTTGCTTTAACACCACCCTTATTTCAATGACTCAATTGTCCACCCCCGATCATGGACGAAAACGCCAAAGTCAAATATGGGCGTGGGTGGAAATATAGGTCAAATTTCAACAAATATTTCGAGCCTTTCAATGGTAACGGGAGAACTTCATCACCCCCATGTCATATTTATTTTCCATAGCAACAATTTAGGCGCAGTCTTGTTTCAGCATTCAGGTTTTTTATTGAGGCATTTGATTGATCAAAACCAATTTGGTCGGATTTTACGTCTTGTTGCTGATTTTTATTAAGGGTGGGAAAACCCTTTACAATATTTTATTTTTCATTTCACATATAATATATTAAGAGAATACTGAAAAGAAGAAAAATCGGAATGTGAAATATTTACGAAGTTATAGTACAAAGTTGAGAGCGCCTTGGGACCATATGGGCGCGAAATAGAGTAACTATTAGGGAATCCAATCCCGAGCCAAAATTTCGATCCCGGGATTTCATTAGACAATCCCGGGACCAGTCCCGGGATTGGGATTTTCAATATTTTAAGAAATTACCTTGATGAATTTGATCAAAAATTACTGATAAGTCCATTTGTTCAATATAAAAAATCACTTGAAGGCCAAAGAATTTTATTTATTTAAGAAAAGATAAAAATACAATTAAAAAATAGATAAATAAAACACTAAAAATTCAATTATTATTTTGAAAATATGCCCGAAGTAGCATTAACATTAAACATTAGTGTTTCGTCATTTAGTCTGGATCTGATTTTGGAAGTCAGACAACTTGCTGCTGAAAATGCACGCTCAGCTTCCACACTCGTTGGAGGTATCATCATCAGATATTTAAATGCTAGTTCGAGTTAATGACCACGTGAGCCCTCATTTTCGTATAACACCATTAATGTGACTGATAAAATTCTTTTCTGCTGAGACACGGACTAAAAATCGCAAAATTCCCGATTTCCCGACAAATTATTTATTTCCGTCGCTGCAGATGAATACTTATGTACTTTAATACTTTGATGTGATTTGTAATTATATTACGGAGGAATACAAAAATTCTGAACCCCGTATCTATTATATTTCATATCGATATTCCCATTATTCGTCGAGGCGTAGTAAATACATCACCGGTGGGGAAGGTAAATATAACAATTTGAAAAACATACATGTACACTATATATGTATACACAGATTAGACAGTCACTGCTCCTATGCGTCGCCTAAGTTCGCCAATTAGTAATTACGCCACTGTTTCCAAGCGTCCAGATTTCGTTGAGAATGTCTCGATTTAGTAGCCTTCATCGTGTTGGTAAGGTGTGCGATTTCTGTTAGATAAAAAATTCAATCCCGGGATTTTCGGGATTACGTTTTCTAATCCCGGGATTCTTAAGTACCTAAAATTGTCCGGGATCCCGGGATTGGATTCCCTACTACTGAGGGACGGAACCCCGTCGCTTCTCATCGAAGCCCTTTAGGCTAATATTTCGAGGCCCTGAGGCCGGTTAATATTTTTTTAATACTTTAAAGTTGTTGCACCTGTAAGTAGTCCCGCGTTAAGCGGATGGACTCGTAACTCAATCATCTTGGGATCGAACCCCACAGGAGATGTGGCTGGTAACCACATTTTAAAAAACATATATATGCCATGCAAAAACCATGTCAAAATGGTTGGTAATGATCCCATAAAAGGGATCGCTGAAAGTCACCTCAAAAAATAATGGCAAAATTTTAAAATGAGGATTGTCTTCCCCCCTTTTTAAGCAAAGTCGCCACGATAAAAAAAAAAGTATTTCCATTGATAGTTTAAAAAGCGAACCCTAATCGAGTTTAAATTGCACCATATTATCGTGTAAAATGCGGAAATATTAACTATTGCAATATGCAATTATAAATATGCAATGATAATTATTCAGATAAAAATCATGTCATTTGATAAACGGCCGTTATATAAGAACTATTGAATTGTATCCAATATAACGGACGGGCGGCACATAAAAATAATTCAACAATTATCCGGCGACTGTTCCTAATGACGATTTCACAATTAAGAGCGTCTATGCGCGTATTTACAAATTAATATCAATTGAAAAACGTCGATTCTATTGTGAGGCGACGTCGCCGCGACGACTCTATTCGCCGCGGCGATGGTCGACTTTTTTGAATTTGCGGCGGTATTTTCAATTGCAGCGCGCTGTCATTGCGCGTCGAGATCTAACTGTCGTCGGATTCGAGCTACGCAGACTCGCTTTCAAACATAACTGTTGCATTTGAATGGTGCAATATTAAACGACAGAGTAACCGGGGCGATCTCGCTGATAAACTGATACCGGATTAACTTCGAAACTTTCGGACGTTGCGCAACGATCAATTAGTTATGTTTGAAAAAACTACCATGCGAAAAAATGCGATACGACATCGGATCAATGCAATGCATGTTCATTTTCCAGTTCGATATTTGCATCGATTTTACAAAACGTGCTTATTAAAATCCGCTTTTGGTTTTGACTGCCAAAAAAAAGTAGCAAAACACAGGAATGTCGCAGGTACGAAAATTAGAGGTTAAGGAAAATGAGCACAGTCGTGAGGTTTATTGCTCGAGAGTCTCACCCAGAATTCGCTGCCGCAAAAGTCATCCATCGTTATCGAGAACAAATCATGTCAACAATAAATACACGAGAACACGGAGGCGGCCCGTTCGAGACGTCCGCTCACTTTCGCTACTCCCACCGAACTGCTGTTGTCCATCCAAGTGCTGCCATTATAGATAATAACAAGCACACCCCCTTGCAGGGTTGCCAGATGCATTTTATTTAAATATCCAAAACGGAAATATTTTGTCGCATCTACATGTGGATCATCTTATTTATCTTCGTTTACTTTTACATTCACAGCAGCAAGTTCTAAATTTAGCCCATTACGTCACATACGAGACTAGGCCGACTACGATTCTAATCCCAAATATTTTGTGTAAATTTTAACTAACATTTAATATAAATATGTACATATTTAGCTTTTTGATAAAAAATAATCATCTTATTCTTGTTTAGCGAGTTTAGAAATACACTCAAACCTCCTTTTGTGCAATTTCAAATTTTTTTATGATTGTGAAACGTACACAACAAAACGAAAATAATAATAAAAATGTAATATTCGGATAATGAGACAGACAACTCTCGAACAGTACATGAGGTGTTATTCACACAGGGAATTAAGAAACAAAACTCTTTAAAACGTTAAGAATGATTTAACTATGGATGAACAAGAAGATTTTTGAAGATTGTTTCAAAAATAAATGGTTTTCAGAAGTGTAAGGTTTTGTTTTTTTAAATAAGTATTATTATTAGACTCATGAACATCAATGTAGGGTTGAACAACGTGGGTCCTTGGGTCGCGCCCCACTCCCATGTACTCGTCGAGATGGCCGCGCTCGCACCGGACCGTTATGTAGCCGAGCGGTCCGATGGAGGTAAACGCGTGTCGAATAGATAGATCTGACCACGGGAAGGACATCTTCCCGCAGTCAAGGCTATCCAACGACTCTCACGACAATTGAAGATGACAATTTGATCAATTTCTGGAAAAATACGCTATTTGATGTTATACATAGAATAGCACAATCTTGGTTTAAGAAAAAATGGGAGAGATGTTGGAAATTTAATAACCGTGTTTTCCAGTTATCCGGGTTCTTCCTCCCCAGCATTAGCCCGGATAATCGAGAGTCTACTGTATTAGAAATTGCGTATAAAATTGTTTAATTTTTATATTTTATTGTACACAGGCGAATTGTGTGCCAAATATTCGTAAAATCAATTATTGGAATAACGAATATTGGTGAAATATTCGAATATTTTAGGAATATACGAGGGTGATTCAAATATAATCCGGAATTTTGCTGTACAAATTTATTAGAGATGTTTCGAAATACAAATCTTATATCTTAATTTTCTACATAAGTCCCTTCTTTAAAAATATATTTATTCCATCAGCTAAAAAACTTCTTGATTCCGTCACTGAAGAAAAAAGGCGAGAAGTAGCATCCTCTGTTGCGCAACCCGTAATTATTCGTTTTCTCATAAACGAAGGTGTGAAATTTTGAGGCTTTTGGTTTTAAACGAACATTTTTTTCAATATTTGACATTAGAACAAGCAAAGTTAAAACGAAATCAGAATTTTATTCGTAAAGAATATTTAAAATATCACATCTTTCTTGACATGATCGAAATTATTGAATATTTTTTCAAAAAACTCAAATATTATCCTCATAAACAACTGGTGTGCTAATTTGTAAAATGATTTAGAGAGTAAAGTAAATATTTTTAGCATCATGCTTATTGAGTTCCATCTTATTTTAACTTTCTAAATTACTTAATAAAAGAAAAATAATATTATCCAAATAATTCGAATATTCGATTGTGAGCCCTATTCGTAACATATGCATGTATATCACATGCTATCCTGCGGGATCGTTTACGGGCTTTGAGCATTTTTTCTTCAAGACTGTCACAACACATAATTAATATTTTTTGTTAGTTATACACGCCATTAAAATTGATTGTTTATTCAGGGTTGTCTCAATTTACTAATAATATTAATAAGAACAGTTTTTTACAAAGCATTCTGATCTCACTACATCCCAAAATCTGTTCAGTTGCGTAACAAAGATCATTCAATGGGCAGCCCTGATGATTTCTGTTGAATTTATTTAAAAATAAAGCAGAAACAGTAAGATCCATTAAAATGTGAAGACATTTTTACATTCAACAAACTGTGTCCCTAGTATGTATAATCATTTTTATGGGAAAAAACGTATGTATTTTTCTGTGAATAAGTGGTTAAAATCAAAATGTTACCGCATTTATTTGTTACTAGAAAACGTTTGTAAAGCGCAGATGACACATTTCCTAATTTTGTTTATCATTTCGTAACAGCTTTCCTTTATATGGAAACGATTTGCCTCGCTACGAGACCTTTATAAGCACTTTTTTTTATCCATGTGTTCCTATGTCTCGTATGTCGAGATACCGAATTTGTTTCGATGGGTTCTATGTCGAGTTTGAATTCATGTTTGTATTTAGAAACAATCGTATATGAAACTATCATACACAAAATAAAATACATGTAGACAACGCGTCAAACAACATCTATATATCGCTATTCCGCACTTTTTATCCATTCTAATCTTTATGTTAAGACTCTTTGAATTTTTATAAATGCAACACGAACCTTCAGGATTTACGGAAAATACATCTGCTCCAATTGCCATTAATAGTTCGCTATAGGAGAATGTTATCAATAATGTTGATTGTAGTGCAAATATACATTTTTCTGTTGTTCAAATATCAATCAAAACCTTAAACTCCACGAATGTGTACATCATCTCAATTTTTTTCAAATGATTTTAACAGAATAATTGATCAAAAATCAGATCAAACAAACATTATTTAAATAATTATATGTTTTTTGTCGACATCTCTGGATTAATTGTTTTAAATGGACTGCATTAATTCGCGCGTGGCTGCAACTGTACACCAGCATTGAAAAAACACGTTGATCACACTTTCTTTTTGACACAAGCTCTAGTCCCGTTGTTCTACCTTGAAATCCAATACATTCGTCGTATGTAAATATTCGAAACTGCTTCAGTATTATAACAGTAATCTGAATATTACATTAGATTTGATTCACAAATCGATCTAAGTTCAAAAGTTTCCAGTTTACCTTTCACTCTAATGTATGAATTATTCTCCCACAACTATTTTTACCATATTCATATCAATCCATTGAATTCACAATAATCAGTGGGTGAACAACATTGTGCAATTATAATTTCCCCCCCCCCATTGTTAAAAATAGTCTATTTTTGAGATACTGTTAAAAAAATATTTGAGCGTCATATTATGTGGTATAACCATGCAATCGTTCTAGAATTTGTAAGATTATCTATTCTCTTATCGAATCCTTTGTTATCTTCCGCTGATAATAATAAATTCGTACAGTCATTAACATGCAATCATCTCAAAAATTTTGCTGTATAAGAAAATATACTTACGTATAAATCTATATTAATATACTATTTAAGATAAGGCGGATTTGTGAAAAATAGCTTGATAGAAATCATTGGATTTCTGATATATTCTCTTTGTTTATATTATCGTCAATGATTCATGTATAAGCGGTAGTTATAAATTTTTAAGTGAAAAGTGTTAACCGTTTATAGTATATTGTGATAAAACATAAATTATTTTACAAATGGAAATTAAATCAGCTGGTATCTAATATGGCCTAAATACTACACCATTTTACAATTCAAGCGCTCAATTTAAACATATGAGAAATGTGGAAATATTTAAATATGTAATTACATTTTATATATTTTTATAGTGGTAAAATGATAATAAAAGGAAACCTATTTTTTGTTGCTTGCAACACTTGATCGATAATGACCCGTTATAAAAACCGTTAAATTAATATAAATTTAATTTTTTGATAGTTTTTTTAATCAATTAATTAAATCTTGCCGTATATTAATTATATAAAATTAAAAATGATATATTTCGGGGTAAAACTGAGAATGTCTTGTTTTTTTTTTTTTAGACAATTTAAATTAAAAAAGAATATTTTAAAAATTAATTACTGCCATCTCTTTATATTTATAAAAACTATTAATTATTTAATACATTATTTAATTAAAAAAGTATAAATATATTTCAATAGATGGCTATACTAAAAAATTAAGCATAATACAGTAAATGGATCAATAATTAAATTAAATGTATTAAAAAAAATAATAATAATATAATACCCTTTTTATTTTGTTTTTAAATTGATTCAAAAAGTATTTGGAGCTTGGTATTAAAATTGAAAAATCATATAAATTTTATTCTCATATCATTAGATAAGATGTATATATATTGCCTAATTTTTCTTTGTTATTGCTCGACGCAAATCTCTCTTCAACATACACGATAAAAAATATTCTCTGACCCCTACACGGTGGGATTTCTAGAAACAGATTAAATCCATCAAGCATATTATTTAAAAATACCATAGAGATAAAATCGTATAACTGGGAAATACAATTTTTGCCATTGTTTTGTGTATATTTGAAATTTCCAAGACTCTCAAACAATGAATACTACTTGATCAATTTATTTAAATTTAACAGCTCATTTCGAAAACTTTAATGATAAGATACTAGAAAATATTTGAAAACAGTATACGGCACACGATTATTGTTTATTTACGTGAATGTGTTTTTATCAATACTAAAAATAGCCAGCAGGGTCAACATTTTGACAAAAACAATCATTTGTGCGCGATAGAAGCAGATCTTTGAATTTTTAATTATAAGAAGAAAAATAATAAGCTTAATTTTATATCTTAAAAATGTTTTGCTTATGAAATCTCCGGTATTAATGGCACCTTTAGCTTTAATTGTTATCGTATACTAAATCAATAATCCATAAAACTATGATAAGGTGAATATGGGCGTGAAAGTATACCATGACTATATGCTGTGAGCAACTTCTTGGGATTGTGAATATGAAAAATAAACAAAAGTCATCACTTTGCCGTTTTGGGCATTTATCCTTTCATAGCTTTTGGTAAATAGTAATAAATATTTATTTGTTTTAATAAATTCGATTAGTCTCGTTAAAAAATAGGATCGGTAGGGTGAATAAAATAGGAAAGAATTTAGTTGCTTTTCTCGTTTAATAATTTTATTGTACAAATAAATATTCTAATAATAAAACAATATATAGATAACAGATATATTTTTATTATTTCCTTATACTACATATATACACAGAATTGATCCTTCTAAAGTTAGAAGAAAAGTGCACTTAGTTATGAAAGATATAATCTGATTATTTATATATATATGTAATACTATTTTATCCAGTCATTATTTTAAACGCTAAGATAGGGAGGAAGTACACATACTATGAACACCTATCGAAAGTTACTTACAAAAATTGGTTCTTAAAGTAATAAATATAGGGTAACCACTATTATTTTCTTCTGTTAAATGGAAGGTTCAAAACTGACATATAATCAAGCATAATGGAAGAATACACGGTTTGAAAGAGCCGCCGATATCAATCATATCAGAAATTAGCATCGAGCTCGATGATTAATTACATGTCAGCATCGCGATTAGGACTCATCCATAAATAGATTCATGAACAGATGTTCTCGTGAGAAAAATTCTAGATTTAATGACATACATCGTACATTTTTATAAAAATAATGGCAAAGTAAAAAATCTCATATAGTGTTCTCTATAAATAGAAACCTATATTTTGAACGCTCCCATAAAGAATCATGAAAGCGTCCAAACACTCAAACAAATGATTCACTACACGTTATTTCATTCGATAAATTCAATGAAATAATTTTTTTGGCGAACGCCAATATTTCGATTGTATCGTAGTTCATCTCAGCGAGACGAGTCTAGTGAGAAGTCTTATTAACACATTTTCAGAATAAGAATTTGTCACAAATAACAGCAATTTTAGTTTTTTAAAATTCCATTTAATTTTGTTTTCGTATGAAATTATACAATCTAACCACACATACGATAACTAAACTTCCGAGTTGATTCTAAAACTGAACTGTCCTGTGACTGCTATCAACATTGCTAGGTTTCGTTAAAACCTAGAATTGTATCGATACAGCCCACTTTTGAGATTTTTTTATTGTCAAAAGGCACCAAATAAATAACCAAATGTATTCATCACATCTAAGCGACGTTAATGGCTTCTCCACGTAATCCATTGTTGAAGTATGCAATACGTTCGTAGTTATTCTGAAAAAGAGATCAATCGACGACGATTAGAATTATGCAACATATTTATATCGAGTTTTGTTCGATTGGATTGGACGTTAAAATGTTTACCTCATCATTATCGTCGTCTTCTTCGGATTCGCTTTCGCTCTCTAAATCATAGTCATCTTCTCGTCTGATGTAACCGACGGCGAGCAGTTGTTGTCTCGTAGTATCTTCGCCGCACAGTTTGTAGGCAGTCTGTCCGGCGTACGTGCGCATATATAAAGATATCGAAGGACATTGTCTCGTTAGAAAATCTAATAGATATACATCTTCTCTTTCTGCGGCGAGATGTAACGCTGTCCTGCCACTTTTATTTTCCTGCAACAAATATAATACAATTGTTAAATTCTATAATCGTCGATATCAGATTTGATTGTTGGAATATTTGAAAAGTTATACGTACAGTGGCATTAATGTTTGCTCCGTACCAAACGAGATCTCTCAAAATGTCAACGTGACCCCACATAGCCGCTAGATGGACACAGGCCTCTCCTATAACAAAAAAAGAAATATTGATTGTAATCTGAATCATTATTTATATTGATTGAAAAAAGCTCGTATTTATGTTATCAATGAGGATGTTTATTGCGGGGAGTCGAGGGCTTCATCATGGGCCATTCCTGCATGAATCAGAAGCAGTGCACGCTGTTATTCGCTCCCCCCATTAATGGAATGGAACAATGTGCATTTTGGGAACGGCGGTGCATACAAATCAACGTTTCGTTTGTAAACTATTAATATGAAGCGATTCAGAAATAGAAGGTTCACATCGGGACCGCCAGCTCGCGTAGTGAAAATATAGATCACGCCGCTCGCTTGACAATGCCACACAATGATGGGTGGGGAAAATCGTTTGTTATGCGATAAAGTGACGGATTTTCCAACTAAGAGATTAGTCCGAAATTTAAAAAAAAAAACCACGTAAAATACGAATTTAGCAGCTTATAATAAACGGATCCCGCCATAAAATGGCCTCGAAAAAAATTAATTGAAAAACAACACGATCAATCGCGACTCTTTTTTCACGCGGCGCCAAAAACAACGCGATACATCGTCGAGTTCCTTCCCGCATCCGAAGGGAGGAAGAACTCGCCATTGATTTCATCATCGCGCAAAATAAATATCCCATGTTTAAAATGGATGCAGGTAAATTGAGGAAAAATATTTTTAGAAGCGGCAGTATGAGGTCTTCATCCGGCTTCAGATCGAGCATAAAATTTAAATTCAACAAAGGTCATCGACGGTTCACCGAGATTGATAGTTTTCGTCTGAACTCAGGATTCATTCAATCGGGACATATTTATAAATAGCATAGGATCAAAGCAATCTGAATCATCGTTAAATTCATTGCACTCCGTTGTCCCCTCTCAGGGGACATCGTGATTCTAGCACATCACTCGGGTGTCCCCACTCGTGGGACATTAAAGTTTTCAATCAAAATATGGTACAATTACTAAGATATATAGCGGGTTGTACATCAGAAATCAACGCGAAAAGTGCGCATGGAAAGATAAGAGAATCTTCACACATTTTTTTGGAGGCTAAAAATGTGTATTATCAAGTCTTATATAATTTACTGCATCTAAGAATAAAAAAAAGGTGTTAAACTACTTATTATTATGAAACGTGAGCAAATCAGCCTGTTTCATATGAGTCCAATATTATTATTATATCTTACTTGTTCGGAGTGAAAAGGGTTAAAGTTCTGTATGAATACAATTAAAATATAATTTTAATTGCCTGGGATTCGATAAAAATCATATAAAATGGGAGCATAATTCGAATATTGCGTTATAGTAAAACCGCGCTATTCGAATGATTTTTGTATGAGATATGTTAATATAAGTATTTTTTTTGTGCGACGATTGAAATTTTCCAAAGGCTGACAGTGTGCATATTTTTGTTGTAAACAGATGTAAAAATCGACGACGAAAATTCCGGGAATGTGTCGATTGTTTTGGACGGGGAGAGATTGGCAGCCGGGAAGACCACATAAGGAGGCAAACGCCGCGGCGTCTCAGAGGACGCAATCACGCGCCTCTGAATCACGGCTCCAGATCGGGAGCAGCCTAAATATAACGTTCGGATTCCGAGGAATTCTCCGCTATTTTGGTGCTGACCAAACACTGCCAGCGATGTTTGCTCCAGAGCAGGGCTAGCATCCAGTTCCGCAATTCGCCGGCGGCGATCGACATCAGCTGATCCGCTCGGAGATCGACCTCCTCCGGACGGAGGAGCTCCGCTCTCGGCGTCGGGATCGCAAGATCGCCGCCTCTCGGAGCGAAAGGCTCGAATGGGAATACGCGAAGAAAGAGGAGAGAGTGGCAGCCCTAGGCGCGGTTATTTCAGTGTGCTGGCACGCGGAATCCGCCGCCAAGGGGCCGCGGACGACGGGATTTCCCAGCGGCTTTCGGACGGGGGCGGAGGTGTCTTGTCGGAGGAGCAAATATAAACAAGCGCGCTGCCCAATGCCGAGATGTCCATAAGACGTGCACAACGATGAAGAATGATTAATTCGCGAATTCGGAGCCTCCTAAAATCGAGGTGAGCAGCGGCGACGGCCTTTGACCGCCAAATACCGAGCGTAGCGACCGGCATAGCTCTCACATGACGTTACGGGTTTCCCAAAAAACAACTTTTCCAAACAGAGGACAAAAACTTGTAACGAAATGTGATAAATAACACGGCAAATATTCCTCGACGGCGTTTGATTGCGCCGACGAAATTTTTCGCAGATCGCAGAAGTAACCGACGAAAACAATTCCCAGTATCTCTCTCGAGTGGATAATCCAAAAAAACGATCTGGATCTCTCCAGACCCCCGCATGCGAAGCATCCGAATTGTTACACAACAAGAGAGCTAAATCTGAATGCAATTAACACATCATAATGAATGGAATGTGTGTTATCAAGAACTTAGGTTAATATGGGCTCACACTCATTGATGACATCAGCGGGAGTGAGCAGGATATTTAAAGAATAACCATGAACGAAACGTGAATAAGCAGGGCAACATAAGAATCGATTCATTTGAGGCAGAACTAGGACTTCTACAATATCCCAAGAAAAAGCTACATTCACCTCCTCTTTCGTTCGATCCTAAAGATATTTTCATCTGCAGATTTGAACCCAAGAATATTGAGTAATTAATCGGACCGCTTAAATCTACAGATAGAAGCTTTGATCACCATCCTAAATAATCATTGCGTCTCTATTATCGCTTAATATACGGACGATATATATATATAGTCATCCAAATGTGCCTAGATGTTTTAAATGACATAATGGACGGATTCCACGAGCGTTGTTTATTGTGCATGGTTTACCAGCATGTCGATTAATGCAGTGAAGCATGAACAACGAACGAGATATCCCATGTTTTGAAGCGACGAAGCTCATTTCAGTCAGACAAAATAATTTATATTATCGCGAAATTTAAATACGTTTTTATTTTCCAATTTGGAAGAATATCGTTATTTGTCGACGACAAAGGACACAGTGCGAGTGTAGATTTGACGATAATCGAATATGCGCATCACAAGATAGATTATTTAATGAAATACATATCGCGAGGAAATCCCCACTGATATCCTAAAACTCGATGATAAATCGGAAAATTCACTCAGATAACGCCGAAAGACGAGCGAATTGAAAATTAAAGTCGCGAATGACACACGCCGTTTTGTTCGAAGAACTCGGCGCTGTTGTTGTTGTTGTTGTTCGTTCGCGGATAAAGGTTCGCCGTCGCTGATCTTCAGATCTGTCACTGAAATTATTTTCAAACTGTATGTAAAGAGACGAATTGATGACATCACGTAGTCCGTCTCCGAAATAAATCTGACGTCTGACCCTGGGGGTTCAGAATAAACAAAAAAAACTCGAATCGATCTTCTGGCCCCGTAGCAGCCGAATGGAAACATTGAATATCGTAAAATATTGATACGTCGATGTGGAAATTAAAACTAATCAGCGTCGATGATTCAAGGCCCCGGAACGATCGTCGAGCTGCGGTCTATGAGGCAAGGCGTTGACCGCGATAATTTCTTGGAAAAAAAAAAACCCCAAACACTGCCCAAACATACACAATAAAATGTTTGCGGAAGTAAATGTTTGTCTTCTGTTCGTCGCGTCACATCGGATGTCCACAGATTTGCTGCAGATCGAGGAGACGCTTGCGTCAGATGTTGTGATAATGCACAGTTCGGTTGAAGCGCAATAAGGAATGGGTTTTCCGTCGACGACGCCGTCACGAGGGTCCATCACTTTCTTCGGCGTCATGACGCGAGTCGAATTCCTCGCCACGGCGCTATCGTCCTTTTCGACGTCCGTCAACTGGTGCAAAGCACCAGTGTCCACCGTCGGCGACAAAAAAACGCACCCAGTCGATTGTGACAGCGAAAAAAGATACACACACACATAAATATTAGTATTTTTTACAACGCCGGGAAACCCGCTGCATAAATAAAAACTAGTAAAACTAGGCAATTAGTAATGAGCTCACTCTGTGCCGTCGAATTTTTCCAGGAGTTGAAAAGCCACGTAAGTCGATGATGCTAATCGTCAAAACGATCAATCAATCGATCGATTGATAAAATGCGTATTGCGTGGATATAATTAACAAATGGATACTTAATGTCACTCAAAACGCGTTCATTATTACGGTTCTCCATTAGGAGGATCTGATTGCCCGACGAAAACCCTAATAAGTCCTCGATTTGCGCGATCAAGTCTTAGAATAGTGGCAGTGAAACTTCCCTATTTATATATTTTTTTTATATCAATGGATGACTCTGTTTCGACTGAAGAACAATATTCAAACTGTTATCGACAACATACCCGTTGATATGCTGGAAAGATTGGAGAAAAATTCAAAATTTGACTACAAGGCCGTAACAAGGGGGTGGCAGAGTAGGGACCGCCATGGTTGTAACTGGGCTTGGGGCGCAAAACGCAGAATACCGACCCAGTCGAGCACCCAATCAATCTTCTTCGGATCGTATTCGTCTGTAGACATATTCTGGTATTGCGTCCGATCACGACCCACTCATTCGTCGTATCAGCAGTCCTAAAAGCGGACCGGTTGGACACACAGACCTATCCGTCCTCTTTTAGGGCTTCTTGCAGCATTTTCGGGGATACATGCGTACCCGGGGCTTACTATCATCTGTACGATCACGGAAGCCCCATCAGAAGCTAACTTACATAGGCGGCCATCGCCAAATGAGGTCGCAAAATACTAAAACCTTTTTTTAGTTTTAAGTTATAGCTAGTTTTTATTCCGCGCTCAGAGCGCAATTGCTCATTCAAAGTTGAGAATGAGCGTGTTCTTACGGACATGTATATTAAATTCAGATTTTGCACCTTGCTGTGCACTTTTGTTGAGTGGGTTAGCATGGTCCAATAAACAGCTTGGGTCAGTGGAGGGTACTCATGTGTTCTTTTGTCTCAGATGTGACACGATGGACCCATGTACCAGGACTCTGTATTTGATTTTAATATTCAATGATCATCGACGCATCTTGATTTGATCCTGGATGGATTGTATGTCAATTTTAAGGGTTTTCAGTAATGGCAACTGAAAAGATATTTCAAAAAGGAGCGTGCGTCAATTCGATTGTTGTTGTCAGTTAGTCGGCGTGTAAAACCGCAAGATTCGAATTCTAAAACCCCGATTGCACCACCGAAATACCATTACGAATCGGCATTTTCCCAGTCAGATTTCCCGGTAAAGAGCGCATTTTGAGAAGCGATACTTTTAATTGGGCTCGGAAAATCCCGCGCATTCCTTCGACGAACCGACCTTTGTGTCTTAAGAGCGCACCGCGGCGAGCCGATCTGGTATTTTAATGAGTCAAATGCGAATTTGACCAGATCCGGATATTTTTGACATAATTTCGCTCTTCTCGGAATGGGCCCACATATGGGAGATCGTCCAGGCGGTGCACATGCCCGATGATTAAGGCGATTCGTCATGGAATCCTTGCATGAAGACGATCCTGACGATGATCGGGGCGCGTCACGCGCGAAAATACTCGACGGCGCCGAAGATCGAAAATGATCGAAAGAGGCTCGATGGACGCGATTCCGCGAATTTCAAAATGAAAAACAACCGCGAAAACATTTTTATCTGCGTTCATACGATTAGTTATAATCAACGGAATGACGTATAGACTCACATCCGTTGCCCGTATTTGATTTTTTTGATTTGATAGTTACGCACCAGTAAATAAATCGACTTGGGTGCAGAATTATTGATGCTAAGTCTGGAATTTGTCGACGCAATAAAAGCAGAATGGATACAAATTCAGACCGAGAGTGCTGAGAGACTTGGCGATAAATTGTTGGTATTATATGGGAAAAACCCATCCGAGGATATATACGCTACCGATATCACGTACGCTTCAGATCGATGGAGTGGATTAAATTTGAGCTTTCGTATATGTGCTTGTTCGTAAAAAAAAATAGCAATTTTATTGCAACTCGTTTGCATGATGTCAACAGCGACGCACACATTGCAAATGTGTCGATATTGTTTGATTCTGTTTGTCGTATTATTCGCCCTTTGATACGCCCTGTGACAAATTCTAGATTTATATATAATCTGGATCTGATATTTTAAATATTAGATAATAAGCTAAATAGTCTTGGATGTGGAAAGCGAGGATCAAAACTGATGACGATGAAAATATGTAGTTCGTATTTAATTTATTGAAACGTGACATCATAATTCAAATAAAAAGCGCTATGAAGCATCGCTCGCAGCACGTGCGGGTATACTCATCAAAAGGTCTAAGGAAAATAGGCTGAAGAAAAACGCAGTACAAACAAGAAATTCCATCGAGGAAAACATATTTGCGATTGTTATGAAGAAATTCATCGGTAAAACCTGCACAAATAAGATAAGCTTGTGTTTGTTTGGCGATCGATGAAAGTGTTAATCCAGCTAAGAGGACCCAGGAAGCAATGTATGGAATCCGAACAATCGATCGAATCGTCACGACTATCGGAAGCAGAAGACGGTCCGGGCATACAAATAAGACAAATCAATATTCCTGGCGGACGACTCTTCTCGATTGCACAAATTTTTAGCGAGATTCGACGACGACGCCTTGCCGCCTTCTTGGGCGCTCGAATCGAGGCATTAGAATAAGGCCGGCTTTCACCGCCACTCCACGACGAAATGCTCCATCGTGCAAATATTATACTAACAAATTATAGAAGTGGTGTTCGCCTCGCGGGTTTAGACAACTGTAACTCGGGTTTTCCCAAATTGCGCCAAAGTGCTCGCTCGCAACGACACCAAAATATTTGAATAGACTTGTCACCTTCGCGCCGTCCATTCCATTAAGCTAGACGTTCGAGCAAGAAATTCCGCTCAAAAGTCAAGTGTACATTTTTTACCTCGTCGGAGATGGCAACATCAAAAAGAGATCTCCAACCAATTCATCAGCTGATGGATCGATGACGTCGTCCGATGATCAAACGCAAATAAAAAAAAACCCGAAGACATCGACGATTGCGATTAATTCGGAAAAATCCATGCGATTCTTATTGTTCGTATTCTCACGCTCGAAATTAAAAATAGTACCACAATCAGGCAATTGTCGATGATAAGACAGTTGGCGCTGTTTTCGATGGCTCGCGAAAACATTAAATCGCCGATTATGTGTACAATTTCAGCATACAAAACTCGATTGAATCACAAATAATGATGTATCGCACATTACGACATACAGGGAAAACAAACGTTCTTAGAAATTCAAACAAATAACAAAAAAAAAAAGGTCTAGAGAACCTCACAAAAACCCCCAGGTTCCCCCACCTTCCCGCTCTGAAAACCGACATTCTTCAGATAATTGTTGCTGAACGTTTTACCCCGACCGCAGAATTCCCATTCACACCGTTCATCAAAATCGAAAATTTATCCTCATTCCTTTGACTGACGGTCGCTTTTGCGACAAAATCGAAAATAGTTCTCTTATCGAAGACGTTCAAGTGCATTCAACTTCGATAAAATGCGAGAATTTCGACCGGCAGAATCGATCCGTCCGCATCGAACAGCTCCGAGATCTTATCAATGCTTTTCACATCCATTGTCCAAACATAGAACCGGTTTGTGTAGGCTTATTGGATTCTTCCAAATTTGCAAATTACCTACTGGGTATTTCCATTAACTTTTGCGATCCAGGTCAAAACTCATCGATTCGCCGGCAACATTTTCTCTTTTTAGTATTTTTAGTAAAAAAAAAAACATGGGGAAACATCGCGTCTAGTGTGTGATGATGTTTAGAGCACGTCACATTTTCATTCGGTTTCTCTTTTCAATATTTGGATATAGACGAATCGATCTTCAATATGGTTTTGTGCATTGATTCAATGCAATATGCTGCGGACGGATTCGAGTGATACAGAAAGAGTTGATGTGAATCAGAGACAGAGAGCGTCTATTTATGTTTAGGCGAATGCTATCAACAGTGTTAAGGTTCATTTATTAAAATACAAGATTGATTCACGCTGCGCGGTTCTGAGGGTAAAGTGGATTTGTGTGATATTAAACCTTTTTCATTTTAAAATTGGCCTAAATGGAGACCAGGCTTTTAAAAAAATATATTTTTTATATTCGTTAGTTTCGGACAAAAATATTATGAATATTATATGATTACGTAAAAACATCATAAGTATGATCGGAAGATGTTCAGGAAAGCGCGCGTTAAGAGTCACTGTGTGTTTTGTTCACCCTGTGTTTTAGGATTTTATCCGGGCAACAGTCCCTTTTCTTTGTATCTCTAGCAGGTAGACGAAACACTATGAAGGATCATAAAACCAATATTCCTTTCCAAATACTGTCCTAAACACGATACGCAAAATAAAATCACATGATCTTAAATCTGAGTGGGGTGAAAAAAATGAAGAAACAAAATGTCGAGCCACACTCGACATAGGACCGCAGAGTTAACTTAAATTGAAAAAAGTTCGAATTTGAAATGAAAAAGGATTAAATTGGCATAAAATACTGAATATTGGGCCTAGGAAAAAATAACGGTTTTACCGGTTTTGCTCCGGGTGATTTATTTTTTAAAAATGTTTATATATTGTATTAAAATCTTATTTTCTAGTATAATTTAGAACATTTTACTCCTTTTATAACAAGCCTTCCACATGAATAGTGTGTGGGTTAAATATGTAAATGGATTTTCAATTTCAAATTCTTTTAATTCTTCCTAAAAAAGCAAAATCATAGTGCATACGATGAAATGCAATGAATTTCGTAGTCCTAGAACATTTGGAGCAAGCTTAGTTTGGAGCAAATCGGCAAAAATAGCGGTTTTATCGGTTATAGTTCCGGTTCGAAGCCCTTATTTTTATTTATTGGCGCATGTTGTTTGTTTGTAAAATGTGTTTAAATGTTTGAGCTCGTGTAATTAAGCAATATATCGGTGTTTGAGGTTCAATTGGCGTGCAGTTTTTAAGGCCGATATTGAAACCGTAATTAAACCGGTTCGCGCGTCCCAGGCGATGTTTGGAAATGTATCTCCGCAAGGAAAGGTCATAATTGGCACAATTCATCAGTACGACAACGGGTGCAATGAGTACGTGGGAGACGCAATCGACATTGAAGCGAGAGGAAGTTGTTTGCCAAAAAGAAAAAAGGCCAAGCGCCTGGACACTTAAGGTCACGAACGCTTCGGAGAAGTCTTGACGGAATTCTCGGAAGCGTTCGGAACCAAAAAAATACACATGTATGTCCGCATGCGAAACATGTGACATTTCTCGGCAAAATTAGATCTCGGATCGCCTATCGCGATAAGTAACGACGATTAGAAACACTGTTGATACGCATTAGCCCGTCATTCAGTCATTACGGACGACCGATGGTAATGGCGCTGGGAAAACCGATGATTGGTAATGCACACTTGTATAGAGGCATTCTCAAACAAATATGCATTTTAATTTATTCTGCAAATGCGTGCGCGAAGACGAGGGTCATACATAAAAATATTACATTCGAAAGTCAAATTGAACTCGAGCATCCTTGGTGGCGAAAGTTTTTTTTGCTTTTTAAAAGGGGCGAAAGTTGATGTATGTTGCGATCAACTGCAGGATTAGAAGCCTCTTTACAATATCCATTCAAAGGATACATTCGCCTCGTTTTGAAGACTGCATGAGTTCCACACTTAATTGGTGAACGCTCATCCAGGCAGTGGGGCATCTGGATGAAAGTATCTTTAACAATCATGCGGACGAATCGTTTTTTTGTCGAAAAGGCCAGATGTGTGGAATACCAGGCGAGATAGCGATGATAAATGGATGCGATATGCAGATCTCCACGAGCTTTCCTCGCAAGCTCAGAATGCGGCCATCGCGGTGAAATTGCGGGGAAATTCCGACACTCGGAGGCATCGTTTTCCGTTGTGCAACACAAGTGCGAAAAGACAATGGCATTCGTGTTGAAATAAAGCCGCGGCGCTATAATGTAAGGTCGTCAGTAACTGGTAATCCCGTAAAAGCATTGTTCCTATCGCGGGCGGGTTAAGGTCGAAGAGCCGCTCCGACGGGAACGAGAACGAGAGGCGACGCCAACAATAAAATCGAAAGTGATTAAAAAAACGCATACTAATGAACGATAACCGTCACCGTGCGAGGAAAAACCCACGAGCGCTTGACATTTATCACATGAACCATTTGAAGCGAGCTCGGAAAATAAATGTCATTTTTTTGCACGTACGAGAGAACAACGCTTCTCAAATTGGCGATAAAAACGTACGTATGCAGCGCCGAAAAGATAACGGATGGGAGCCGCACGAACCGATGCCCGCAATCGATAAGCTCGTCGGAAGCAGCCGAGGGAACGAGATGCGTGTCATCTCGCTGAAATCCTTCTAAATGAAACTCGGAGGATACGCTAGCTTCAATATCGAACGAACGAGGAAGGATATTGATATTTAAAGGATGCTGAAGAGGCTCATAGTTAGATCATATATGAGAAGCATCATCCGAATGTCCACTGTATGATGTTTGCATTTCCTAGTATCCTAGTATATCGTCGTCCACAACTAACATATGTCATCGATTAGAGCTATTAAAATATAAAATTTGATCGAAGTCCTCATCGTCCGTTATTATGATGCGTCATACTCGCTTGATTAATGCGCTTTACATCATCGTAATTAAATTCAATGCATTTGCGCGCAAAATAATCTGCAAATGCAAGTAGCCCCCGTTCATCCACGAGTGCAGATTCGTAACAGTGTGATATTTGTTGATTTTATTTTATGTACAAATCTTCATAAGTCGAACATAAGATGGCATCCGGAATTGGGCATGAAAATGAAACCCAAAAGCCACAAATAATGTTATTTTACAACAAGCACAAGGGAAGTGTTGATGTTATGGATCAAATACAAATGGCAGACTAATGCCCGGTACACACGAAGTTGATTTTAAAGCTAGTAAAGCAAGCAAGTGCTGGTAAGCTAGAAAGGTAGTATTTCTATTCCCTTTTTGAGCTAAAAATAGCTTATAAACGAAATCAACTATGTTTATACAAAGCTAGAGTTGCTAGTTTGTTGACAGCAGCTTGCTCTTGAAGCTTGATAACTATTAGTTTCCCTGCCGCACCCTGTATGTGGATGAAATCGTTTCGTTTGATTTGAATAGAAACGGCGACGGTAAAAAAATGTAAATTTCCACAGTTAGAGAAGTACAATGAGAATTGTCTTGTCCGAGCGTTCGGGGCGGTCACCTTAAATCGACTGGTTACCGGTGGAAAACCCCATTATAATTTAGCAGACCGGTGCTGTTTGCTGCAGAGCGAAGAAAAAATGTGGATACCCATGCAATTATGTGCATAATAAAGCAACGAATATCAAAGATAAAACCCAAATCATATCAGCGCTCATTAATCACGCTCGAACGTCCGATCGAACCGAATAATTGCTGAAGTTTCCGAGTCATCGTCCAAAATACCAACATCCATTACGGGCCGCGTTGGTAGCCATCTCGGCGTTCGCATATTCCCATTCTGCGAGATGCTAAAACATCGGAATACATGCACATTTCTTCGGTTCTCAGCGCCGGTGTGCGAAGAACCCTGGGAAAAAAGCGCTAATTGCCCCGATCGGCAGCAGACCGGGCCACTTATTACATATTCCTTTTAGAATGAGCGACGACCTGGAAAAAACCCTAATTGTATTGAAATAATCGTTCGGCGCCGCACTTTGAGATAGCGACCTGCTGCCCAACTGGGGAAATACGCTAAAAATAATACGGCATTTTTTTCACAAGTGGGGAAACACACGGACTAACTGGGTCGTGGCAGTTCTTTGCACCCGTATTAATGATGGCTACGTGCAATACACGGAGGCCATAATCCACCACGATGCATCCAGATCGGCGGCATCGCGGAAAACATCTTCAAAGTCTCCGATTCGTCATTCGAATAAATTAGCACAATATCGTTCAAAGTGTTATAGTTGTAAACGGTGTAATTTATTCTATGAAATCGACGAGCCGATCTTTATTTCACTGGCGTTCGCAAGGACGCACATACGAGACGGAAGAAGTTTATTGCGACTCCGACGATCGCAGAATACGATATATTTTTTCTTTGGGCATTTTGGCGCGGAATTCAGTGGTAAAATATTATCTAAGAATATGATACGGGAGATAAATAAATACTATATGAATGTTGCATAATAAAATTCCCACGCTACAATTTCAGCCATATCTATCGAAAGCCTAGCCACCTTGTATCGAAAGCAGACGACGCTTATTTGACAATAATTGAAGTAAACTGCTTGTAGACAAGAAAATAGCTTTGTAGATTTAAATCCAATGTACGGTTGCTGCTTCTCGCACTAATAGTCTTAGCCATTTTCTGATTTATATGATATTTAATATACAGTTTGACGAAAAAAATGATTGAAGCATTTGAAACTATAGACAGGTCATGGGATTTTATCATCTTGACTTATTTCATGCAGATTGAATTTAAACATTGTTGTTCAACTGTTTTAAAAAAAGGCAAATATCAACACATTAGGTACGGGGAAACTTCGCGTGCGTCTATCCTCTAATTTCGGCAAATCTCTCAACGCAACGTTTAGCTCCATAAAGAGGTAAGACACAATGTTGTGTCCGAATTCCAGTGACATACAGAGTAAATACACGCGTCATACACGCTGTGGATTTGTACGTTACTCAAAGGGTTAAACGACAAGGTGAACCCTAGACGTTGATAACCTTCGACGATCGCGTAATATAATCCGCATTGGGATTTGTTCAAATTCATCGATAAGCCTGCTTTGTGCGGAATTCGAAGAGCTCGTCCGAATGGCATTCGATCGATCACACTTGCGGTTATCTTCTCGTGCATCGCAAGCCGAGAGAGAGATGCCCCGCAAGAAAACAATTCGCACGTTCTTGTTAAATAGTTGCGAAATGAATATTGATGAGCCTTTCACATTTGCGCCGGCGTTTAAAAAAGTTCCCGGGGTTTTCCACGCGCGGAGAGAGACTTTCTTCGGTGACGTCGACGACGCCGTCGTTTTCGGGTCGATCGGTCCCGAACGATAGATAAGATTGTATTTAGAAATAGATAAACGCTAAAGGAACTCGGAGATAATCCCCGGTCGTCGTCGAACGAGCGCAGCAAAGGTCGTCTCGAAAATTAGACGCGGACTTACCGTCGTAGTTTTTCTGGTCGAGGACTTGCGGCAGGGTTCTCGCGTTCTGTTGGTGCTGTTGCGGTGGGATCAAGGGCTCCGTCAGGGCCTTCAAGCACTTTCGGTCGCCGTGGGCGCTCGCCAGATGTAGCGCAGTGTTGCCTTCTGCATCAGGCGTGTTGACCTGCAAGAAGCGTCCATCGTCAGATCTCTCGAATGCTACCGAATCAGATGATTCGACCAGTATTCGGCGCGACAATGAGTATTTTTGCGGTTTGCGGAAAAACCTCATACCGAATCGACGCACGATTCGCTGGCGTGTGTACTCACTTTGGCGCCGGCGATGATGAGTCTTCTGGCGATGTGAGGCTGCGAGGTGAGGACTGCTAGGTGGATGGCGGCGTGGCCGGCGTCGTTGCGGATGTCTAAGAGTGCCGGAAGTGGACACATTTGGATGATGGCTTTTACGGCGTCCAAAACACCATTCGCTATCGCTATGTGCAGATGTCTGCGGAAACACAAAACACACGTTCAACGGCTGCAGATAAATCAGGCAGGGTCAATGTTTTTGCGCGAAGAATACCGGTTACGAACTAAATAGAAGAATGCAGGAAAACCATCAATGAATCGCGATCAATCGGACTCCGTTTCGAATTTACGCGCCATTTATGGTCAACGTCGAAAAAATAAAATCGATGTAAATATGTGGTATGTTTATGGCATGCGACCGCATATTGCGTCATTTCATCAATGGATTCGTTCGACTATGACTGGACAGCCGAATGAACTGTTGAGAGATCGAAAATACTAATCGAATTATAAAAAATATTTAAGAAAAACCGATATATCGACGCATGGTATTTTTGGCAATCCCCCTAAAGTCGATATATATATAGCCGGCACTAAAAGAGTTAAATGTAAGATGACTTACTCCGATCTCTATTATACCGTTAGACGACACAATGAAAGATATTAGAGAGCGCTATGTGCGAACAAAGAATGCGAATCCATTGCGAACGGACGAGAGAAGGAATTCCGAAGAATCGACCGAAGGGAAAAAGGTTGAAAAGACGACCTTGTATATAGCTGCATCGCTTCCGACTGGCAGACGCTATCCAGAGAGGCTCGCGGAGAAACCCGTTTCGGAAAAACCCGGCCGGAGAGGCTGGAGGGCATCGCCTCTCGATGCTCCCAGTGTCGGGGCGGAGGCGTAAAACCCCAAACGAATTTCTCTTTTTTCGACCGCAAACAATATTGTTGCGAGCGTGACGCAACGACGCTACATTCGACGCAGGGACGAATCGCATAGCGTCACTTTCACTCTGCCCGAAGAACAGCTGGTGATTTTTGATACATTTCGTCCGATTGCGAAACGACGCCAAACAGCATCATCGAAACTCCCGACGTCGACTTATCTGCAGAGATTACTGCGATAAGAGTGCGGCCTTTCAAATTGATTTATCATCTTTCGCCGGTCAGCTGAGGCGAGGAAAATATGAATGGTTTTCGACCCAATCATCAATCGGTCTTTCCCCGGCGGTCCCGATGGTAATTCCGATGTGCGAACAAAGAGCTAAAATTCCACCACAAAATTAACTGGGTTTTTCTCAGCGTTTCCCGTTATCAAAAACATGATCGACGCGATTGGACGATCTACATTTTAAATTGACGCATACCATTTTAACCCCGTATTTATTATATTTCATATCGATATATATATATGTTTTTTTTAGTATAAAAACGTATGCCATGTACACAAATTGGTGAATCAAAAAATGTTAATGGATATGCACATTTAATGATTATTGCTACGCAATTGATTATGTATTACGTATCTACCAATAATTTGGAACAGCGAATGGCCATAAAAAAGCCTGGACTGATTCAGATCATAATCACAAGATGAATGATGAATCTCAATCGCGAGACTACCTACAGACAAGATTATAAATATGCCCTTTATAAAATCAATCCATAAGTGAATACATATTTAAATATGATAATATATTCAAATTGGCGCCATGTCATAATCTTCAGCGATTAAATAACAGCGGCGCATAAACACCCCGAGTGGACGCCAAAAGAAAAACCTTTTCGCCAGTGCATCGACAGATTCATTTTCGTTGCAATAAAACTTCGCATTGATCTGTATGCAAATCGACCGTCCGAAATAGACGACCGCTTCTATAAAATGCCGCATATAGATGCGATCGGTTAATTTTAGAGGAGGAAAAAAAAACACAAACACCGCGGAAAAATCCAGCGACAGCGCGAACGCGGAAACCCTCGATAATCGACGGTGCAAATATAAATCTCACGTAATGGCCATCATTCCCGAAATCAAAAGAGCAGCCTCGAATTAATTCGGAAGGTCGCAATTGTGCCGAGAGAAAGTGCTATTCGCTATTCTGTCATAACATCGACGAAAACAAAAACATCAACGCCTCTTCTCGGCGTCGATCATAAAACTAGGGTAAATTTGACATGGATGCTGGGATTTTCCTCGTCCGTGTTGACATTTCGAATTTGTGCCGATATTTTAAAAGCGAACAAACGCGAGATCGGAAAGCTATAAATCAAACTTCGTTATGTCTATATAAATCTAATTTTGGATACAAAACGAGCGTCAGCATTTTTAGCACGATTAATCATTGGCAATTATTCAACGCGGTCAGTGGATGAACGCATTTTCAGATTATTGAATCGGAATAGATATATGCATAATAAAATTAAAAAATGACACGTTTGAGCGCGATTTTTATGGCGGCGGACAGGTGACGATGCGAGGCGACCGGACGATGCGTTATATTTTGATCATAACATGAAAACGGCTGTCGCATCAAAACAACGCCATCGTAGTGCGTATTTTTAAAGAGAAGACGTAAGGCATCTCTTCGAACATTCGGCAGGCGTCCGCGCGTCTGCGGAACGCACTCGGAATGCGAAACGAATGCGACGATCTCGTTTTCATCCGAAGGCTCGGCCCTCGGCGCCCTGTTAAAATTGTCACATTCGTCGATCGTTCCTACCGACGTCCGAGCTAGGTCGAAATTTTCGCTGTTGGGACCGCAAAAAAAAAAACAAATAACATATTCGCGGCTTCCTCGGGCTGCCGAAATTAGCGACATCCGCGATCCAGATTCAGATGAATTTCGAAAGACGAATGCTCGGAGCCCCGATTTATGCAAGTCGCACGCCTTCGTCCGTATTTTGAGTTTACGTTTGAAAAGTGACGTTTGGGAGGGTTCGCGTTACGGCCGCGGAGCGCGTCGAGGTCGGGCCCCCGCGGGGGGCGCGCGAAGGAAGCGGAGCGCCACTCACGTGTCTCCGTCGTCGTTCTGTCTGAAGCAGATCCTCCAGAAGTCGGTCTCCTCGGGGGAGAGCGCCGTCGCCGACTCCTCCGGGGTTCCCAGGTCGTTCGGCAGCCGGAGCTTGCGGAAGGGCTCGACGAGGTCGCAGCCGCTGTCGAACCTCTCCGAGTTCCCCGCGGCGAAGCCCTCGTCGTCGGAGCCGACGTCCTCGCAGCTGATGCTCTTTCCGGAGACGAATCCGGAGTCGCCGATCTCCGCCGTCTTGGCCGCCTCCTCCTCGGAGGGCTTCTCGCCTGCTCTCGGGTCGCTCATCGCGTCTCACTTCGTAGTATGCGCGAGCATCAAAGGTACCGATCGGCGGGAAAGCGCGCGAGAGCGAAAGCGCGTTTCGAAAACTTTTCGTTCGTTTCGTCCGGCCGACGTCGCGACACACCAGCGAATGACAGCAGACGTCGCCGCCCGCGACCGACTCGACCCTCCCCCTTCTCCTGCCCGACCGCCAATATACGAACGCGCGCATCACGCGCAAAGTTTCGCGAACACCTCTCATCGTACAAAACAAATTTAAAATATTTGCTAAAAAACGCACAATAATATTATGGCATTGAAAAAAAAAACAACCAAATCGAATTTACTATCTTTACGCGATATATATGACATCTTATAAAAATGATTGATTAAAATATTATCCAAACATTTCGAGAATGCCAAAATATACTCATTAAAATTAAAACCATATTTAATCAATATGCTTTTTTGTGCAAATTTATTTTTTCATTTAATACTATGAACATATGAACTTTGATTACATGAGGAAACATTTTTTTGTTGTAGTTTTCCTTGAGCATAAATTTTCCTTTTTTTTTTAAATGTTATTATTTAAATAAAATAATATTATTCGATAATGGATTGTTAGATTTATAAAACTGAATATGATTTTTGATGAGCATTTAAATTATATATTTTTGAGTGTTGGCCGAAAGATGTTAGTTTGGTCATGTTGTTGGAGCGAATGTCACATTTGGCGGGATGTTCGCAGAGCGAGCTGCAGAGTTGGTGCGCGGAGCTGCTCCCTGTCCGAATGCATTGCCGCCTTACGACGTTAGAACACATCCTCATATTATTTATTCATATATCAATATATTTAGTTATTGCTTGTTTATAATGTCTTAGTTGTAATGCATAATTTCTCAACATATATCAGTTGTTTATGTCAAAAAATTTTGCTCGCTTTAAAGCGAGCAAAATGATAAGTTTTGCGTCCTAGAAATTGTAAAATACCACACCAGTAATGCTATGTTCGTTTAAGGTCGCTTTCGGACTGTGAAATCCCATTATTTTATTTGACCTAGTGGGTTTTTTTGCATTACACTTGACTCATTAAGTGAAATAGTATACTATAAACTGATAAGAATATATTATTTTATAATAAGGAAAATAATTGTGAGCTATACTGCGTTGAGGAAAATAAATTTGGAAAATTTGAGTTTAAATATTCTTACACTTCTCATTCAAAACAATGATGTAAAGGGAAAACGTTGATTTATTTGAAGCATTTATATATCTTTCATTGCAATCAACACGCCAAGGCTATTTATTTATACGATTTATTAATTCATAAAGGTAATAAAATCAAAAAGCCCAATAGAGCATATGAAATTTAAGTTTTGACAAATGAATTTAGATCGTTAATATACCATCTGTGCTTGTATAACGAGAGAAATTTATACAATAGCAACACAAGCAAATGCAGCAAGATTGATAGGGCTTTTAGGCAGTATTGTTACAAAAAATCCCAATAATTATAGCCTCAATAACTTATTTTTCCTTATCTTGCAATAGTCATGTTCACTTCGGAAGTTCTGGAGAACTATCAACAGTCGCTATCACTGACTTTTACTTCTTTAGATGATTTTGGCTCTCTTTCTTCACTATCTTTAACTTTTCTCTTAAATAATTTTTCAATCGACATTTGTTTTTGGCGACTTTTTAACACGCTGCTGAAATGAGCCATAGCAACATCATTAAATAAATAAATAGTCTTAATAGCTGCTGCTTTATCTGGATGATTTTCTTCCACAAATGTTTGTAACTTTAACCACATTGAAGTATGAACTCTAATCTCTGCTGTCAACAGTTTCTTTTTTTTCCTCTGCTCCTAACAGAGCCTCCTTTAAGACGGTACTGTTGTTCATGCAACTCATCGACACTGAGGTCCTCGCTATGTTCTGCAACGAGTTCTTCAATGTCAAATTCATCAAAGTCTCATTCTAAAATTACCTTAGCCCACATCTTTTTCCACGCAGAGTTCAGAGCTCTTCTTGAAACACCCTGCCATGCTGCATCTATGAGTTTCAGGCACCCTACTATATGAAAGCATTTTTTAACGTTTTATTCGGAACGATTTACAGTTTTGATATATTTGTGCGTATGTGAAACCTGGACAAATGACTGTCTAAAACAGAAGGAGCTTTTTGTTGGTCGATAGGGTACTCCGTCTACGGTATATGGAAGAGCTTCCGATTTCATTTAAGGAAGTATTTATCTGCTATATTCAGGGCACATTGAATATTGGCAGTCCAAAGATGCCTATCTGGGGAACTCCCGCAGGGATGGGGAAGCACAGTTTAATTTTAATTTAATCGTTGGAAACCGTTGGTAAAGATTAATTTTGGGATTTCACTGTAAATATTTATGAAGTTAAATTTTAAAATTAATCACACTAAACAAATGCTTATTAAAATTTGTACTGCAATTATTAATTTAAATATAAATTTATTTTGTAGGATGATACAGTACGGATTATTCTTCAAGAAATGGACAATCTTTTCAAGGCAAACTTAACTGACGCGTATGTATTTCATTGAAATATTTTAATAGTTAAAAAACTCAGCAAAACTCAATTATCGCAGTAAAAGTTCTGGATCAAAAATTATGTACGTAACAAATAAATGTTATTAGTATAATTATTTTAAAATTGCTGATAAATAATCATTGTTTAATCCAAACAACCAATTATAATATTTAATTCTAGATTATTTAAATGCGTTAATATCTTCATTCACCTCTTTATTGTTGGCAAGCAATTTTTCGAGAGACATTCAATTTTCATGATGCAAAACATCATGAAAATTGAAACATTTTCGTGATGCGGTTTCACAATTTCTGGTGTGATCACCTCATTTGGTTGACCACTGCGATATTTGTCTTAGCTGTTCGTACAACCTCTTTTAAACTCTTATAAATGTTTACAAATTCCAAAGGGGGGATGGGTGCCAAACAAATACTAGACAATGTACCGTCTTCAAAGTTTAAACTTAAGCTAGATACTTTCTATCATAATATTTTTTTTTAAATAACAACCGCCATCTATACCTTAGATCGGATATTTGTATGACTACCCTCGTACCAATAGTAAGTTATTCTGTTATATTAAATTCAAGATTTTTTTTTATAGAAATGGACTGAATACATTTTTTAAGCCTACTTTTTAAACCTTTTGTTAACAGTAATATGCAGTCGTAAATTTTTTCCATACCATCAATAGATGCCTTTAATAAACCTTTTTTGATGATATTGAAATAAATTTATTCAGGCTTTATTGCGTCATTTTTATGAATCCTTTTTTATAGAAATAAAATAAGTTCCTGATTGTTTTTATATAGATTTTTAATAAGCTAAAGTGTTTATGTCGTTTGAAAAATTCATACAAATAATGTTGTTTATAAATGTATTTATTTTTCGAATGTAAAGCAAATAAAAATCTGATATATACTGGTATATATTCATTGCATTTTTGTTTTATTTGTAGGAATGCCACATTGGAAAATCGTTCTTTGTGGTCCACAGTTCAAGTTCGTCATAATGCGTTAGAAAGAAACAAACGATGCCTTCTCACTTATTTATATAGCCGCATTACTAAAATACGTAACATGCGATGGGAATTTGGTGCAGTTCTACCGCCTGATATAAAAGAACTTTTGTCCGATAGTGAGTTCAAGTGGTTTTCTAAATATTCAATAAATTTGGCTTCTTATATGAGATCGCTAGGAGAGGATGTCGGTTATTGGGGTATAGATTTGACGGAAAACTTAAAACCTCCCAAGTCGTTGTACATTGAAGTTCTATGCTTAACCGATTATGGAAAGTTGGAACTGGAAGATGGAGATGTAGTTCTTTTAAAGAAAAATAGTAGACACTACTTACCGACATCAGAGTGCCAGACATTAATTCGACAAGGAGTTTTGAAACAACTAATATCGTAATACTGTATTGTTACATTTTTTATTTATCTATGATTAAATTTTTATTTATATTTATTTTTTATTTATACAACCAATAAGTTATTCTTATATTTTAAATAATGTGTAATAACTTAACCAGTATTTCTATATGCAAGTGGCAGATACTATAGTAGATCATTTAGAATGTAGGTTCCCAAAGTTGTTCCTAGAAACTCCCAGAAGTCCCTGTGACCGCTGTTAGCATATCAACTGACAGCAAATTTAGAAATGTTAGTAATTGCATAAAAAATTGTTTGACTTATATATTTCATTGTCTAAAGTTAACTTGTGTGTCCTAGTAAATGCGTGTATACTGCTGCGGGATCATTTTTGGTTTTTGAGCACTTTTAATTCAAGAGTGTCAAAACACAATGAATATTTTTTGCATGTATACATGTCATTAAAATTGATTATTTATTGATATTTGGGTTGTCTCCATTTACTTACAATACTAATTATGCTTTTTTACAAAGCATTTTATTTTATTTATATAACCAATATATCCCAAAATAGGATGTTCTGTGGATGTATTCGGGCATGGCGCTTGATCGTAAGGAGCTCTTTCGTCATGTCAGCAGTCTAAAAAGTGGACCAGTAGGGCACGTAAACTGTAACCACTCTCTCTTCATTTAAGACTTTCTGTAAAAGCTAAGTGATCAAATCTCTAAGCAACGATGATGGTCCAGCTCCATGACAACTGCAATATGAAGATGTGTTTAAACTGCTATCTTGGAAAAAGTGTAGAATAGACATAAATGAAGAGTACATCTCTCAATTCCATTTTGCAGATGATATAGTATTAGTAGCCAAATCACCTGAAAAGCTCCAAGACATGCTTTACAATCTAAATGAAGCGTCAAACAAAATTGGTCTGAAAATGATCATGGATTAAACCAAAGCCATGATAAATACTCACAATTCTCAGACCCTTGGGACGATATTGAGGTTGTAAATGAATATACGTACTAGACAGAAGTATGCAACTGGGAGTATCTTTAAATGATAAAATCAGAGGATATCTGAAGAAGAACTCGAGTAATGGACGCTACTAACGAATTGGCACACTCAACCCCTAAAGGAGTACTATCCCAGGGCCTGGGACCCCCCCCCCCTCCACTATGCAGGAAGAGCACTCTTGTACAGAGACAGAGAATATAGCGCAGTTCGGGAGACAGACAGAGAGTTTCCCCGCATTCATCGCACGATTGTATAGATCGTTAGCCTAAATTTATCGACTAATAATGATTTCGATTTCAAGTTTGTTATTTGTTTACGCAAAGAAATTACCGAATATTGTGTGATGTGTTGACAGTGTTTATTTATTTAATTGCTTTCTCTTCATCATTGTTTGAATGTTACTTTGTCTGATTATCATTTCTTTTTAAAGCAGGAGAGCAAATGAATCAATTTCTTGTGTATTGTTTATTTAAAAAAAATTACATAGTCTTGTATGTTATCAACAGTGCTTATTTACAATTGACTACCTCAAATTTAAGACTGTCTTACGCTGATAGAAAGTAATCGGTGTAAAGCGATTTTGGCATCAACAACTTCGAGAATCGAAATTTGATCACTCCTCAAAAGGTTAAGTGGCAATGAGCGAGACACATCTGCCGAAGAGATGATGGTCAATGGGGAAAAAAAGTGTTGAAGTGTTGGCCGACTCCCTGCCAGATGGACTGATGACATCAGAAGAATAGCAGGAGGAAGCTGGATGCGAAAAGCGGAAGATCAAAAGGGATGGACACAAGCTGATTTTGATGATATATATATTCTATTACTAACTAGTTTTAATATATAAATATATCTTTCCAGTCTAAAAATTGCTTAGTGTTAAGCTTTTCCCCACGCTAGTGGTCTCAAGAAGTTGAGAAAGAACGGCCCTTAATTTATGTCCGATCCGGCATGGATCCGATTAACAGGTTCAATATACAATGAGTCGGAGGTGGGTCCCCCGGTCTCCATGCATATCCCAAAATAGATTCAATTACGTAGCAAAGATTACTCAATGGACAGCTGCTTAATGACTGATTTTATTTAAAAATGAAATGAAAACCAGATCCATTAAAACAAAGACATTTTTGAATTCACTAATTTGTGTCCCTGTCAGAATTTTTAGGTATTAAAAATGGTTTTTTTTTTCAAATTTTTATATTAATTGCTCAAAGAGGTAAGACACAATATTGTGTCCGATTTCCAGTGACTCATAAAGAACATTCTTTCATGTTGAGCTCGGAGATAGACGGAGACGGAGAGTGTCTTTTAGGTAGGAGATTATGAATATAAGATCGTTAACCCAAATTTATCAACTAATAATGATATGTGAATGATATAATGAATAGATTTCAAGTGTGTTGTTTATGTTTACTTGAAGAAATGACCTAATATTGTGTGCTATTGACATTGTTTATTTGTTCATGTATATACATAAATTAATAAACATAATTCATATGCGTTACTTCGATCCTGACAGATAATCGTTTAAATTAAAATGACAAGTAATTTGTAAATAACATTACAAAATCGAGATTCAACCAAAAATTAATGGTTCGGCAGCGACAATCGAATGAGATTTATTACATTTGAATTAGTAGACCCTGTAGAATAATTTTATCGCCTATCTGATCATTCATCACAATAATAATTAATGTAACTTACAATGAAGTTGTATTTAATTAAAACTAGATTACTAATCATTAGTTTTACAGACTCGGAATGCATTCTACATGTATGCATGTTCCCAAATCTCCCCTGTCTCGGCCCAGTCGGCACCTTTCTAATTAAGCAAATTAGTGACAATTCTGTATACGTTATTTTCAGCATAGTTTTATAGTTTAAAATTTTCTTACGAATATAATAAAACGATGAGATAAATAACAATGAACGTTTATTAATTTATTTACAAAATTAAATTATCTTTATCCAAAAAAGGATATCTTAATAGATTTTCATGGATATCTTCCTTTATGGATCATACATACATAATAATAGCCTAAATTACAATAAATAAACTTTGGCAATGTGGAGAAAAATTATAATATAAATAAACTAACTGACTTAATTTAATAGTTGCATTAATCAATATATCACAATACTTATAACCATTTAGGATCGAATGAAGAGGGTTCTTCTATGCTCTCTGCGAAGTCTATCATTTCTGCATCAGGATTGTGTGGAGTATTTTTGTTTTGCATTATATCATTGATTACGGTATCCCTTGAGAGGTCGTAGGGAGGGAAGTTTACTTCGTTCGTTTCTATTTCCTTCAGCGGCACGAAATCAATGTCATTCTCAGAATACACATCGGGAACTTTATAGAACTCTCGGTTTTTCATCGCTTGGCTGTTTTCTTTGATCGGTTCGTCGCTGGGTGTATCAATGTTACCTTCTAACGAAATGTCAATCTGGAAAAGGTGCAGGGTGATGAAGTTTAGAAAAGTGCATTGAATTGTTGTGCAATAAAAATAGAAATAATTATAAACGTCTAAATAATTGGCAGTTATAATAATGTTTTGAAATATTATTTTTTTTAAACGAGTTATATAAAGACAAGATATTCATAATAGATTTAGTTTTAAGAAAATGTATTAGTTTTGTGGAAATTATACATGCTTGAAATATATACATAATGCTTAGAAGAAAATTAAGAAAAAAATCGAGATTTTAACGCGATATTTATTAAATAATCGGATTTTCTTCTAAGCAATTCATAGCAAAATAAAATTATAATATGTGAATAGCAAACTTACCTGTTCTCGAGGAAGAATATAAGGCTTATATTACATGCAGTGTCTGGGTTATTGCGAGAAAAGATTAAGCGTCATGCATCGGGACCAGGGAACAAGGTAAAATAAAAACACAATTTTAATAGAAAATATATTTTAATAAAAATACATGCAAATAGGAAGCTCTACTTATGCATTTGCAACGTATTTACACAATTCATGGATGTCTGTTGAATTATTCAACGATGTCGTACTTAAAACTCGATGACTAAAAAATAAATTTTGACGGGCGACTAAATTATTCATGCAATGGTAATATAAAATCACTATTTAAAAACTTAACAAGAAATATGGTAGTTATGGCAAACTTATATACACAATAATCGCTAAACGTCTCGTTTACTAAATGTATGATGAGCGTAACACCGATATAATACAAAAGGAAAATCAACGTGCAATTCTTATAATCTTGCAATCTACTCTTATCAATAGAGGGTATATTAGTGCAAATATTAACTGAAAGCAAAATAACCTCAACTTGATCATAAAAAAGGTTATACGAGAGAGTTGGATTAATATTATTGAGTTAATATCAATTTAAGCTTTCAGGTCTACCTCTGGTGCGCCTTGGGGGATTTCATTGGCACTTTCTTCTATTTCGATCGATTCCTTATTTCCATTGTTTTGCGGCGTAGTCTCTTCGATGTCCTTGGAAACTGATGAAATACGCATTGTAAATATTTAATTATGCAACATTTATAAATGAAATTTGATCTCGATAGAAAAATAAATGCTTACGGTTAGTATCTGCGAGTTTTTCTTCCTGTTCGGTATCTTCTTCCGATGTGGGATGCACATCAACAATGCGGATTTTGAACACTGATCCAGAGTTATCGCCTTCATTTTTATACGTCGTTTCGTTGATGGTTATTTTATGTCCGTTGACGACCTGTTATATGAAATATTGAATTAATTTTGGGCTTTTAATTTTAATCGATACATTCAATGAGAAGTTTTATATATTTATCAACCTTGGTCGTCGATGTTGTGTTTCCTTTTCCGTCGGCAATTTCAGGTCCATTCGACGTTATCGGGGGGAAGTCTGTGAAGAACTTGCGACATTTGTTCGCGCAAATTTTTCAGCATTTCTGTCGGAAAGATGCGTTTCATTAGGCAATGTGCGATCATTTAAATGCGAATATTTATATTTGAATAAGCATACCGTCCATGCTCTGCATGAAGCCCGAGAAAGGATTGCCGAAGGGGTTGAACGAGAAGAATCCACTGGGAAAACCGACATCGCCATCGTCCAAGTCGTATAATTGTGATTCCAAGGGTACGATCATTACATCGGCTTCGCCAACATTTGTTTTTTTGTTAACTGTAAAACAATGTAAATTTATTATTTTGATAAATTGAATTTAATAAATCTGTTTCTCCAAATCATTGTCCATAAAATCAAATATTTATTCATTACTGAAATATTTAAATTGTGGATTTATTTGGATACAAATGGCTTTAATAAATACAAATACTATGATAATAAATAATCGAAATGCCATTGAAAATGATTATTTTTAACAATATCAATTGGCTTGATATTAACCACATTTTTCGCCATAAGTCTTGATACTTGAACGAGATCAATCTGATAAATCGATTTTTTATTTCAATATGACGGTATTGCATAAAAATGTGCGCTCATATTTGCACTGGCGGAAAGGTATAATTAAATGGCGACGACAAGTGCATTTTAAATTTAATGCGCATTAAATTCGAAGATAATTATCATGTAAAGCATTGGGCTATTGCGAAAATGATATTAAAATAATTTTATTTCGACTGTTTTATCGCGTTTGATAATGTAAAAAAAAAAAAAACAATATGTTTACTCGCAGAAATTTCTAGTGATTTATTTGGGTCGCGTCAATGTCATTATTTCTTAATTTATTATAAATATATAAATTCGAAATATAGCTGTTTAAATGCGCAAATATACGAACGAGCGATTAGAGTTTGGATTTTGCACTTATGGCATTTGTCATAAATTAGCATTAAAAAAAAAATCCCCCTAAACATATTCACGCTATAAAATGCAATGAATTTATTCAAATTATTTTTGTTACGGGTCCTGCGATGTAAACGAACAACGGATAAAATAATATATTAAAATGAGGGGTATTTGTATTCTTTTCAGTTATGGCTGTACAAAAACGTGCTTATGACCCGTAACCGAATGGAATTTGTCGTATGTTCCATTTCGCTTATTTATAGTTCGACATTGTTTTCGGAATTTGTAACAACAATGCGTTCGCATACATTACGTGTTTGCCGATTTTTCGCGCTTCAAAGGATGCAACGATCGAAATCCAACCGTCGATTTGATATGTGACATATTTGACAGTTCAAAATAATTTTTTTTTTGGTCTTAAAAATATTTTTATCGTCAATGAAAATTAAAATCCGTCATTGGTAAACATCGGTTTTTGCGCATTCCGAACGAATTAAATCTATTATTTATTTAAAAAAATGTCTTTATACTAATTATATATCAACATCTGAGGGCGCACTTATGCGTTTACTTAATGATGTGTTCAGTGTACACAGCTTGTTCGTTCTTGAAACCCAGAAGATGTTTTCAAAGGCGTCCCAAATAAAAATTTTAAGCACACAAGATTATCGTCAGTTCAACCTCGTCGCTGAATAACCTTTAATTGACCATGAATATAATAAATTCGGACCGTATGACACTCAATGCATTTGTGATGCTAAAATAATTAATTCCGGCTCAATTTATTTTTTTAACCTACCCGCAACCATGATTTTTGAATGAGGGTAGGTAAAAAAAAGCATTTTATTGATTATTATCATCAGCGAATATTTTTTAAAAAAAGAAGAAGAAATGATAAATATTTGAGGTTTTGTAAATAAATAAGGGATCGGTTTGGTCCTTCACAGACGTCACTTCACTTCACTGAGGGAGAATGAAGGTACAGACCTGGTGAGGCGGCGACGATCGCGAGGATCGTCACTGCGAAGAAGGATAAAGGCAGCTGCATGGCGCTGATGAAATATGAGCACTCGCACTTGACAGACAAATCGCACGAACAGCGAAACACAAACTGCTTTACTGAACTCACTTTGCTCATTATATAGCTTCGTTTTGTGCGCATGCGCTTTTCGTCCTTATTTCCTAGGGCTGCTACAGGAATTATTTTCATTTTATGTACTCTATTTTTTTCCCTCTTTGTGGCTAAATTTTGTTTTATTCGACAATGGATCAATACCATAGCTTGAATACACACGCATCAATAAAATAATATCATAATTTATAAATTCATTATATACGGGGTAATTTTAAGACTAGTAAGGCTTATATGAAAATGTCTTATTTTAAAATATATTTTAAAAATTAAAACTCTTTTTTCTGCGCGAATAAAATCGGTTATTAAATTAGACGTTTTTTTTAAATTAGGGCATATCACATAAGCGTTCGGAATTCGTAGAATTAAAACATAACTTCTACAAAACTGTATTCAATTAAAATAATCTCCTTTAGCTTCTACAGCTTTTCGCTAATTAGAGATTAAACGTTTTTATATATGATGAGCTTTTTTATACATTGAAAATTATAGCGAGCCTTCTGGAGATTATTAACTAATAAAAAGTTGTATTAATCAAAATTAGTAGTTTTTAAAATTCTTCAATTCAATACTCATTCATCATCATCAACCATCACGATTCATCAGATTAAATTAATTTTTGACTCAAAAGTTGTCCTTTATAATATATTATCTGGAATATGGAATGTATTTTTTGTGTACTTTTAATTTTCGCTTATATTATTCTCATATTTATATTAATTATAAAAATAATTATGTAAAATCAAAGGTCTTGATTGTTATATGATTATTTGTTGACTTATTGCGGTTTTGATGTGTTAATAATTTCAAACATACAATAATTTGAGCTTACTGGCGAAAATAATCTTTCCGGTCCTATGTGTCACCCATTTGAGACATCGATTTTTTTTGTTGTTGTTCCGATGAGCTTACGGAAAATAATACGTTACCATAAGAGTGCTAAGATGCGATATATCGTCGATTGTGAAACTAACGAGGACTGCAAACAACAATCGCTGTTGGCTCATTGATGACGCCGAAATGCTCGAATACGAGTAATTCCAGTGCGTCAGGATATCAGTGCTTAACCTTGTAGTGCATCTTGCTTATACGTTAACGCGATTAAACAAGAAAGAGGAAGATACCAAACAAATTTCCGCTTATCAAAACACACCGTAGAAGGTAAAGGGCTATCATAGATTTTAATCGCTTGAGTGCTACGTCAAATTTTGCTAATTCTTCAACAATTCGCCCTAAAAATGAGAAATCATAACAGGAAAATTTGGTAATACGTAAAATAAAGAATCTTTGTGAAATATAAACCGATTTAAATATTTTTTTAGAACTAATCATATTGGGGAATAAATCACTATCGACGAGAACAAAGACTAAAATTTATAAAATATTAATAAGGCCGGTAGTAGTTTACGGGGGTGAAATATGGACCTTGCTAGACTACTTGAATTGAATCGGCAATAGTTGAGTAATGTGGGGGGGGGGGGGGGTGAGGTCGGCGCTCTCATACTTTTTTCTAGACGAATTGGAAATTTTGCACAATATAAACTGTAATTTTTAAGCCACGTTGAACTTGGCTATCCCGAGCTCAACGTCGAAAACATGGTCCACAGCATGAAGGTGAGCAAGAAGAACTAGGAGCTTTGGCGAGATTACGTCGAAGAAATCATGAGAGCCAAAGAGGGCAGCGAGAGAGGAGAGAGAGAGAGGCGCAGAGCGGCTCTCCAACACTAGAAAAGGGCTAATCATTTAAGATCAGACTACCTGTACTGAAGGAATAGGCTCTCTTATAGGGCCGTAGGAGCCACTCAAAATAAAAAAGTAATTAATAAACGTAAAGGGTAATGGATGAAAAAATGTGTTTGCGTTTGATGGAATTCCAAATGGATTATTCATTTTGAATTGCTGCCAAATAATCAATCGATTACTTTAGACGTGTTTTGTCGACAATTAGAGACACTGAAGATGAAAATCGATCAAATTCGTCCAGAACTCATAAAAATTAGGGACTTTGAATGGGAGTTATTATTGCATTCACCTTATTTCCCTGATCTCGCTCCGTCGGATTTTCATTCGGTTCCCGCATTATTGATTAAAATTGTGTTGTTCTTCTTTCCTTACATCTATAAAACTGATATAAAAAAACGGTAATTGTGTTTTACATTGCTGATATGAAATAGTTTTTCTTATAAATGTTGCAAACAATTTGTGATCAATGGTGGTATTTTGATTTTTTAAGACCGCAATGGTTGTTAAAAGCTCAACGGATTCTGCAGGTGTAACAACTCAAGCAAGTTGGCAGCCCTGATTTTGTAACGTCATGGATGAACTGTACTCAATTGTCAACAGAGTCTGTCGAATGTACCTGTCATATTGTTACACGTAACGCATGTATATTTTATGCAGAAAATGTTCATTTTAGTTACGGCGTCGCTATTTACGACCTTCCAGGAATGTTGTCATCGGCCGATCGTTTATGGTACGGTGACTTTTCACAAGACTCGAAGGAATGACATCAGGGGGGCGCCGAGTGCTTCCTGCGGGAATCACTTGTCACCGTACCAAAATAGATCGATAACGCGTAGTGCCGAATAATCGAGTTGGTCATCTTCCGCCGATTAGACGATGAGGTGATCGACGTGAAATGACGGGATTGGGGATGCTCTCGAATCATCATCAATCATAGCGATCGTGGACCTGCAAAACAAACAGTCGTGGCGTAAAGTTGTACCATACAAAGGGAAAGCTCATCTGGTTTTACGATTCGATGTGCTATTTTTAGCGATGGCAACACTTCCTGTTGGCCAATACGGAGAAAACTTTCATACAGCCCTCTTTCAATATTTCAATAATATAAACATTTCCAGGGCATTGCTTGGGATTTCTTAAAATCACGATTAAATATTTATTTATTTATTATGATGATCATTATGCAAATTTGTTTATAGATAGATTCGCCTTATCATTTGGTTAATTTTTTTTACGGAAGTTGGCCACTAATTATGATAATATACCACACATACATTTCAAATTTATTTTTTAAACATGCGGGTTTTCTTTTAAACAAATATAAAAATGTATATATTTCACAAATGCTGGTAGTTCTCGTTTAACAAATAAAAATATACAAAGCTTGTGCGGTAGAAATGAAACTTCCTTAGCTCCTAGTGAAAGTTGATGTTATGCATTGATTTTTCATTTTTTAATGGAAATTGTTAGCCAAAAGATGAAGCTGTATTTGTGACATATATCATAAAATAGGCTTGCTATTGAACTACGCATAGACATACACACACAGTGGAGGTGGCGTTGTGCATGCGCGTAGCATTACTTTAACCCTTTCAAACCGAAGAACTTACAGACAGACTTACCGTGCAAGTCTTCCAGTTTACTTCTGAAGGAGTAGATTTTGCAAAGGAGTGTTGATACTCAGCTAATGACACCATTCTAGAAAAAACAAGGGAGAATAACAAAATTGGTCAACGATAAGAATGATGCGAGCATCTTAATTATCAAAACAAACGTTTGCTATCAAGACAACACGAACGAAAGTCATCTTATCTTTGTTGAAAGAGCTTAAGGCCCGATCCACACTATGGTGCCGGTAACGGTTCGATCTCGCTTTCGGTCTCTGTCCGGTCAAATATTCTCATACAAAATACGGGATTGGAACGATCCGATAGTGTGAATACTCTGATTGTTTCTTGTGTAAGAATATTTTATTGGACCGAGACCGGAGCGAGATCGAACCGTCAACGGCACCATAGTGTGGATCGGGCCTAATAGCTTATCCGATCTTTATGGTACGACTTTGCCATCGATGCACGAGTATATGATGAGACACAATACACCCGTCTCTGTCTCACGATTTCCAGTCCGATAGGGTTAACATGTAAAGCAAGAGGCCCTTGGCGCACCTGGATCCATTCGACCCTCGATAAGCGCAGTTTCCTATTACGATTTCACTATTACAACATCAGGGCAAAAAGAGATCTAGTTTTTCAATTGAAGATAGGTATTTCGACCACAATTTCTACACACCATAATTTATTAGATCCTTGAATTACGTGGTAAATCAAAAACTTTTTGAAGCGCCTCAAAGTTTTGAGGCTCGAAGAATGCGCTTTTTGCGCCTATAGATAAATCGCTCACTGGTACAGATATATAAAGGGCAATTTTTAGACCAACTATCAGGACTTTTTTCAGAATCTTACACTCGTGATGTCTGCCTCTTGTAACGAGATTTCTTAAATTCCTATGTCTGGTTGTTTTGAGAACCAAGCTAATTAAGCCATGGGACCAAGGGCTTACTTTGGTAGCTAAGACACGAGCATCATCCTTATCGTTTTGGAGAGTTTTGTTTCTTTAATCCGCTGATGAGGAATCTCGCATATGCTACGAACGGATTCGAGTGGTATAGAAAGAGCATTTTCAAGCAATCCATGATATTGTAGATTTTAGATGATTACGTTCCTAATATTTATATCGGTTCGGTTACGGTTTTCTTTCCCACAAAACTAACGGTTTTACCGGTTATCGGTTTTGTTCCACTTCGAAGCCTTTGAAATCGCAGCCCATATGAAAACAATAACGGTTTGAAGCCCTAATTCACCTTCTCCACCGATTTAATTAATCAGTTGTTGGAATATTCACCGCAGATATAACGTATTTGTTTATTAATATTGGTTGGATTGGCGGAAAAACCACTTTTACTGGAATTCTGGAAATGTTCATAGTGATCTAAGATCTTAATACTACCGCGTAATAATGAAACAGCGTTAAGCGGAGTCTCACTGTAACATATAGTATATTTTCAACCTATTGATTATTTTTCTAGTGTACCACTGATTGCCTTTACTGCAGTGAAATACAATTCTTGGAGTATTAAATTTTCTTGCAATTCAGCTAAAAATGATCTTGTTCCTATGTAAAAGCTTACGTTGACAGAAATACTAACCTTTGTTTTTTTTTGTGATGTCATATCCATAATCAGACTTAGATGATCAACATAGGAAAATTTGCTAAGATCACAGAATTAGCTCAAAACTATCACTCATAGTTGGCCCTGCCCAACGGTAAACCTGAATCAGGACGATTCATCGGAAATATTTGATCTCTGAAATGCGTTTTTAGTCCAGGAATATGATTTTTTCAGGATTTAGCATGATTTTTATCTTAAAGATAATATTGGTTCTCCAAGGTATATATTATATCTAATCGAAACTATCTAAGCTCTATGGAGAACTGCCCTCAACTTGTGTTTACATACGCAACATGTGAGTTCATACTCATCAAAGGGTTAAATGATCTCACTAATGCATTACCTAATATCAATTTTGATTGACATTGAGTTTCATTTCCTTTGATAGTCTGGAATCTTCTTTGTAAACATTGAAGATGACGATATATATCTATTAACAGAAACATCATAGGGATATTTTATCCCATGACTAATTGATTAATCGTATTTATGACGATCATTTGTCCATTTTGTATTTGTGGTTTTGCTGTCGAAATCTAATTGATACGTTAGAAGAACCTTCATCAGCTCGCTGAATATAATGTATACAATTTACGTGTAAATTGTATATGCGAATTGGATCTAAATATTGATCATCTGCTTGCATCTTATAAATAAATTTATGAGAAGCTTAAGAATTAAATAGAAACAATCATCAATCAAATGTTTCTTGGTATCTTTGACGTCAAGCATCAGCAATCAGCAAATGTAGTATGAATTGCAATTTTATTTTGCATTGATTGATGATTCCCATCATTATTTTTTTAAAAATATATCATGTATCATTCTTTAGCAGTTGTTGTTAATCCTCTTCGTCTTTACTCTTAGAGTGTTGACCCTTTAAAAAGGTAAGACACAGAGTTGTTTCCGAATTCCAGTGATTCAGAAAGAACGTTCTTGTATGATGAGCTTGGAGACAGAGACGGAGAGAGTATCTTCGGTACATCGTACAATTGTATAGATCGCTAACCCAAAATGATCGTCTTATATGTGAATATTAATCGATTTCGAGTGTATTGTTTATGTTTACTTGAATAAATGACTGAATATTGTGTGCTATCGACAGTGTTTATTTATTTATGTACAAGCTTCATACACGCTGCGACGGTCTTAACAGATAAATGAATTTGTACGGACGACAAGTGGCGGACATACAAATATAGCATCTAAGTTGGTGATCATTTAAAATTAGCTCACTACTCAAAGGGTTAAGAAACGATATATCGTCGATTGTCAAACTAACGAGGACTACAAACAAGGATCGCTATTGGCTTTTGGCATCTTGCTCATACGTTAGCGCGATCAAACGATAGCAAACAATTGTTCATTCATCAAATTAGCAGCCAAAGGGTTAAAATATCATCAGAGTCATTTCGAATGTCATAAAATCGTAATGTATCATTCCATCCTTCTACGAATTTACGACGATTAGGTTAAAATTATACGCCATATAAGGTCTAACATCCAATTTAAAAAAGAATCACTACGTAAAATACACAATGTGTACGATTGTATGGATTATTAAATGTCGTTTTTCATTATTGCATGCAATTCGAACATACATCAATTTTGCTCGACCGCTCCATTGTGTATTCGCTTACAATTTGGTAAAAATTCGCATTGTTGTTATTGTCGACAACACAAATGGATATTGATGAAAGTGATGAAATGGAAATGATGAAAGCACTGTTTTGTTTTGCTATAAATAATAACGTCTTTCGGTATCGAAGCAAAAGATAACAACAAATGATTATGAAGCATTTGTCGTAAAATTAAAATATTTGTATCAAATTTTGTTCAAATGTATCGATTATGGAGCCGCACGAACAGAGCTGTAATGAAGGTCTGTGTGTCCAACTGGTCCACTTTTCAGATCGCTGGCCCTTGCATTAATTATTTACACAATTGCTCGCCATAATCGTTATTTTGTTCTTAAATACGCCGTTGTTTTTGCATCAGTAAAATAAATATGAATTCATGCAACTATGTTCTCAAGAGCAATGCTTGTCAATTTCGACCGCATGTCTGAATCATTAGGTCGTCGCGTTGAAATAGCGGATGCAATTATAAGATGATCGTCGATTAGTTATTATGCCCTGTAATAAACAAGATAATTTTTGCATAATCAGATTGGTGGCTTGGGCTCGACTCATCAGCTGGATTGGCAATTATTGGCATCAGCAAAAATTACGACGTTATATAATTCCGTGTACATTTTTTTGCAAATTAGATTTGATTCAAACTACGCGTTTACAAAAATAGATTCAAATAATAAACGTCCGCTGAAGTGTCACGACATGCGATCTGTCACTTGAAATTCATATGAAATCGCGCTCAATTATGCAACGAGATGAATGCATAAATGCATTTTATATGATGCATCGGACTATTTTAAAATACTAGGTAAAACTGTATATGGGCTCATATTAGTATAAACTTTATGAAACATAAGTTTTTCCCTCGTTATTCGTCGATACATGTTAGTCATAAATTATCAATTAGCTTAATCATTTTCCAAGATATTCTTCATCCAGGGGTATCACAGTCCACATGCATGATGGATGATGGCGATCCATCTCCGAAGAACTGTCGGATGTTTTTGAATTTGTTTTTCTCTGTTGAAGTTTGACCTTTTAAATTTCTTCTATTTTTATAAAATATTACCGAAATTGCATATGCATAGTGATTCTCAAACGATGCACTTTGAAGTTAAAAGTATACCAAAAGCGACTGAATGCATAATGATGCAGCAATGAGACATAATGCAATCGGTTGCATCATTGATAGTCTATGGTTCGTTTAAAACCGGGTATATAAAGCTATTGAAGATAGTCTTGATTTCAAATTTCTAAGTCATCTTTGACAAGATGGATGCTGAAATTGCTAATTTTTCCCGATATGATTGTGTTCTGAATTTTATCAATAGAAACCTTTTTCAGCATTTTTTTCAGTTTTCTTTTAGACGAGAGATTGCGTAATTGATAAGACTTTGACGATGAGTCCTTTTGAAGGAAATAGTTGAGGTTTGCATTAAAGATATTCACGCCATCGGAGATTGGATCCAAATAAAAAACTCGTCTTGTCTGTCTTATTGAACGTTCTATTTGGCCAAATTTAGCACTGCAAAACCTTTACTGGCATCAAACGGTAGAGATCAGACATGAAAGTGGAAATACAGAGGCTACACAAAGAGGAGTCCGATAAGGCTTTAATTATTTAACCTGTATTCCAATAAAGTTTTCCAAAAGGCTCTGGAAAACTCTAATCTGGGAGTAAAGATCAATGGAGTTTTAATAAATAATATCGGATATGCTGACGATACAGTCATATTGGCTTAAGTTTATATGATCTTCAAAACCTTCTAGATATGATTAATGTTGATGGAGAAGGGTTTTACAATCAACGTCTTTAAAACCAAATAGATGACGTTTGGAAGAATTGATTATTCTGGAGCATCTCTGCAGCTATATGGAGTGAATGTCGAAGTGATTGACTGATTCAAATACCTTGGTAGCATTTTAACAAAGGCACTTGACCCGGATATAGAAGTAAGGTGCCGAATAGAAGTTGTGCGTGCTGCATTTAATAAAATGAGGGCCTTCTTCCGTGAACAATATGAACTTCAAGCTTTTCGATAAAGAATGATCAAATGCTACATATGGTCAGCTCTTCTGTATGGTTGTAAAACATGGAATCTGAAAGTGAACATTATGAACCGGCTAGAAGCATTCAAAATGTGGATATAAATGTGGATGGACTATTCCGGACAGCACAGGACAGAGAGTTCTTCGCGTCGACAATCCAGAGCGCTGTTTCAGCAACAAGGATTTTTTCATGCGGTATTTGGCAATTAATGAAACATAGATCCATCACTAAACTTCGGAGTCAAATCGGTAATCAGCTGAGTGGATAGCAACCGGTCAAAGACGCCCAAAGCGACCAAAAACGCAAATGGTAACTAATAAGGCTTAAAGTTGTTGTTTTATTACTCATCCTACGAACTTATTGAGCGATGTGATCGCAAAGAAATATTTCAAAATTGCTGCTATTGTCTCGCATCAAATAGGAATTTTAAGATTCTCTCGTTTTAAGATGATCTTTTAGAATTTTCCACCGGTTGGTTGAGGCTGAAAAAAGGTGTAGATAGCTGTAAAAAAGTAAGCAGCAGCCGACAGAACTTCAGCCATCCAGATTTAGAGAACATGGCACATATACAGCAAACTTATTTGGTTGTAAATTATTTTGCTGCATCCCCTTATAATGCCCAGATATGTTAGAATCATTGTCGTAAGACTGGCCTCTTTATTTTGAATAATTTAGTCTTTAAGTTTTGTGTATATTACAACACTTGGTTTTCCCTTTTCTTGCATTTGTAGATTTCTATTTCCAGAAAGTTTAAAAAGCGTCCAGTAGGCTTTTTTTTTCTGTGGGCGAGAAAATCTTCGCAAGACACCCAGTAAAACTGGGTAGTGTGGGATTCACGATTGATCGATCGTGCCTTACCCACTAAACCCCCCCTTGTCCTTCTCTGTCCTCCTGGTATTGTTTTCCACATTGCTTCAGGAGGACAGGTAGTCTGACCTTAAGTGATTGGCCCTATTCTATTGTTGGAGAGGCTGTTGCGCTCTGCGTCTCTCTCTTTCACTGCCCTCTTTGGCGCTGAGTATCTCTTCTACGTATTCGCGCCAAAGGTCCCAGTTCCTCTTGCTTTCCATCATGCTGTGGACCATGTTGTCAACGTTGAGCTCGGCCACCTCGAGTGCTTGTTTCAGCAGTTTTCTCTGGGGTGCCCAAGCCTCACAGCCAATGATGGTGTGTTCTGCGTCGTCGACCTCCGCTTGGCAGTGTTGGCACGTAGCGGATGGTTCTTTGCCAATCCGCTTCAGGTACGCACCAAAGCATCCGTGCCCAGTGAGCGCCTGCGTCAAGCGGTAGGTTGTTTCGCCGTGCTCTTGGGCTCTCCACCGACTTATGACCGGGATAAGTCGATGGGTCCATCTTCCCTTGCTGGACTGATCCCATCTCCGTTGCCAAGCTTCCCTCAGTTTCTGGTCATGTTCGTTGTGATTTTTAGGATCTTCGTAGTCCAAGGCCCTCTTCTTTGCCTGGAGGTCCAGCGGAGGTATTCCAGCAATCACCAGTACCGCGTCTTCAGACACTGTCCTGTACGCTGCGGTGACTCGGAGCGCTCCCTGTCGCTGGACTCTGGCGAGCTTCTTTCTGTTGGTGTCACGTTTGAGCGACTCATGCCATATCGGGGCTCCGTACAGAAGGATCGAGTGTATTACCTCGTTTATGGTACGTCTTCTGCACGGCTTTGGCCCTCCAATGTTGGGCATGAGCCGTCCAAGCTCGCCTGCCACCTTCTGGTCCAGTAGGCTGTCCAACTTTTAAGTACAATACTTAGCCCCTAAAGGCGTACTATCCCAGGGCCTGGGACTCCCCCTCCACTTATTCAGAAAGAGCACACTTGTATATTGAGCTCGAAGACAGACAGAGACAGAGAGAGAACGTAGCACAGTTCGGGTGACAGAGACGGAGAGCTTCTCCACGCATACATCGCACGATTGTATAGATCGTTAGCCCAAGTTTATCGACTAATAATGATTTCGATTTCAAGTTTGTTATTTGTTTACTTGAAGAAATTGCTTCCTGTTCGTCGCTGCGTGTTGAATGAGTCTTTGTCCAATTATCATTTCCTTCTAAAGTAGGAGCAAACGAATCGATTTCTTGTGTATTTTTTATGTAAAAAATTTACATAGTCTTGTATGCTATCAACAGTGCTTATTTACAATTGAATCTGCATCGAATTGAAGATTGTCTTACGCTGATAGGAGCTGACAGAAAGTAATCGATGTAAAGCGATTAGTGGCATCAAAGACTTCATCGATTTTAAATTTGCTCACTCCTCAAAAGGTTAATTGAGGTGTAGGAACAACAGACAAACAAAAATAAGCGGAAGATTTCGTCAGCAATGAACGTCATTGGCCTTTTGTACCATTATTTAATTTATTAATGGGTTAACCCAGTACTGAATTTCATTTATCAGTCATAACCAATATTATTGATTTGTTCAATAGCACCAAATCTGATGCATATAACCGAGTCCAGCATTATCAAGGGACGATAATGTCGATAACTCACTTTCATTCGCTTCATTGTTTGTATGAAAGCAAGTTTTGATGTCAAGCGAATTAGCCAAAACGATGGCAGTATATCGCTGGCTGCATCAGTCATGGTTAGATGAATGCCATCAGCCATTGTCCTCATTGACCACCAGCATTTCATGACGAAGGACCGATATCGATCGCCACAGTGTACAATGCTGTCAAAACGCAGCACGAATGTCTGTAGCCCAAACAGAAATATGTCGAATTTATACCATATCTGTCTTTGAAAATGATTTGGGCACGTCTTGTGAGGAGAATGAAATCATGATGAATCAGGAGAGCGACCCAAGACCACTTACCAAACGTATTCTTGGAAATAATACGCAAGATTTCCGCCGACGGCGATCGGAATTGATTTGTAGAAGTACGGTACGTCAAGGTGACTTGAATGACTCAAATGATTCATACGCACAAAAGACGTGTCCAAAGGTAAATATTGAAGTTTTTCAATCTATTCTTCTAATCGACAATGCCGAGTTTATGAGAAAACTGCGTATTACAGCTTAATATTTGTGATAATTGATTAATATACCAAAACAAGCGTTTTGTTATCTATGCAAGACGTGAGATAGAAAAATGAGTAATTACTGTAAAACGATTGTGAAATGAATGATGTTAACCATCGTCATAATGCTAATGTAGTAGAAATCAGTAATTAATATTCGAAATAAAATTTCCTCTACACGAAGGAAATACTGACGAGAAAACGTCCCTCAAATGGTTGCACTACGAAACAATGCAAATTTCTCCAATTACGATTAACAGCTTTCATATCGATGACAAATTTGTATGAATCATTTTGCTAGCATTTAGCATAATTTTCATATTCATTGCCTAAAAAAATCTGTCACTTATCATCCGTATAAATACACTTATCTGTCAGGACCGTCGCAGCGTGTATGAAACTTGTACATAAATAAATAAACACTGTCGATAGCACACAATATTCGGTCATTTCTTTGCGCAATCATAAACAATATACTTGAAATCGATTAATTATATCATTCACATATCATTATTAGTAGACAGGGCCGTAACAAGGGGTGGCAAATCAGGCACCCGCCATGTTCGTTGTGTAGAAATGTTCATGCATGGCGTCCGATCGCGAGGCGCTCATTCGTCGTGTCAGCGGTTTGAAAAGTGGACCGGCTGGACACACATGCTTTGTGGTCACCCCTTCCTTTTTTTGGGGTTTTTGCGGCATTCATTAAAATCTGTACGATCACGGAAGCTCCCTCAGAGGCTAAATAACATAATTGTCTAATTTCTCCCCTACGCTCAGAGCTACCCAAATGAGAATGAGCGTGTCCTTGCGGACATGGATATTAAATTTGGGTTTTCCACCTTGTGTGTACTTTTGTTGAGCAAGCCGGCATGGTCCCGAAAAGCTTGACCATGTTTTTTTGTCTCAGATGTGAAGTGATGGACCCATTTTTTTATCCTGAATTGATGTAAAAACTTATTGTTGTAACGCAGTTTTGTACCATTGTGAGCAAACGCGGCACTCATCTTGCGCATAGCTTTCGCATGTCCAATTTTTCAGTCAATATGTGATGTACAGCATTTTTTGAAAGGTCTAACATGTCTGCTAGCTCGCGAACTTACAGTCGTCTATCCATGCATATAAAGTATGGGTTTTATCATGTTATTACATCTATTTCTACAAATCTACAAAGCTGCTTGTTTGTCTACAAGTAGTTTATATTAATCATTGTTTAGTAAACGTCGTTTTCTTTCGATACAAGGTGGCTCGAGTTTCGATAGACGTGGCTGAAGTCGTAGCGCCGGAACTTAATTGAAGTATTACAGCTTTCAAAGTATTGCATTATTAAGTCTATAAAATATTTATTTACAGATCTCAGAAAAATTGTCATAAATGTCGGCAATAACATCATCGCGGTAGACTACCATTTTGTTTACCTACAATTTCAAAACAACCCAATGAGAAAGAATCAGCTTCCTTATTAAAATGGGCGAAAGGAATAAAAAGGTCGACTATCACTGTATTAGAGTAAGTTCTTCAGCTTATTGGCCAAATTTCGCTTAATTGGAACAAAGTGATGTATTCCCGGTGTGACCCAATTTAATCCATTTTATTCGCCAATTTCAATTGGTAAGAATTTTATAATGGTTTATTCTACAAATTCTGTATTGAAAGACCCAATGCAATTACATATTGGTCGTAATTATTTCGCAATATTATAATATGCTTTAATTTCAACAGTCCGAATCATGATAGAAAAATTCTCAAGGATGTCTGGAACACTTTATGGAAGGCGGATATGGTTTTCTGGATTTATTAAGCGTTTTATTAATATACAATGTTTAATGAAAAGGGATTGATATGACGATAGGAGGCCAAGTCCATTCGTGATTACGTCCAATATTGCATAAATACAAAAAACCCACGCTGAATTATCGTCATTATATTGACTGACATTGCCTATTGACTATTTAAGGATACAGCCGGATTACTTTTATTTTTATTTTGCATAATCCATATTTTAAGTAAGTTTCTGAGAAAGTATTTTTGACGTCAACCTTGCGTTCTTGTTTTCATTCCCATGAGAACTAGTCGACACACTTTTCCTTCGTAATTCGGTTACATCAAGGATCAATTTTTATTTGCAAATTTGCCGCCATGTAAACAATATTCAGATTTATTTATATGGGTGAATCCATGTAAAAATATCGTCAATGGTGACTGTGTCGTAGGCAATGTTGGACCTGGACTTTGGTAGATAATGTTTTTTTTATATTGCGTCATACCACGAATTGAATCAGTGCATTGGCCATTAGTAATGCTGTGGAAAATTTTTATGAAGGTGTTTCAGCATTTATTCATACAGCTTGTTTTTCTTTGCTAAATTGCCATAACGAATGATAGATTTTAATTATTTTCAGTAAAGTTACAATAATAATGTATATGAAATGTCGGAAAAGCCATTATTTTTTATGGCCAATAAATGTAAGAAATATTGCATACTTCATGATGAGATTGAATTTAGTTGCTTTATTTAAAATATCTTTATTTCTTAGCATAGTCTCCTTTGATATGCTGTTTATAGTGAGAACCGTCGAGCTCCTCAAAATAGACATCAACCAGTCGACTCCATCTCTTCGTTGTTGGCAAATCTTTTACCACCGAACCATTTTTTCAGGTTTGGAAACAGAATTACCTGCAGATGGAACGGTCTTCGCTTTCTTTGGAGCCGAATCTTCCCCTTTCAGTCTATTGTTTGACTGTTCCTTTATCTCAAGTATGAAGTAATGGACCCATTTTTCATCCATGGTTGTGAATCGATGTAAAAACTCGGCTTTACTGCTGCGAAACATCGCAAAATACTCGATTAAAATATCCTAACTACGTTGTTTGTGTTCCATTGTGAGCAAACGCGGCACCCATCTTGCACACAGCTTTCTTGTGTCAAAATTTTCAGTCGATATGCGATGTACAGCACTTTTTAAAATGCCGTCCATATCTGCTAGCTCGCATACTTTCAGTCGACGATCATTCAATACCATTTTATGGCGACGACCTGCAAAGGGAAAGATAGAAGAACCATACAAGGACTTGGGAAAAGATGAACGGCACCGGTGTGGAAGCAAGCGCCCAGTGCAATAATTTTCTAGAAGCCCTCAAGAAGCCAGTAGGCCACGGCCACAAAGGAGGAGTTTAGTCAGTAAACCTACCTAGTCACACTACCCTGGGATCAAACCCAGGGTGTCTTATGCAAGATACCCCGGAGAAAAACTTGTATAGCCTCGTTTAAACTCTGCCATCCAATATTTTACTATTTTAAACGAAGGAGTAGACTTTGGGGCTGAAAGGCATACCGGCTAACCTGATCGCCCTCATCGGGAGCTATTTGTCATGTCGAATGATGATTGCTGAGGCTGGTTCCACCTTTCTGTGTCATCATCTGTCCAGGGGTTGTCCTCAGGGATCGATTTTGGAACGTCCTTCTGGACGATATTTTTTGTATTGTTCTGCCTACAAGTTGCTCCTTGAAGGCCTATACTGACGACCTCATTCTGATCTTCCGACCAGCAATCAAAATAAATAATGTGCCGATCACTTTCAAATCCTTGGTTTCCTATCTTGGTGTAATTCTGGGTGAGAGGTGTAGGTTCACGTAACACATTCAGTTTGTGATGAAGAAGACCAATCTGGCTTTCTCTAAGGTTACCAGGCTCTCAGGCATATATATATGAATGACAAAAATGGAAAGCATTTGTTGCGATTCTTCAGTAATGTTAAATAACGTTTGTTGTGTCGCTGTGTCCATGTCATTAGACCTCCCAGTTTCTCTCAGGACACGGACGATTCAAGGCATCCCTCTTTCGGTTTGGTTCAGGTAGTCTTTTGGTGTGTCCTTGCACATATACGAACATGATAGCAGATCACGTTCTATGGCCATGTCCAGGCACTGGAGGCCAATCGGGAAGTTCTCCTGCGTTGTGTCAGAGGTTCTGTTTCAGGACCCGTTGGACACGCTGATCTAGTGGCTAGTCCCCGCGCATACGGCGCATTTAAAAAGTTTTGCGTCAGCTTTGGGATCAAATGTGTGGAAGGAGGATTTTATGGAGGATGATTCCATAGTCTATTTCTTCATTTGCTGATTTCGTCCCAAGATAAAAATGTAGAGTTTTTGAATAAGGTAAAATCTTAGAAGATCATATTCCTTGTTTCAAGTTGGGCATTAAATGTTGATTTAACAACTGTGAATTTATTTTTAAAGCACGCAGGAAAATTGCGGTTTCGATATGAATTGCCAATATCACAAAAAAATAGGACAGATTACATACGATTTGCAAAAATAGATAATAAGTCTTCAAGAATTCCTGCAAGTTTACGACAATGATCTTAATAATGAAGACCTTCCTAATTGAGAAATATCAAGTCGAGATTGAATCGGCAACGAAGGAATTTCTGCTGACGTTTCAGGATTTGAAACATTAAATAACGGATGCATCTCAGTGTCAAAGGACAATCAAAGTGCATTTATATAAATAAAATAATTATTGTATAAGGTTTATTGCACTTTACATCGCACTTTTGCCGGCCGATTTATCAAACACAGATTGAAACAAACTGGTTTGAACACACCACAAGCAGAGGAAGGATTTTAAGACCGTTCATTAATTTATAAAGGAATTTTCCTGTTACTTCAGAGCGGTAAAAGATCGTTAATATGAGTGCAATGCCCATGGGTTATGATAATGGATTTCAAGCAGCATTTAAAAAAAATATATAAAACCACTTTATGGCATGTAAAGTCTAATGGATTTGTTCAAATTTGCAGGAAATGTGGTAGACCATGCAAAAAAGCAAGCTTAAACAGTATTCAGAACTATTTATAGATGAAACATTTACTATTTGTGGTGTAGATTGTCATGTGAAGAGACAAATTACTACAGGATCAAACAGAATAATTGATATCATGACAGAATTCCAAACCGCTGTGCGGTAGGAAGAAATGTGGTCTGACTTAAAAATAAAGCAGAAATTATATGCTGATAAAGTAGATACTAATAAAATAGGATCCCGAGTTCAAGCAATTGAATCGAATTTTGAATCCAGGTCTTAATAATATGGGATATTTTTTAATGTAATTATTCATACAAAGCTGATTCATTCTTATTTTGTTGTTTTGATATTGTATATATTTGATATTGATGTCTTATACCTACAAAACTGAAACTACAACATAAGCCACGTCTACCGAAGCCCTAGCCACCTTGTATCAAAAGTGGACGACGTTTATTTAAAAATAATTGACGTTCACTATTTGTAGACAAAAAAGCAGCTGTGTAGATTTGTTGAAATGGGGGAGAAAAATAGTAATGAGGTAACTCCTGAATAGTGCATGAGTTGTTATATATACACAGGTCAAGACTCAAGATTACAGTTTTTTAATATACTCGTATATATTTTGGTAACATCTGCTTTACTATGAGCATTTTTTTTATTGTAAGTAGAAAGTAGAACTAAGTAGAAATTTGATGATTTGGTTTATCCTTGTTTTCCAGTTATCCGTGCCCTTCCTCCCAGGCATCAGCCTGGATAATCGAAAGTCTACTGTAGTTGATAACACTTGGTCAGGTAGATATGATGTACGAATGAAAATACAATCCAGCTGCGATGTAAAAGATACAACAGTCCATTAATAAAAGCCTTGAACGATTTATGCATAACCATAAATATTTTTTCAACGCTGCACTTCTTCGATGAATGCATCATGAGATCGTATGGCATTTAGGTATAATATTGACCTGGTTTCGATCAGACGAAAAAAATCCTACGTACAAGTCATGCAAAGGTGATATTTCCATATCAGGCATTTACAGTTGCAAAACGATGACGTTAAAGTGAATATATCGAATCATGATGATATGATTTTTCGTTGCAATCTTCGCTTAAACATTGCTCAATATGTTGTAAGTCTTCGCACCAGAATCGGACATCGCCGATCTTCAATGCTCGAATGTATTCATCGTCCATACCATCGTTAACCATAATCATTTTAACGGTATACAATCGCTATTCATAGTTAAGACGTTTGAGTCACATGGAAGATGATGTCATATGTTAGCAATTAGTGCAGAAGTGCTGCTTAATTTATGCATTTTTTTTTAAATGCATCGAAGGCCGACGGGTTTGCTGAATGTCATCGAGGAAGACTTACAATTTTCGTCAGATGTACGTCTCTTCAAAAACACGTCGGAAATTATCTGTGACATTTAATTAGGATCTATTTAGTTTGGAGCCTGAATTTTCCACAAAAACCAGTACACTGAAAAAGTCGTCCTATCCTTATTATTTCGATGTCTTTTTCTTTTAGCATTGCCATTCATCATCCATATTAAGGCAATTGATATCGATGAAATACGTATTCTATGACACGCTAAAAAGGTAGCTCAATTTGTATCCACTGATGATGATAATTTGCTTACTTGCGTCACTTGTTTTATATGAAACAAAGCGTTGCAATGCCACACTTAAAGAAATAAAGTGTTTGTGTTTTAATTCAATTTATTGGAATGATTTTATATATTTTTAATTACATTGAAAAACGGGTATACGTCTCAGTTCCTCATGGGACATGGGTGTTTTAAGATCTCGTTGGTTAGGTTTGGGCTTTCAACAGCTTCGGAGTGTCCATGCGGAGGTTCGTTCATGAACGCAGACCATGCTCTGTGGACATATTGGATCGCGAGGCGTTCTTTCGTTGTATCAGTGGTCCGAAATTCGGTCCGGTTGGGCACGGAAACCTTGTGGCTACTCCCTCTTATTTTAGGACATTTAGGGGCTTTTTGTAAAAGCTTTGGGAGAAAATGCATCCCCGGGCTTTCTACGATCTCCATTGGGTCGTAGAGGCTCTTCCTTGCGACCGGTAGCAATTAGTGGGTTCGCACTCTTTTTTCGGGGCCGCAAGTGAAACTCAAAACTCTTCCCTACCCTATACAACATATATTTATATAATTAATATTTTCATCTATTTATTTTTTAAACAGTTTTAATCTATTTGTGTTGTGCACTTTGCGCATGCTCCCGAATAGGGGGATCAATCACACAGCTCGGATCAGAGGAGGCTCCCCATGTTGTTGTTGTTATATTCGTCCCAAAGATTATGCTTGTGCCCTGCCAATGAAGTGCTTTTAGATTCACAATGCTTTTCCGTATGGTGCGTACCGCTTAGTAATAAATGATTTGGGCGTGAGCAGCCTACAGCTGTCCACGTGAGAAGCATGCACGCATACCCTGTGTGTTTCTGTTCCTTTTTGATGCTCGCACTGGAAACTGCACACGTTTCAATTCGAATAGCACATCATATAGAATGATGACCCAACTGAATTTGTCCTTATGTTTTATTCGTGTGTTTATGTATCATTTAATCATACATAAACACACGAATAATTCAAATATATCGATGCAGTAAGCTCTATTGTAGGCACCACTATAATTTCGTTTCAATCTATTAGCTGTATAAAGAAGTATATCAATTTTATGAAAGAAAAAGAGTTTCATAAATTTCTTACGAAATCCCTTGGACTTTAGGCGAAGCTTAGCGCAGAACAACCGGACTATAAAGTGTTACTGTTTTTTTTTAAATTTTATGAAGTGATTTCTTCCCTAACATATTTTTCAGACAATGATAGCACCGATTATCGTGTTGAATCCTGGAGTTTATTTCATTATTCATTAATTTCTTCTCTTGCGATTCGACTCTTGCAATATTGGCCATTGTAAAACTTTGCCCGATACTCGCTTTTAAAAATCAAAAAGTATTTTAAAAAATACATATTTATTTTTTAACATAAACACACAGTTATAAATGATGTGATGGAAGCTAAACCTAGGAAAAGTGACTCGAATGCATTTTCGATGTGTTGCTGTTGTCGCCAAATTAATTGATCTAGGTATGAATTGAAATTATGACGTTTGTGTCAATTTGCCTCAAGGCATAGTCCACCGAAGATCGAACGCTTGGTCGAATACAACAAATCGATGGTTGCTATGCTTTGTTTATCTTAGCAACAACTAGAGCAATATGCGTTAACATAGTACAACAGTTAAACGTCTTGCAAAACAAATTCTGCATACAAATAATGGTTATGCTAATATAATTAGCTTTTCCGATACACGCCCAATAACTCACCAAAGTTTCATGGCAATCGAATGAACGATATAGGAATGTATCTTTAGCAAACCCCACGTTACGCGACACACATTCATTTTATATATATATATATATATATATATAGAGTTTTTCAGATTTACGCGAGTCATATTTAAATTATTTTAATTATTAAAATATTAATAAATAGCCGGGTGTTCGATCGCGTAACCTTAACGCGATCGAACACCCGGCTATTTATTAATATTTTAATAATTAAAATAATTTATATATAGATATAATATATATATATATATATATATATATATATATATATATATATATAGATAGATTATATCCAAAGGTGACATTTTTTTGTATTCAGCAATCTGATCTATTGTTTGATTTTGAACCCACAAGATATGAAATGCATATGAAAATAATGACTAAACAAAAAGCAGACAATAGCCATCGACCAGAGACGATTTCATTGCGTTACATTCGCTGATCACATTATAAAATGGTTGAAGTGCCATAGAAAGTCATACATAATACCATGCATGGAGTTACTGTCATATATTTAAACACACGATGCCTTTCTAAATCGAATAAGTCATACGAGGATAATTTTCCAAATTAAATTCCCATTAAAATTGCTAAATTTATACTAAATTCGCGCTTATTTCGCACAAATCCAGCTCCAATGTTGTGCGCTTTCGCAATATTGATTATGATATATATTCATAATTTTAAATAGAACCGAATAACCATGGACGTCATGGTATACAGGTACTCTATGAAAGATGTTTGTCATTTTCATTAAGCCATTTTAAGAATGGTATGTCGACATACATAACACAAAGAACAAATATTAACGAAATTTGCTTAACAATAGATAAGCTACGCTAATATATATATTATCCCATGCCAGTAAATACATACCACATCTTGGTTATAAAAAAAGGTATTTTATTTCAAGGAAACGTCACTTAGTACGCGTTTAATTTAATAGCCATACAATGCAATTTAATTGCTGTGCAATTTGGCTTCCGATCAACCTCACAAATAGATGATTGCTATGCATTCACGTGTAAAAATGTATCCTTGAACTGCCCAAATTATTTTGAAGGAAAATGATTAAACAGTTCCTGCAGGAACAAAGCTGTATGATTGACGTCAAATATACGTTCTCGGAAATTGATTTACATTAAAGATTGGACGAGTGCAAAAGCAATTCCCCCGTATCCTTAAATGTACAATGGATTTATGATGACGATGATTTTGCGTAGGTTTGTTTCATTTCATATAATATTGAACGTAATCGTAAAAGGATTTCTGTCATAATATTGATAAAAATAGAAAATATTTACACAAATAGAAAACCTACTTTGTTTTAGATTCTATAAATATAGACGGAAAAAATCCAAAATAATTTAAGTAGAATCTGTTATGGAAGTAGAAATTGATTGGATCTTATAATCGTGAGCAAAGATCAAAGATGCTGTGCATCAGTCTGAGCACGATTCTGTACAGAACTATTAATTTATGATTCCTTGACGTAATTTAGTTCCGAATCGAGCTTCATATTTGCAAACACCAACAATTATACCGAATGAATATCCTGATCATAACAAAATTGCTAAGACAGATCATCCATTAACAGATTTTTTATCTCTGAATGCTATTAAGAGCTATATTACGATAGGGTTGTCAGATTTTAAACGTATTTCCAAATATATTAAATACCTGAACGTTTCAATTGATATTCAGCAATCATTATTCATGACCCGAGTATGTTCTCGCTTTGTTATGGGCACTCTCTGTTTCAAATTTACGATGGGCTTACCTTCTCAAATATAGAACCCAAATGTATTTTTGCTCATATTTATTTTTCAATCAAAAAGTCGACGATGACTAGAAAAAAATTGGCCAACGCATTGGCTAAAAACAGGGCTTAAAACAGGGGAAAAATAACGGTATTTGCTGTTTTCGGATCGATTCCGGTTCGAAGTCCGGATTCAAAATAATGATAATACGAGGGACATCTAGAAAATATGTTGATAAGACGCTTGACGAACTTCGCGACAAATTTCCTGACGTTTCTGGAAATCTCCTTGTTGATATTGTTTCAGAAAAACTTGGTTATGGCGAGTTGTGAGTGGGATGGATGCCCAGAATGCTCACACCGGAACACCGTCAAAATCGCTTAAATTTTCAGATCGTTTTGCAAAGGAAGGAGAAGCTTTTCTGGACTCTGTCAAGACAGGGGATGAGACGTGATTGTGACAATACGCCCCAGAAATAAAAAAAATAAAAAAACAAAAAGAACTGGCATCAGAAGTCTACAACACTGGCAAACAAAAGCGGGTGTCTCGATCACAGAAATGTTCAATCTCGATGGCGTTTATTTTTAAAAATAGATTGATATATTTGTAAAGTATCCTGTGAATTTCAATTAAATACAAGCATTTTTCGATCCTACAAAAATGTTGTAACCGTTACTTTCTGGATAACTCGTATAAGGCTATAAAAGATTTAGATTGATAGATTGGCGTGTTCTCTTTCATTTATGTATTCCTGGCAAACTCACATTTTGACAAAATACTTCCTTTAACCTTATAAATACGGTGCGCACAGATTTGTGCGTTTCATTACTAATCAAACGTATTTATTTATTTAGTTCATTTTTTATTACCCCTTAATCCAATTTCTTATCATCAATCTACTTTCGCATGCAAATTCATTATTCCTCAAGCTTTTCTAGATTTTCGCTGCTGAATTGCATGTTTAGAATCTGGATAAAAAAACCACCAAAAGAGTGGGATAGTTTATAGTTCATATTTTGAATCATATAATATGAATGTATTTGTTTTTGTAAACGTATATTTTTTTATTGAAAATGGATGCTCACTGGTGGTAAAGTACAAGTTTTTACAACAAAAAACTTGTTTTCATTGAAAACAATATTTTATTTTATCTTTAGAGAGTTATGATATTTTAGAAAATTTAAGGCTATCCAAATTATCTTATTTACCAACAGTTTGAATAAAATGGGGATTCACAAACCACAATTTTGTAACGGTCACAAATCTGTAATTATGACAATGATACTTGTGCAATGAAGGGAGGCAGGTCATACAGCACGAAGATCGTATGAATAATATATGGATCAAAAGCTGTCAAGCTTGCTTAGTGTTTAACTGTCATATAAAAAATGCGATTGTAAATATTGTTCAGCTTGAAAACTGGTGGCAATCTATTGCATAAGCAGCCTGAATTCAAATGACAAGGCCCTGGTCTACGAATATAATTATTCGACGCTCGAGTTGAAGTTCATGGTCAAGCCGTAATGGAACAACACTAGTTTTTTGTTCATCTGAACATTATGTAATAGTAAGTTATGCGTCAAATCACGTATCTACTCGTCCTCTTCTACGAGTTAATAATGATGGTCGTGATATTTTGCGCATTTGTAATGAATTCAATCCCTGTTCATTCGTCGCATGGCGAATGTTTTAACGTTATATATACCGGAAAAATAACGGTTATTTCCGGTTTTCGGTTCAGCTTCGAGTGGTTCATTATTTAGAAGTTTCGTAACGTGGAAGGAAATCTTAGGAAAATTGCAAGCCTATCAGATTCGGACGGGAAGAAAGATTACGAATGCAAAGGAGTCGTCGAGCAAACCTCGATGGAGAAGGACATCTTCGGATAACTGGACTTACTACCAGAACCCGACGGAGAAGGATCTCCTTGGACGACCAGCTTTTCGACCCCATCCTCGATGGAGGAAGATCTCCGCGGGGGATGAGATCTTTTTTCGCTCTGGAACCCCACAACGGGGAAGGATCTTCGAGAAGACAACCAACTTTGAGTTCAAGAAGACGCTCTGACAAAGTGTCTACCCTCAAGTGGACCATTTTGCTCCGTATCACGCACGTTCGCTTGCTTGCAACTAGGTTCTCCTACTGTGGATTATTTTAATAAACACGTTGTGACAATTGTTCGAAATTTTATTGATCACCTGCCTCATTTCGACCTCTATTACTGAATGAATTACATCATAAGTGTGTTCCGTCGTTCATCGCAGCCGACTCGCGGGTCGGGACCATTGTTATGGATTGCGCCGCGATCAATCTCGCAATCGATCACACATCGCGCCGAGATGATCTCAACAGCGAGTTCGCATCAAATTTAAATATGGAAATCCCAAAGAAACCTCTCTGCTTTCCGAGTCCCTGTCAACATAAAAATCAATTACTATCTTCTGCGTAAGACGTGTGCCGAACCTAAATTATGTATCAATATTTTGATTGTTCTTTCCCAATTTTTGTTCTGACAAAAATATATTTTTATTTACAGTGTACTCTTGATTATCCGGGTGCGGATTACCCGTGCCTGATTTTTGCAAATATTTTTTAATTTTTAATTATTTTTTAATTAAACAAAAAACGGGATTGGAACGATCCGATAGTGTGAATACTCTGATTGTATCTTGTGTAAGAATATTTGATCGGACCGAGACCGGAACGAGATCGAACCGTTACTGGCACCATAGTGTGGATCAGGCCTAAACAGAAGGAATAGCGATGCGATATTATAACGCACGGGATAAACACGGACGACATGTGGTGCATCTTCTCTCAGCTATTGTTTTATCTTAGATCGATAAGCTTGACCCTGTCATTAGTCAAATTAACAAAAACAAAGTGAAGATAATCAAGTGCGAACAGACAAGGGTAGGAATGCAAGTTTCGAGATTGATCTCGAAAGATATTTAGACAGTTGTCGCAGTGGACACAGCGACGAATGAGTTAAATAAATAAAAATTGTCGATAGCACAAAATATTCGATCATTTCTTCAAGTAAACATAAACAATATACTTAAAAACGATTCATTATATCATTCATTAGTCGATAAATTTGGTTTAACGATCTATACAATCGTGCGATGTACGCAGGAAGCTCTCCGTCTCTGTCTCCCATGCACAGTTACCGAACTGCGCTACATTTTATCCGTCTGTCTCTTTCTGAGCTCAACGCACAAGAATGCTCTTTCTGAATCATTGGAATTCGCTCGCAAATACGCGATCATCCCACTATACAGGTTAACTATGAGCGATTTCTTAATAAATGATGAGTATTTAAATCCCCTGGATAATCGAGAGCCTACTGTAGTTCGAAGCCGTGGTTTTAAAAGTATGAAATATGGAGGCGTGAAGTATTTAGGTCAAATTTGACAATGTGACAAAAAGAAAGCCAATATGGCGATGTATCCGAATGTTGATATTTACACTCTGCGATAACGCCATAAATTTATGTCTTCCTGCAAATCAGTCATCATTCCACCACAACCTCCATTAAATCTGCGACGACGATGAGCTGAATGCATCAATGTGCATTATTTCAATTGTTCGACGGTCTGCGTCAATCTTATGACGATGGCACAAATTCCATCGTTTTCGGGAAAATTATATGACCGTTTGAATTCCTTTAATTAGTGAAAATACCAATCTACGTACTGTGGCGGATCTATTTTCTCACGTGGCTCATGGTTATTCAGATTTGTTTTCCTTGCCGGAAACACAAGAAAATTCTTGATGTCATTGTTTAGCAATGTACTATTTGTTTATGGAATAGAAATGTGTTCGCATTCCTGCGGTCAGTGTACTCGGCGACGAAGAAGGGACGATCCGTGTAGAGAAAGTCAGCCGACGTTCGGTTCGTTCCGCGAAGGATGAGTGTCCTTCCAACGTGTGGTTTACAGGTGATCCTGGTGCGTTTGATCACAAAGGCTACGCCCGGGAAATCCCCGTGACGAGCTTCGTGCTCCCATGGCTGCGATGTCAGTGACATGCACCCGACTTGCACGTACGCATATCAGGACTTATAAATAATCCATAAGGCTAGCTATAAGAGGATTAAAGGATAAAGCCATTAGAATAATGGATCATCAATGCCGATTGTGTATCTCGTTTGACGGAAGCAATGCGTTCCTGAACACTCGACAAGCAAAATTTTCTATAAAACCGCATCATTTTATTACAACGAACACATATTAAATACAATTAAATCCGCTGTATTTCAACAAAATAGTTTCACTATAACAGGGTTCAATAATTAGGGAAAACCCTTCTATATATAATCTAACAAGTCATAACAACATTTAAAATTCATTACATCAGGAAGTCATTGCAATGAATTCTTAATAAGGTAATCGATGATTGTTTATTGAAGTTATGCTATACGCTTTTGGAGTGTATTAACCTCATAATTTTATCCATCAAATGAATAAAAGCATCAATATTTAATACATGGAATAAAATTTGGATTAGTTCCATATGTAAGTCTAAGAAATCCAGCTGAAAACTCAGTGGATGCAATAAATTACTTATAAATAGGGAAGTCTAATGATATGCATGATACAAACGAATAACTTGTTAAATATTTTACCCTGGGAATTGCTTAGGTTTGGTCAAGCAATCGGAATTCACTGAAAGAAGAACAACATAAGTACTTAGATCTTTCAGTCAAACGTAAATAATCGAATTTTGGTTAGTTATTTAATGTTCATATGCAAGTGGACGTCATTGTGCATTCAATAGTTGCAGGAAAGAGGAAACGTAATGTTGATCTTTAGTTTTATTTGCATGTGTTATCAACAGATAGTCTTTTTCTACATCGAGAGAATCTTTTGAGTACTCGGATAGATGTTGCAATACTTGTTCACGAAGGTAAAAATGTATTTTTCTTATCATCTCGGAACAGAGTAACAAAACTTGGTTTATTTTAAGTTATAACTTAATTAGATTTAGGACAAATTGTTATTTTTAAGATGTCAAAACTATTATCAGATCCTAAAAGGAACTTTTTTTTAGGGAAAGAAGATTTCATTTGAACAGGAATTTTAGATTTGAATCAGAAGCGAAACGATCATTTTGCACTGCACTGCTTTATTGATCGCCTCTGTATTTGATTTTATAGATTTAGCAAATCAGGATAAATCTGGATAATTTTATATATAGAGGATTTATACTAAGATACCAACACTTGATCACCAATCGACAATAATTCATTTGTATCTTATTAACAAGGCTTTGAGCTATAATCGAGTCGAAAATTGGAGCTGAACCGATTTGAAAATACCGGTTTATTTCGGTTCGATACATGTCTTTTTTGCTATTTGATTTTTTTGCTGATACAATAAATTCCTTCGCCATTCTTATGTAGACTTTGTGTGATTGTATTGATCTATTAAATTATGTGTAATGTAGGTACCAGGTTGATGCCCTAGTATGGGACGATGCATTACAAACACAAAGAGCCAGGCTAAACATGGCCAGGATACAGCGTAGAAGCGCGATCAGAATAGGCTATTGCATACCGCACAGTATCAGAAGACGCTATTCTAGGTACTGACTACCATACCGCCAATTGGCCTGCTCACCCAAGAGAGACAGGCTGTCCAAGAAGGAACAAAAAAGAAGGCTGCCAGAAAAAGCACCATGGCGGTGTGGCAGTCCTGATGGAACAGCTTCACAAAAGGTAATGGCTGTCACTCTAGTTAGCTAGTAGCCAGCTGATAGCTAAAGAGGAGGGGGGTTTTAATGGGTAAAAATCCAATACTATCACCAGAATGGTGGTGTCTTCTGAAGATTTCCCTCTTCCATAAAAAAATAGTACTAGGATGAATCTTGGAGCCTAATTATTCTCATCGCAGTACTGCACTCCCACAGTCCCTTCAGCAGGTATCCGTATCTTTAGGGTGAGATTTCTCAGATCTACAGTTGTCGCCGTCATTTGTAAAGTCGGCGAGAAGGACATCAGTCAACAAGGAGCGAATTTCAAAGACCAGCTCTTCATGATTGCGTTTATTTTTCATTTCGGATTGGCAGCGGATGCGAGGCGTAGACGGCGCCTCCGAAGGACTTCAGATCAAACACCATCTCTCTCTCTCTACTTTTTTGCATGCTTCTTGAAGTTTTAAATCCGCAGCGATTTCCGTATCGCTCTGAGGAATGTCATTTCCGCCATCGCATCCGCTGTAGGATGTTAAGCCTGAGTTTAGTCAATTTTTAAAAATAGAATGAAAATGATGCATACAAAATGTATATGAAATATGAGTTTAATTTCGAATTATTTCAACGAAGAGTTCTTAATATCATATATATATAATACTTTTAGTTCTATTTATTTCAAATTCAATTTATTATATACATGCATACATACATGTCTCACACAACCCTGCTGAGAGCCCTGACCACTGACAACGCACGCTGCCTTCACTCAGGCCCAAACAGTGTGGCGTCTGTATCTATCTTAGCGTAAACGAGGTCTTCCGACGAGTCTACTACCACTCGGCCCCGAATCTAATATAGCACGAGGGACTGTGAGTTGGCATCCATGTCACATGACCTACATGTCCATGACCTTTCGATTGTACCTCATGACTTCGGAGCCTGAGTTCTCGTTCTGGAGAGGACCTTAATATACTAAATAAAATAATGTTAATAAGGAAATCTTTCATAGATCTATGATCGAGGCTCATAGTCTTCACGATATTTGTAACGACAATGGGTAAAGACTCATCGGTTTTGCTGCATCCGTTAATTATACTATTATTTATATTTGTCGCCTATATGAGAATATTTTAAATATTTTCTAGAAATAAATTATTCTAAATATATTGTTAATTCATAAGTCCTACGTAGAAGCAAAAACGGAAAGTAATACGTCAATTGACGAATCATTAATAATTAAGTATTATTACAAAAGAAGGGATAAAACATTCTTAATTATGTTAAAACAAGCATTTCCACTTGTATTTTTTAAGGTAAAGATAGTGTCAGCTTCTAATTAATTTCGCGGGGTTTTCAGGCTTCATAGTTGAAATTTACAATGAAATAATAATGAATAGAACGTAATACATGGTGAGTGTAAAAGAGTGCAAAAATTATTCACTCGGAGTCCAAACAACGTTTTTTTCACCGGAACAAAACCAAAAACATAACCATAGAACAAATATTAAATTATTATAACAATAAGGACGAAACCGTCGATGACAAGCCATATTTTGTTGACCTGGTTACAACCACAAAGTAGAGTCGATTTGGAGACATCGCCAATTTGACTTGGAGCGACCCAATTTTTTACGTTTTTTCGCTCGAATAAAACACCAATATAGCTTTGAGATATCACGTATTTTGCTCAAGCATAAAGACAAATTAAGTACACATGTTATAAATAAACAGTAGGCAGTTAAACGGATGAATGTTCAAGTACAACAATATGTATTCACCTCATTGGCGATTCTTCTCGCGCCCAACAAAACTATGAAAGGCTGACATGTAACGAGCTTTGCGGTTAGAATACCCATTTATCACTTTTGTCGAAGCTCGTGTCTTATTTGTAGTTAAACACCATTTTTCAAAGACTGATCAGTCAAGCAGGTCAGAAGGTGCTCAAATGAGATGATCATCACGATAGTCATCATCATCGTATTAACGCCAAGAACGCATAATAAGAATAAATTACGTCCAAAGTTGAACCAATTTGACTACCTTCATGTTGTATTAGATTGACACATAGCATTATTGTCCTCGTTCTTGATTTGTTCCATTGGCTATAAAGTTATTAATTAAATGTTGCTCCTGTCAAAGTATTAATATTGTAAGCCGACATCACTCTGATGGAGTTCATTGCAGGACAAGGACCTTTCAAATTCGCTTTCATTCAAATCTATCCGGATCCAATCTTTCCCATTGCATCAGATACATATTTTTAAGTTATTATATGAAATTAATTTAAGACGTGTTAAAATTTAATTATATGCATTGTATGGTATCTGCTTTTAAAAGAATTCCGAAGCAGATGAGCAACAACCACAAAGGGAAATGCCTGCGTACTTACCCGGAGCTGTTGCGATATTACAAAACAGAAGTAGGCACGTTTCATTAAAGATGCATTGTCATTGAACATTCAAAGGTAGCATTTCAATTTTATGACCACAAAAAAGATCTCCTGTTGAATATCTATTTACAACGGTTGGATATCGATTTTCCCGTTCGAAGGTAGCTCGTCAAATTTCTGGGAATGTAATGAGCCATTGTCGCTTCATTAGGGCTTCTTGAATTACGGTTTTAGGTTTTTATTTGTTTTCAAGTGACACCAGTTCTTATATCCTTCTTTGTAATAACTGCAGTTTTTAAATTTCAATCTTGTGATGACATTCTCCAACAGGGCTTCGAACCGAAATTGAACCGAAAACCGATAACTGGTAAAATCGTTATTTTTGCCGGAACGAAAATCGGAATCTGAACCGATACTTCGACGATACGATAACCAATCTTATAAAGAATTTGTTTCATTTCATTTAACTGATTATACTGTAATATTTCCTTTTTATTCATCCTGTGAATGTTCTATTAAATCAATACTTGTTACGTACGTCATTATAATGTATTTTGTTTAGATATCTCGTCTTATATATTTGCTATGTAATCAAACTGGGATTCCCTGATTTAAATTTTATTCCTAGTATTATGTACTTCAACATAAAACTCCTCAAATTCAAGCCAATAAGCATCTTTTCGTTTAATAAATTATATTATTGTATACTTCCAGTTGTAATTATTATACCTTGATGTAGCTCCAAAATTACAGACAGCGAGTGGCTATAACAGCAAACAACCAATCCATATTATAATTGATGTTACTATAATCGCCAAAGGCCACTTATAAATATACTATTCAAAATTGTCAATATATTGATACATTATTAACTCTATGAGTAGTGAGCTAATTTAAAATCATCAAAATCTTAGATGCTACATTTGCTTGTCCGCTACTTATCATCGTATAAATCCAGTTATCTCTTAGGACCGTCGTAGTGTGTATGAAGCTTGTACAAAAATAAAAAAAATCTCGACGCTCTTTTTATTTGTCAGTGCTCCGGAATTCGGACCAGTTGGACATGGAAACCTTGGGACCACTTTAACTTAAAGGCATTTAGAGCTTCTTGTTAGAGTTTTGGGGGAATTTTTCCGGGGCTTTCTACTACCTCCATCGGGTTGTAGACGCCCCCCTCCCAGTGGCCTCTCCCCCTCCCAGTCCATCACTCATCATCCATACAAATCCACGTATCTGTAAAACCGCCACAGCGTGTATAAAGCTTGTACATAAATAAATAAACACTGTTGAAATCGATTCATTATATCATTCACATATCATTGTTAGTCGATAAATTTGGGTTAACGATCTATGCAATCTCCGACCTGCAAGATACTCTCTCCGTCTCTGTTTCTCTCCAAACTCAACGCGCAAAGCACTTTCCGTCTCTGTTTCCGAGCTCAACGTTTAAGAATTCTCTTTCTGAATCTTTAGAATTCGCTCGCAAATAGGCGATCGTACTAACATGGATGGATCAGAATCTTATTGATTCTCCGTTTGAATTACTTTGAAATCAACAATATTCTCATCAATCATCTGTTTTCATGCATCGTTTATTTTGTTCGAGATGCTGCTATTACACAAATATTATCATCCGAAAACACTTGCTATTTATTATCTTCGTTTGAAACAGTCAGTAAATATAATACATTTGGAGAGTTCACAAATATTGATCTTCGTTTTGGCGTGTCTGCATTCGAATTACTAAATTTGCATAAAACCCAGCAAAAAAAGTTGATGATTTAAAGCCAAAAAACTTCATCAGAAATCAACGACTTAGTCACGGTCCGGGAAAAAATGTTATTTTCGATCGCTCTTGACTTTGGAATACTTTTAGAGGTCTCAAATATAGAAAACTTGCATGCTGAACGCGTGACTTTGATATAATAATGTACATTCGAAATCATTTTCATGGAAAATTCACGTCATTTCCATGGATAATTCGTTACACGCGGCTATTTGGGAAAATTTCAGAATCGATACGATCTTGTAATTAGAGGAATTGGCTTTCTTCGTTTCGGGCCAAAGTAATATTAGGCGTAGTTATAAACGTAATATGTGACAAAGTTTTCTTGGTATGCCGGTTTATTTTTGCTTCGCGTTTGCATTCATATATTCCACGAAAGGCGATCAAATGCGATTAGCATGAACGTTGAAGTATTGTATCGGTATTTTAGTGCTATTATTAATATTTGTGTGGGTTTAGGGGGGCGTTAATGTTGGACGGAATTGAAGCGATTGTTTCTGGGCGGTCGTTTTAATGGGCGGTAAAATGTTTATTTACTTTCTTAACGCATTGAACTTGAAATATCAATGTACGGTGATAGAAAGCTTTTCTTAATTTAAAAACACATATTCAACATTTGATTGCCTTCGCTGCTGTGACAGTCTCTTTACTTTATTCGGTCGCGGAGATCGCACCGGGGGTCATTAGAAGCGCGGAGGCGCTTCGTACTATTATCCTCGATAATGATTCCGAGGGACGGCGGATGCACCCCTTCCCAGGGGGTGTTCTAACTATCTTCGATGGCGATCAGTCTTTCCAGTCAGGTTAAAAAGGAGAACTCAAAAAATAGGATGGGAAAATAATTAAAATATTGAATTACCTTATTTTCAGCTTGATACTGACGACGATCACGAGGCACACATACTCCATTCAAGGTAGTGATCAGTTCATGGACCAAAAGTGCACGTTCAGATTTCAAACGTGTACCACCCTCTAATCCAAGGTGGGAGAGAAATTCCGATAGAAACGAACGTCTCAGACACAGGCTAAACACCGCATGAGATGTCGCTGGGTCGTCCCGGATCCCTGGACGTTTCAGCTCCTCATAGGACACGGGTAAATTAGGGCCTCGTAGGTTAGGTTCGGGTTTTCATCGACTTCGGATGTCCATGCAGAAATCCTTTCATGAACGCACACCATGCTCTGTGGACATGTTCGAGCATGGCGTCCAATTTTCAGGAGCTTTTTCGATGCGCCAGTGCTCCGGAAATCGGACCAGTTGGACACGGTAATCTTGTGGCCACTCTCTTTAATTTTAAGGCATTCAGGGCGTTTTTTATGAGTTTTCTACCGGGTCGTAGAGGCCTCTCCCAGCGCCCAATGAGCTTGCACACTTTTTCGGGGCCGCGAACGAAATTTATATAGAGTCTTTAACCCTTTGAGTGGTGAGCTAATTTTAAATAATTATATATATGCATGTCCACCACTTATCATCCATACAAATCCATTTATCCGCAGGACCATCACAGCGTGTATGAAGCTTGTACATGAATAAATAAACACTGTCGATAGCACACAGTATTTGGTAATTTCTTCAAGTAAACATAAACAATAAACTTGAAATCAATTCATTATATCATTCGCATATCATTTTTAGTCGATAAATTTGGGTTAACGATCTATACAAGCGTACGATGTACGCAAAATATTATCTCCGTTTCTGTCTCGCATTCATAATCTCTGACCTGCAAGATAATCTCTCCATCTCTGTTTCTCTCAAAGTTCAACGCGCAAGAGTGTTCTTTCTGAATCACTGGAATTCGCTCACAAATAGGCGACTATACCACCATACGGGTTAAACAATCAATAAGTATTTAATCAATTTATTTAGTAATTTTTAGTTGAATTTAAAATTTTAGAACTTTTAAATATGTATGATGTCATCACTTGCATTCTCTCTCGACATGGCTATGCAAACGCCCTTCGAAACGTTCAGATCTTCAATATCGAGTGCATGAAGAGGCGATTTAGACGATATGGATGTAGCCCCATATTTGGATATTAAAGAAACCCTAGTCCCGCAGTCCTGCAGTTCTGCAGGACGACTTTTCCGATGGCGTTTTTGAGCGTTTAGGAGGAAAAAAATAGTTAATTTTTACTTTCATCCGTTAATTCGAACCTCCTACCGGGTTCATGTACGCGGATTGCGGACTGCAACCTGAGCTGAAAAAACCAAAGTTAATTGGTAATAAATTCAAAAAAGGTCACCTGGCTGCCCATTGAATGAGTGTTAGTTTTGAAGCTGTGTGGCTTATTAAGTGTTAATTTAAAATATAACCACAACTATTAACTATATGATGCATATCAATATATGTATTTAGGCCAGATGGCTGACATATTTGGTGATATCAATCAGATCAAACGTGTAATAAAACCGGTGTGCCTTCGAAAGGTTGAACATATCACTGACACCGAAATATCCGTTCTGTTTTGATGAATTGTATTGATGCAAGATTGTGAAACAAGGAGAATTAATGCCAAAAGTGTGCCAGGAATGAAATGTATGCCAAAGTCAGTCTTTATAAAACTTCGTTTTCTTTATTGTTCCTGTCTGATAAAGGTAAAAAACAAGACATTCCCGATACAATCTTCATAAAAATGTATTGGAATATTCATTTGAGTCACTGTGTGCTTCGATAACATCTTGTATTCATCCGATTTGGAACCGGCGCAAATCGCGCATTTATTTAATTCTGAAGCACCGCTTGCACTTTAGATGCACACGCATGGGGTCGTAAATATAAGACGTAGGTCCGGAATGTTTATGTGCAGAGTTTACAGTATATTTTGGTCCCAAAATAACCGCTGATCCGTGTTGGACACGTCATTCTTGGTCGTCGAAGTCTCCCGAGTACCAGTGCATCGTAGCGGTGTCGGAGTGTCTCCGGAGGCACGTGAGTCTTGTGCTAACAATATCTGTGTTGTTGTCCAGTGTGAGAATAAGGATACGCTTCCAATTTTACAGGCAGGTCAAGGATTTGACGGATGTTTCGCGGATGTTGTCCGATGAATGGATGGTTAAGGATTCACGTGGCGACTCATATGCTCGGCACGGAGCTGGAATGACAATTGGTTCCGGTGGACACCGGCAATACCCTGCAAAAAACCGAAGATCTCTATATGGACATGTTATGAGGAATACAATGGACCTCCGTGTTTTTCTCGACAATAAAACCGAGTCAAATTTTTAGAGTTACTTTGAGAAAAAAAAGAATATTTGTGGTCACACCTACACACCATAAATAATTATTTGGTCAAGATCCACATCCTGTAAGGACATTCAAACATTTGTCTTGTGCATATTTTACATAATCGATAATTGCGCAACATTATCCCACAAATTTGACATGTGAGAAATATATGTTTGGACATTATTTAATATCTAATTAGAGCCATTTGATATTTATGAACACTTTTGGGGTCCATCTTGCATTCAATTTTATTATAACAGAGAGCAATTTCAACAGCAACTCAAATGAATCATTGAATGACACTAAATCCTTCACTACATTCTATATGCTTTACTTTGTCACTTTAGTATGCTAAAATTAATCTCTCCCCATGCTTACCTGTAAAGATTACATTAACCTATCTGGACTTTATTTATTTAGTTCCAAATTTTCTGTAAGTATTGTTCATAACATCATCATAGTACAGCACAAACAGTCCACTGCAGAACTAGGACCTCTTCAATATCTATTTACAGGAAGGGGTTACATTCAATTCTTCCGTGTCATATAATACATTCACCTCCTCGTTTGCTCAATATCGAAGGTAGCATGATCTCCAAGTTTCACTTAGTTTCTTTATGGGGAGTGTGGGAAATTTGTAAAGATTGAGTATTTTTTCTCAGAAGATAGTAAAAAACTACTCTAGACGACCTTATTAAATTTACCTGAAAGCTATCTGGATTACATGATCCAGTCCATCCTTTCAACATATAACATGTCATTATATAATTTCATAGAATGTGCCACGTTCAGAAAGTAAGTGTACTGTGATCATAACGGGCTGTGGTTTAGGGTTTTTTGAAGGCTGGCAATACTATAAGTGGTAGAGGGATATCACCTGAAAGAGCGAACATCTCAGGAACACGATAGTACGTACATTCACGTTATAGTGTCCAGCTACGTGAAACATGACTTTCTATGATTGACTTAAAGCGTCTTGAATTGGAAAGTGGGGATTATCTGAGCTCTATTGTGACTGGAGATGAAATATGGATGGCTCATTACACGTCTGAATAAAAAAAATAGTCGTGACAGGGGCGTCAAGCTAATTCCTTATGTACCAAAAAATTCAAAGCCAAATAGCGAAGTTTTGGGACTCATTTGGTTGGGACGCTTTAAACTTCCCCCCATATACTCCTGACTTGGCGTTTTTAGATTATCGTCTTATCACCATTCTGAAGGTACACATGAGTGGAATTAAATTTGAAACGATGAAGAAGATAAAGAAGCTTGTGTCACCGCTCACTAAAAGCATTGAGCGGGATGGCAATTATGAAGAAAAATATGTAGTCGATAAGTGTACTAAAAATATCTTCTAATTTTTTTTTCAAAAACACTTTTTATAAAAATTTAGTACACTTACTTTCTGAATATATCTCGCAGGGAGAAAGACATTTATGTTTTCAATGGCTACAAATGCGATGTCTTTTGGTTATCAGAATTTGTGTTTGTGTTTGAAGATTCAAATATAGCCCGGAATTTTGTTGTACAAATTTATTATTGATATATAAAAATATAAATGGAGTATTTAATTTTTTTACATAGTTCACTTCATTAGAAATACATGTATTACAACGGATAGAAAGCGTCTTGATCCGTTCATCGAATAAAGAAAGCGAGAAGTAGCATCCTCTGTTGCGCAACGCGTAATTGTTTGTTTTCTCGTAAACGAAGGCATGAAATCTATTGAAATTTATTCTCAAGGAAATATCTTTTAAATTAAAAGCAAGCAGCTTCAATCGCAATAAACAGATAAGGGCATTTTAAAAGATTTGCTAATTTTGTATTGATGATGAGATTTAAATATGAAAAAATAGTAAATGAGAAAAAACAGTCTCCCAAGAAGTTTTAAGCTCGATTATGCTGAAACATCACAAATAGATCTGAAGCAGAATCTTCAATCGTTTTTTTGAAGTAGAAAGTTTAAATGTTGGAGTCGACCTTGACTGATCAGATCGTGGCCGCGGGAAAACGTGTTCTTCTCGCCGGCTTCCTCGGTTTCGTAGCTGTCTTTCTCTCAGCGCAATAATAAAAATCTGGATTCAGAAATCGGTTCGGTATGCATTCTAACTGAGTTGAAGGCTTTTTAAGGGTCAATAAATCCTTAAATATCAATACTTTTTTTATTTATACAAAATTATATTTATTGCCACGGCTCATTAAGAATTATCTTCATTAAAGTAATGACTTCTTGAGCTTGTCAAACGTGAACTCTTAGAACTGTTTTGGCTTAACAAAATAGTTTAAGAAGATCCTCAGCTCGAGTGCAACATTGAGTAATCCAGAAGCGAACAAGTCGGATCGATTTCTCAATCAATCAGATCCTAGTGTTTCTCCGCGGTTTGTTTTTTGTTGTTGCGTCAATTGTGTCCAATATCCTGGTCTTGCGAATACATTAACCGTTCGTTTCGAAACCCACCATTGTTTATGTAAATTGCGCATCGGTCAAATTTAAATGCACCTTCCTCCTCTAAGAGACAAAGTGATTCAACCTGCAAAATATACTTTGCAATTCCATTTCTTTGCGTGTCCGCGGCATAGCAGTTGCATGCAGAACGCTCCGAATTAAGCCGTCGTCGCAGTATAACTTTGCATAACTCTTCCGATGCTGACAACTCTTGTGATCTAATACGCTGTGTATAACATTAAATATATGCATTATTTTTCATGTGGATTGATTTCTCGCCGTCGACTTCGGTCACGTTTTTTGCGATCTTCCGCGTGAGAAACGAAGCTCCGACCAGGATCTGATCATCTTTTTTGGTTTTGCAAGCTGATCGTTTGCCGCCCTCTATCATCTGCATTGCATGTGCATCGTTAAGAGACTAATTGTTAAATCGATTGCTGGAAATCGATGTCCAATCATATGGTTCAATACTGTAATCTTGTTATTTTAATATTATTTATAGAGTTGTTTCGAGTTCTCAGTAGCAGCCAGCAGCGTAATTAGATAGATTGTGAATTAACACTTTATGAGCCAGGGGCGTATAATGGTGTCATTTGAAAGCCGCGCATTAAATGCCAGGGGCACTGTTTGGTGGCTTGCATCAAGGGCATATAGAGATTAAAATGACATATTAAGCTAAACAATATAATAGTCATTGATCTTATCAATATTTTTCTTCACAAAGCACCATATTTATTATCGGATGTAGGCGATCTACATAGGATATTTTTATAGGATAATTTACCTTGCTTTAATAAGTAAGTATTTAATTTTTCAGATTCTGGAAATCAGACAACAATTTGATCGAGATGATCGATCGGTAATATAATTATTTCTGATCTCCCAGACTTGTTCTTCCGCAATCCGAATTTCAGTGAGTCCGAGACTTAACCCACTTTGTCAACGTTTGGTTTCAGATCAACGACTCCTGTTATATTCTTCGAATCTGGCAAGTTTCTTTCGAGCCGACATTCTATTGTGTCTCGACTCTTTTAAAAACATATCGTTTATCATATTTACAACAGATGCTTTAATGCCGTTTGACTTTCAAATATAGCTTATTTTAAAACGCGTTTTTTTATAATGTCACCCCCCGCCAAGTTTCAATGATGAAATGTTCTGCTCGTTAAGTTTAAAAATACAAGACTTGATTAAACATAAAAGGTCAGCCCGACGAATGAAATCAGATTGGATATGGAAATCAATAAGGATCAATTTAAGATGACCATAAAATCAATAATGATGATTACCAAATACAACTTTATCGGAGTCCTTTGAACGATTTAAGTTTTGTAGATCATAAGTGATAGCCCTGTCCTTTAGTAGACAGTAACATATTAACCATAGACTACAAATCTACGTCGTTTCGACGTGTATGCTGACAAATATTGTTTGACTTCAGTCAATCAATCCAACAATCAAGTCCTAGTCATTTCAGCATTCGAATCGAAGCAACATCAAAATTTGTGTATATGTGGTTCTAAATACGATTTGTAGTCTAGGGTTAATAGAATGCTAATCGCGATAGTTTTTTTAGTTACATAGTTACAGTTTGATAGTTACAAAAGTACCCGACCTAACGTGTAGAAGAAGGTATTTGTTTTTTAAAAAAATACTAATGATACTACTGAACCTCGTATCTATTATATTTCATATCGATATTCCTATTATTAGAGTTGTAATAAATACATCATGTTAAAGTAAAAGCTAGACGAAGCTGGACGAGCTGCTAAGATGAACAGCGCAGTAGTCGACCAAATGAGGTAACCACCGCAGAAATGGTGAAGAAAATTCACGAAATGGTATTGGATGACTATCAACTGTAATTGCGCGAGCTTACTGGTCCGCTTTTCGGACCGCTGACATGACTTTGTTCTTAATAAATTTGAGCTTTTTATACTGAATGCGCGAATACTTTTCAATACCCCTAATATTTATAAGGCGTTCCCACGGAATTCCTACACATAAAAGGAGAAAACATATGCAATTTTTTTCTTTATAAACATATCTCATAATTAATAATATTTTTTGATGTATAAAACATAAATATACATAATAATTTCTTATGAACGTGACGATTTGATATTTTGGCATATCTTAACGACTTATTTTTATTGTCTTTTTTTTCTTTCAGTATTTTGATTATTGCTACTGTCTGATATACCATTGAGAGATATGGGCATAAGAATGTGATCAATCATTGTTTTAAATAATTATTAACTTATACACAACAGTTTCTAATTTAATTTTCGCATTAATTTTATATGAATTGAAACTGAACCAATCAAAATCCTGTAATTGGATGGATAGTTAAGGCATTTTCTATGCTCAAATATGTCGTTCTTGTAACACAATACATCCTTATATTTTAAGATCAAAATAATCACTCAAATTTACTCAAAATATCTGGATCCATTGAAAATATCTCACGAATTCAATTACGCGTTTATGAAGCAGTATGATCTTTAAATCGGTCACGAATTTACTTTTAACTTATTTTTTGCATAAAATTTATCATCAATAATGATCTGAACGTATATTTGCTCAATCTGCTTCCTGGAAAGTAGTCAAATTGATCAATTGAAAGAGCTGATTCGAAGAACTCGAATTGTTGTTGATTCAAATGCACGCAAGCGATATTTCATAAGGCATTATTCAATCATATCAGTGATGTTTTTTAATTTGTTTGACATTTATAATGTTCCATCCATGATACGTTTTATCAGCGGAATCCTTATGAATTTTAAAACTTATTTAAGTGTCAGCGCAAAGATAAAGTGTTTAAAGCATATTTCACGCTTATAACGAACAGATCACTGTGGAATATTCAAGGGATGAAAGTAAATGGCTCATTTTTTAATCGTAATGTTTCAAAATTGATCACATTATGTTATCCTTGATCATTTGGTAATATATATATTGAAAGAGAACGGAATTCGTATGTTTTAACACTTGTATAAAGATGATTCACATTTTCATTTCACTTATGGAAATTATTTGCAAACAGGTTTTAAAGGCTCAATTAGAAAATTTGCTTAGCAGGCAGAATATGCAAATTTCGTCAGTAATAATGAATGGTTTTATAAATTAAATAATGTAGATGAACATACGTGTGCTGATTATATAATGCTCGTTATATCCGTGCTTTGATGTATTTCATACGGTACAAAATGCAATTTAAAGATATCTCAGTAATATTTTAACAATTGAATCGATGATATTTGGTACACATCTTATCCTTATTACACTCAATCAATGACTGAGTACTATTTAAAAATTGAACGATCTACAGCCTATTATTTAATCATGGCCTAAAAAGCATTGCAAAATAAAGATAATATTGTTTATTCTGATGAATTTCCTATTCGCCAGTATGAAGCCATTTAAATTTCAATATCATCCGGAATTCCAAGAACTTCTAAATGAGATAAACTAATGTGATGTAAATAGGTTCATAGAAAAAAATAATGCTTCTAAAAACCCCATAATCAGTGAAACCTTGAAACTGAAACGACGTTGTTCCACTAGGATGATAACACTAAGAGGTGGCCTTACAAAAAAAAATCGACTATGGTTAGTGCAAAAAAATACAACAAAAATGATCATCACTATTGTTAATTTGGTCAGAATATCCTCATTTATGCCGTTTAATTTAAAGATAAAATCCGAGACGCAAAATACATATTTAACGTGTCAAGGTTGTTTTTATGAATTTATCACAATTTAAATATAAATTGCATTTCATATGGCAGTGTGTTTTGCTTTTATGAAAACAACGAAGACTTGTCGTTTGTGAACAGGATAATGACAAATTCAGCAGGCATTGTATTGTCATTTGGCATTGTTCACGTCGACTTAATCACCATCCCTTGCTGATACAACCTGGATAACCATCCTGTCTAGACTGCCCAACACTTCGACGCCATTGTATCCAGGATAATTTACCCGAATGAACCTTTTAATATTTCCACGTTATCTCCGAATATCATAGATACCTGAGTTTAATGACTTTTACGTAAGTAAATCGCCAGGAAAATAGATAACAATGGCTTTTTTGTCGTCTAATGGCGTCTCTAATAAGTGGTTTTGCTCGTAAATTATGAATTTCTCGTGTACTAGGTAATTTGACCTCCAAGTTTTATTTCATACACAGCGTTATTTAATAAGTGCGATAATAATAACCAGGTCAATTTGAGACAAGTATGTACGTAAAACGAGATGATAATGTGTATTTGTAAACAAATATATTGAAATTTTAGACAGATGAGGCATAAGAAATAGTTCGTTCGAAAGAAATTTTCCGATTAAAAAAGACTTTTCCGCAAATATTTGTATTGAAAATTATTTATATTTTTCATATGAAATGTCCGATATATCATTTTCAATTTAAATGCATGAATGCAGGGGTTTTTTTGCTAGGTTTCACACATAGGCCCTATGTCATAAGTGTTAGGGTTGTCGAAATCATCGTGAACAACATTTGAAAAAATACCCAAATTTTCACCTTTAAGTCGACATAACTTTTTAATTTTAAACTTTGTTTAGTTTTAAAAATATTTAAAATTTAAGATTATACCCTTTCTAACGATATAGTACATGTCATACAAATCATTCAATAAGTTGTTAAACTTGAAAAGGTACTACTTAAAAAGGTACTACGGAAAATAAAAGGACAGGGCTACCATGCAAGCTTATCAGTTTACTTCTGAAGGAGTAGATTTTGCAAAGGAGTAGTGATACACGTCTAATGACACCATTCCAGAAAAGTCAAGGGGAATAACAAATTTGATCAACGATAAGAGTGGTGCGAGTATCTTAATTATCAAAACAAACGCCTGCTCTCGAGACAACACGAACGAAAGACGTCTTATCTTTGTCGAAAGAGCTTAATAGCTTATCTGACGATAGCGATTTCAGTTAAAATATTTTTTAGAATACGATTTTATTTTGAATAGTAAGTATGAACATTTTCGAGTTTCTATAAAAATATTTAGAAGTGTAGGGGTACCTTTATGGTACGATTTTGCAATCGATTCACGAGTATATGATGAAACGCAAGACACCCGTCTCTGTCTCACGATTTTCGGTCCGATAGAGTCAATGAAGAAGTCACATAGTGTGTTCGTTGGAGTGCTGAAAAATATTTACAGTCAAATTTTCTATAGTGTCGAGATAAGGACCACGCTATAGAAGCAACACGCTACGGAAAGTTAGGTACCTATACAAAATTTGTACGTGTTTAATTTGCTAATAAGTGCAAGAGACTAATACGCGTGAGGGGAGAGGATGACCTTACGTCTTGCTTACGCAATAGACGTCGCAAATGAAGTGAACGCTATAGAAGTATTTACTGTACAATTTCATATGAAAATACGCTATACAGATCGATGAAAAGGAATTCTTTCTTGCCTAAACTGGACTATCTTCAGCAGCATCAATCAGAGATAAATATATATATATATATATGGGTGGGGGGGAAGTCTAGAATAATTCGCAACCTTATTTGGCGCGAGCCGTCTATGTAAATTAGCCACTTAGGGCCTAGGGCCTAGTACAGATCATGGAAGGTCCCGGGTGCGCATTTATCCGCGAAAATGCCGCAAAAAAGCCCCAAAATAGGACGGTATTGCCACAAGATCTATGTGTCCAACCGGTCCGCTTTTCGGACCGCTGATTTGATGAATCAGCGCCTCGCGATCGGACGTCATGCCCGAACATGTCTACAGAACGATTACGAACTCTCGTTACAAAACGAAGTTATCCGAAGAAGATCGATCGGGTGGGTTGTTTAAATTCTACAATCGGTCGAAAATATTGTTGTCTTTCGATCGGCCCAATGTCAAGACAACTCGGAGTCAAAAACGGACAGAGTCAATCAGTGTTGATTCATGAAAAGTAAAATGGTCAGGTAAAATAAAAACCATGTGCAACTTTCGACTGGGTCGGTATTCTGCGTTTTGCGCCCCAAGCCCAGTTGCGCCCGTGGCGGACGCCTGCTTTGCCACCCCTTTGTTACGGCCCTTCTTTTGATCTTCCGAGGAAGTTGTTGTTTCATTTATTTTATGGAATGCAAATTTACGCCTTGAAATTTTAATCTAATCCTGTTTTCATACATGAACGTTCACTATAAAAGTCTTGAAATGAATCCAATGTAATTCGTTCCAAAATTGAATGAATATTCTTATCGAAACAAAAGTAATGAACTGTAAAGACTCCAGCCAACTTGGTGATAATATTCATTTTTAGAAAAACACGTTGCGAGTTTGGTATTGCATGATAAAAACATTTTTGGCGATGAGTTTTTCTTGGTAACAGTCGTCGACAATGGCATAGCCAAACACATTAACGATGCATTTCCATTGGTTTTTTTTTCGCATTGTTGTTTCCTAGCATTGGATTATTTGCACAACTAAATACATAATGAATCGTAATATCTCCTAAGGCCACATTTTGTTTACTATTGCAACGAAAGCACTCTCGCAGCTTTAAATGATTACGTTTAATCAATGCAGCTAAGCAAACAAAGCAAGATTTAAATTTAGACAAACGGGGCAGTCTCAGATGTTATTTCGGGCTGTAATCACCTTGTGTGACGCAATTTAACGATCATTGCTAAAAGATACTTCCAAAGAAAACAGTCACTTCTTCGGCATGCTTTGGAATTCTCGGAAGAAAGACCAGTGGCCTATCCAGTGCGTCTAGATGAATACAAAAAGGCCACGCTTGTTTTTAATGAATTCCGACATATGCAATATCGTCCAGACGAACGTCAATGAATGAATTTGATTACTCACGAAGATATTTTAATGACCCGCGTTGCGATGAGCAGCTCATTGTTTTGACATAGATGACCTGGTGTTAGGATCAGGTCTCCATATTAAGAATTGTTCTTGGAGGGTATCGATCACTGACGATTGTTGTTGGAAGCAGCCACATATAGACATGCTATGATATTCTGTTCTTTCCAAGGACATGTTCTTGGAACGACGATGAAATTAATCTTAAATATGATGCATTGCTGTGTCTTGTTATCACTCATCGAATATTTTTATTCTTGCTCAACAGAAAAATCGTATTCTCTGTAAACTGTAATCCTTGAAAAATGTATGCGTAGGTCGTCTAAAATATTTTCCAAATAAAAAAAGACGACAAGATCCGCTTCCTGTGCTTGTTTGCCTATTTGAATTCCTAATGTAGAAGCGCGAGGGAAGGTCGGATAGTTCGCGGATTCATTTGGCAAGGTGAATTCTGCATATATTAGGGGTACCAGACAAAAATGTCGTTTTTTATTACGTAGTTAATTTTAGATTGATCCAAACATATATGTTATATTCGTATGACCATCATTTATCGCCCATACAAATCCATTTTTCTTTCAGAACTGTGTAGCGTGAATGAAGCTTATATATCAACAAATTTTATTTTATCAACAGGTTTTTATTTTATTTGGTCATTGCATGAATCAACACTGATTGAAGAGTCGGACAACGAACGGAGGTCCATTTTTATAATATATACTGAGTTGTATAATCCTTCTTTTCATCGTCATTGCTTAAACATTGGGCCGACTCAACCGGTATAAACCCGCAATAAAATAAGGACAACAATATTTTCGACCGATTGTAAAATTTAAACAACCCACCAGATCAGTTTTCTTCGGACAACTTTGTTTTATAATGAGAGTTCGTAATTGTTCTAAGGACTTTTAAGATATGGCGACCGATCGCAAAGCACTCATTTATCATATCAGCGGTTCGAAAAGCGGACCGATTGGCATACAAACCTTGCGGCCACTCCGTTCTCTTTTGGGGCGTTTTGCGGGATTTTTATGAAGCTCCCTCAGAGGCTAACTTACATAGGTGGCTCGCGCTAAATGAGGTCGCAACAGAGTCTAGACCTCTCCTCACTTATAAAAACTATAAATTTATCTTAGTTAGTTTTTTTAGTTTTAAGTTCCAAAATCCAGCTAATTTCTACCCCGCACTCAGTTCACAAGTGACCATTTGAACTTAAGTATATATATATAATACCTATATATATTTAAATTAAATTGCAACATTGGAAGAAAATTTGCAAGGAATAAAATCAAACAGGTTGTAACGTATTGTGGGGGGTGTAATGGTTTTCAACATCTATGTTTAGCGTGTTTCAATATAGTACATAGAAATATTTAATTTTTTGTGCAGTAGTTCTTCTTGTGTTCTTTGTGTTCGTAAAATTTGGTCGGTAATACAATTCAAATATAATATTGTACTAGAAATAGAAGCACTGCAGCAATGTAGCGCTATGGATGGCAATATTTGAGAATATTTAGACGTGTAAGGGTACCTTTACAATTTACAGTAGTATTTTTAATTATTACCGCATTCCAATTTAAATTTCATCACGTATTAAAATGTACACAGTCATATTTTATTGTTGAAACATGATACTAATTCGTTCTCGTTCTTGACATGTGTTAATCAGGTCATATTTGGGCAGAAAGTGTTTTGTTCTCAACACGAGTCGCCGAAAAAAAACATTGTAATCAAGCGATGGTGCTCAATAGAAAAATATTAAAGATTCATCTGAAAATTGAAGGTACGACAGATCCGCGGTAATCCGACAAATGTTTTGCAAGCCGGTGTCGGATTGTCCAATTTGTCGGATTATAGAGTACATGTAATATGGACCCAGAAATAGGCGTGTGTCTGTATTTTTTTCCTGAAGGAACCACATATACAAACTTCCTCCACCTCTGAATGTTTAGCTTTCTTGAAAATTTGCTTCTTCTCTGGTCTACAATCGATGGTGGAGACGAACTTTACTTACTACTTGTACATATGTACTATATTTGTATTTAGATGTCGGATTATAGGGGGCGTCAGATTAGACTGGGGTAGACTATCGCGGATCTTTTGCATGTTTTTGCTCTTATTATTATTTTTTAATCTTCTGTCTTATTGACGTTGATTGTTTCAGTTGGGTTGAGGTAGTTGGGGCTAGGTTTAGATCAATTGGTGATTTGGAATATTTATCTGAAACCTTGGCTTATATATAATCTTAATAAAAACCTAGAAATTCATATATTTAATGACATAATACTTTGTTGGTAATTTTAATGGGATTGTGGAATTCAAAAAACTATAAACATAAACCTTTTTTTGTGCGGTAGATGCGTTCTGCGGAAAATCTTTGAGTGTATGTTTTCAGTATTGTTGCAGTTCTTTCTGCACAGGTAGATTCTGACAAACGAAAGCTTTTTAAAAATGTGATTTATTTGGTGTCAATGTATTTAGTTTTGGCTTATAAATGTAGCTACTATTGATATAAATTACTTGGAGATAGAATCACTAAGCTTGAAGGTTGGTCACTTTTTGGGTCATCGACTGTTTGTTGAAATTCAATGCTGACCCATCGCTCTAAAACGGCAACAATTAAACGTTTTTTGAACCGATGCCCTTTGTAAAATATTTTTATGTTTAACATTCGCGTCCAATGCTTAATATCGTCCGTGACTGTCACTGTTCTATGCAAATAGCGTGCCAACACAATCATACACTGCGTCAAATTGCATGATCCTATCTGTAACTCCGTTCAATTAGTAATCGCTGATTAAATTTGCATTTTTTACGACATAAAAATGCTTCTAGAACTATATAAAAAGCGACAGTTATTTATTAATGCGTCCGGTCCGTATCTCCAACTAGTATCTTCGTGACTTTGAACGACACCTGACCATTTATTTGCAGTGGAAATCCCACAATGTGGCTGTGAATAATTATCAGTAGCGCCATTGTTAGCCTAATCCATTTACTGATTCAACATTGGTTTAGTGAACATCACTATAGTTGTGACTTCGCGCCTCGTTATAAACGAAGCCATATACTCAACCAAATGAAAATTACATTATTAAAGAAAATGCGGATATCAATTTCATTTGACCTAAAAACCTTTTAAATACAAATTTAGGGGATTGTTTGCCAGGTTCAAATAATTCAAAATTCGTTATTTAAAACTGTACAGAGAGGCAGAAATGACATTTTTCTTCATTTTCCGCAGCAATTCGTCCGCAATCTAATCCGGCACCCTCTGTAATCCGACATGCAAATATAAATATAGTAAATATGTAGGGTAAAGTTTCGACAATGTAAAAAATACAAAAGTGTGGTACTGAACCGCTTAAATCGTAACGAATCATTTGTAAGTTGACAAGTGAGTGAGATTCAAAATTTCGTCTTCACCATTGATTGTGAGCCAGGCTAGAGGCAAACCTTCAAGAAAGCTAAACATCCAAAATCGAACAAAGCTGTGTATATGTGTTTTTTTTTAGAAAAAAAATATACACCTATTTTTGGGCTCACATTGAAAACAAAGTTGTTTTACAAGAAGATAACAAAAAATAGCTTTTTAGCTAGCAAGAGTTAAAACACTTCAAAAATCATCGTGGAATACGTTTGCTGACGGTAACAGATTTTTTAATATATTTCTTATAAATGCTATGGCCATTGAGTTTATGGCGTTAACCCCTAAAAGAGTACTATCGCAGGGCCTGGGACCCCTCCTTCTACTTATTCAGAAAGAGCATGAAAACCGACAGAGACAGAGTGAGAACGTAACGCAGTTCGGAAGACAGAGACGGAGAATTTCCCCGCATACATCGCACGAATGTGTAGATCGTTAGCCCAAATTTATCAACTAATAATGATTTCGATTTTAAATTTGTTATTTATTTACGCAAAAAGATGACCGAATATTTTGTGCTATCGACGGTGCTTATTTGTTCGTCGCTGTTTGTTGAATGAGTCTCTGTCCAATTATCATTTCCTTATAAAGCAGGAGCAAATGAATCGATTTATTGTGTATTGTTTATGTAAAAAAAATGACGTGGTCTTGTATGCTATCAACAGTGCTTTTTTATGTATATTAAAAAAATTCGAACAACCAGGGGTCGGGGCAGTATTCTATTTTCCGACAAATTTGACAATCCGACACCGCCTTGCAAAACGTTTATCGGATTACTGCGGGTCTACTATACATAGAATAAAGCAAACATCACACTAGCCTGTCTTTTTTATTATATACATACTAGCGAATGCCAGGCTTAGTAATTGCTTGAAAAGAAACGCAGTACGTGGTTTATTGCTTCAAGCCACAAAGCCAAAAGCATGCGTACACGTCCGTTTCTATCTCGTGAGCCGATCTCAACAACCGTATTGCACCCGCATCTTTCCTCTCCTCGTCCCCGCGGTCCAAGCTTCATTTCACCAGACCAATATGCGCCAACATGGTGCATCCGTTAAACAACTCGCATAACAAATTGTGTACACAAACAATACTTGTACTAATTCTATAACGTCCACGAAGGTGTGCACAACAACTCTTCAAAGTTTCATCGCAATCAGATGAATGGTATGGTAGCCCTTAAAATACAAACAAGCAAACTTAGTTATCAATTTTCGTTAATAAATGGAATAGAGAATATCTCGATTGTTTGATGAGGATCTGGATTTTCTAAATCTATCTTTTGTAATTTCTTTATTTGAATATTCACAATCGTTTCTTTTTAATAAATTTTCAGCAGTTATTATATGAGGGAATTCTTCTTCTGTAGCATTTATTAGATCTTTTCTACACGAGGATGATGTTATCTTTATATTACCACTATTAAAAGTAGAATCAGCCATATGCAATTTGTTGAAAGTGAGCTCCACAACTTGTTTAGTCGCATTGGATGCTTAAAAATATCTGAAGCTACTGCATCACATTGTTATTCAATTTCTTTGATGTTCACGCCGTAATAAAACGTGACTAAAAATTAAAATATCTTTGAAAAAAACAAAGCCATTCCATGACACAGTTTAACATTTGAATACATGCGACGTGGTTTAAAGTTGCCAGATTTAATCTATCATCAGAATGGAATTTATATTTTTTATTCTTATAGAAGTGTCATTTTCGTCATGTCCGATTGATCTATTATCGATATGATGAATAATAAATTCCAATTGTATATGGGCCTGAATGGAGTTTCTTTGACAGTTTTTTTTAGCATTTCAACCTTTTCAAGATTTTAAAACCATCAACATTTTTCCATTTCGTTTGCTAATTCTTTGGTTCAATTTGGTGTTCGACAATTTGAAGAAAATCAGATCGACGAGAATGCAATAGATATCGAACGGCCGTCATCGAACATGAATGGACTTCGATGCATAAAACATGATCCTACATCAGGAAGCCGATATTGATTATAAATCAGTGTCTTCTAAACGGGGTAGACATATTTTTATCACATCCATGGACAATGGATTTGCAAAAATTTTAAATTTAGATGTACGATTGAACTTTTTCCACATCCAGTGCCAGGAAGTCGATTATATAAGTATGTATCTGGACGGGACCATAATTGTCATACGTTTCGCAGTGAATTAATTTGATATGGTGACAAATGTGGGTTGTGGCCCATTTTGCATAGCAAAATAGTATTTGAATTATAATGTTGTTTGCTTGGATATTTTTCCGGCGTTTGTTGTGTCCAGCATCCATTTGGAGTGTTCCAGGAAATTGAAATACTTTATTTTAACATGCTAAACAAAGCACGACCGATGTATATTAAAGTTCATATTAAACATTTTTAGGAGTTTTTCTTTGGAAAAATAAAGAATTTAAATATATAAGAGAATACTGTAAATCCAAAAAAAATCTCAACCGAATAATCATACTATACTAAGACATTTAAAAAACATCTTCGATTTAGTTTAGCATATTGTACTATTTATTAGGGTGTCCCATAAGTTTCTTTCGTTTTCGTATTAAGAAAAAAATAAACACTAATTTGTATTACATCAAAATTTATTGAATATTATATGATCCATTCTGTCCTATTACCTTTATCCATCTCTCTAGAAGCCTCATAATGCCTCTTGCCAAAATTTCCCAGGTTTGTTGGCAAAATATTGATCAAGGAACATTTTTATATAATTTTTTGAATTAACATTTTTACCACGTAAAGATTTTTTCAATGAAATAAATAAATAATAATCTGAAGGGGCAATGTCCGGAAAGTATGGAGGAAAAACAACGCCTCGTCTGTTCGCTAATTCTGGCCGTTTTATGGCAATTGCATCTTTTAGATTGTCTAGTCGGAAACAATATTTTGTTGAATTGATCATTTCACCTTGCTGAAGTAGCTCATAATAAATTACCCCCTTCCAGTCTCATCAAATGCATAGCAAAACTTTTTTTTGGATGTAGGCCAGATTTAGCTACAGTTAAAGCTTATGTACCCTTGGTCCGAGACCGTTTACGTTGGATATTCTCACAGAGTATCCAACTTTCATCTCCAGTGACAAGTCTCTTCAAAAAAGGTTGGCTATTGTGTCGTTGGAGAAGAAGATGTTGAAATACGCTGAAGTTTATATATTGCCACACATCTGAATGATTGATGTAGCCCAATTTTGTCAGATGATTATGGATGGATGCTCGTGGAATTTCTAACTTGTTAGCTATTTCGCGAACAGTATATCGCGGATTTTCATCAATCATGGCTATGATTAGATCTGTGTTCATTCGCGAAAGAAACTTATGGGACGACCTAATATAAATATCAAGCACTCTTAACCCTTTGAGTAGGTGAGCTAATTTTAAATCATCATAACTTTAGATACTATATTTGTATGCCTACGACTTAACATCCATATAAATCCATTTATATGTCAGGACCGTCGCAGCGTGTATAAAGATTGTATTTAAATAAATAAACACTGTCTATAGCACACAATATTAGGTGTCTCCGAATCTATATGTCTCCGAGCTCAACTTGTACGAATGCTCTGTCTGAATTACTGGAATTTGGAAACCAATATGCGGTTTTTAAGCGGTAGGTCAGCGTATAGTTTATAAATTATCAGTGTATCCACCGACATATCGGCGTAGAGTTCGGCTAAGAGTTTCACATTACATTATACATTATATATCGATATAATGTATAACGAGATCCATGGCGTTTTTCGCAGAATGTATTCACAGCTCAGATGAAGGGATGGGTGTGTATAAGGCGAAAGATAATCCAAGCGCAACCCGACGGGAATGTGTTGATAAATATATGTCTGTCTGTCGGTTATCTATGCAATAACACACGCTTTGATGAATTCAAATGCAATTTTACATGCTTTCTTTTAAAAACTCTATTGTAAAATATAAGCACCTGACCACCCTAATGATCACAATCTAATCACTGAATATTGTAATTAATATTATTGTGATATTTTATATTTAGTCATATGGTAATCATATTAAATATTTTTTTGTTTTGGGATGGTAAGATTTTACATATATTATAGTATTCCGCTACTGTTTACGTTCATATAACTCGCCTTCCATTATTTAACACTTTCGTGGCCGGTGATGCATATGTTGCATCATTATGGGTTTGACCACATGATGCCATATATACATCAGTAATCAATGAATACGGTGAATGAATTTTTATTTTTGCAACTGCTGATGCTACATCTATTTGAAGTGATACGTTCAATGGTCTGATCCTTTGATGCGGCCACGATAGCGTTAAGATCGCCTTTCTGAATATGGTATATAGGAAAGGTGTTTATTATTTTAAAACTATATGGTGGAAATGATCTACAAGTTAATCAAACGACCAAAGGCTGTATTAAAACAATGCTAAAAAACATATTGTTGCTTAAAATATTCGCTCAAAAAGTGACTATCGAAATTCGCCAGAAATTCAACTATTATGGCGAGACTTTAAAGCCTGTGGTTTGGGATATTTTGTTATTCTTTAGAAACTATTTCAATACCGAGACTCGATTGTTATTAAAAACGGGAATTTCAAACAATCATTATTCAGCGGCATATTTTGACATTTGCAATCGGCAATAGGTTAAATATGTGATTGGAATATCAATGGTTTTTCATAGGAAAAAAATCGCTATCGAATGTGTGTGTTTCTCAACCTTTTGTTCGAGTGCATTGCGGAATGTCGGTTTCTTAGAAGTGTCGCGCCCAGAAGCATGCAAGTTGATCAAAAGACATTTTTCTAATCGTGTTTGCACATTCCGATTCGCCTACATTCTATTCATTCATCCTGAAGCTTCTTTAAGATTTATAACACTCACGTTGACGATTAGCATTTTGAAAACAACCTCACAGGTGCATGAGCTGCATACAATTACGACCGAGACGGGTTTTCCGCCTTTGGAAACCATTAGATGATGAATCTGTGATGCTGAGGTTTTTTACAGTTATTTATTACACTGTGTTATAGTTGTAAATTGCATTGTACTACCTTTTTAATTTACGTGATCAGGATAATTTATAGCACTTAAATCTGTGCCATTGTATGCGTTCTTCTTTCAGTCAAGATCATCAGCAATGGTCGATATCATCATTTGTCAGAATTTTGCTGATATGACGTAATTTGTGAGAGTATACCAAAAATTTGGGGGAAGATTGAATTAACGAGAAGAAAGACGAAAAAGAGATCATAGATACAGATTTCGGATTTGGTGAGTATATTCATGACGACTTTCAATTATACTTTTATGTTCATCACCAAAGGCAGAATGCTTTTCAGTCTCCTCTTTCTCAATCATCTCTTCGAAAAACTGAACTATACTTACGTTATTCATTCGCTATTGGAACATAGAGAAGACACCGATGGCGAACGAAGAAAACAAAATAATAGGAAAGACCTAAGTAACTCAAGCGCAAAATTTGTATACACCCTGAAAAAAGAAACTATAGACCCCAACCTTTCATACGTGCATTTCATTTCGGTCACCTCTCAACAATAATACACAAACAAAGCAATTGAAATACTTCATTCTCCTTACTATTGTGTTTTTATATATATGTCTGTCTGTCTGTTCGCACAGTGAACAGACAGACAGACATATATTCAATGTTCATAAAATATGACGTCGACACTAAAGAATTGTGGTTATAACTCGGCTATAACGAACGCTAAATGACTTGATTGATGATTAAATGTTCATCTTCTTATATATAAAAATCAATGTTAGTTTGTTCGTATTCAATGTGCTTCCATACCGATCATTCGATTGCAATAAAATTTTGTCAACTTATTGTTTACACTTGCGGGAATAACATAGGCGTAGTAAAAATATGGTATGGATGCACCAAGTTTGGGCTGCGCAGATGAAGAGAGAAATGATGCGCGCGCAATACGGTCGGTCTTCGAAACGAGAGCGAGTGTGCATATGCTTTTGGATCCTAGCTCTTTTGCTCGCGCTACTTTTACTACTATTACTTTCTGACAGCCCCTATCAGCTTAAGACGATCTTCTATTCAAAGCAGTTAATTGTAATTAAACACTTTTGATAGCATATAAGACCATGTTATTCCTTTACATAAACAATAGACAAGAAAATCGATTAATTTTGCTCCTGCTTTATAAGGAAATGATAATTGGACAAAGACTCATTCAACAAGCAGCGAAGAATAGGAAGCAATCAAATAAATAAACACTGTCGATAGCAAACAGTATTCGGTCATTTCTTTGCGAAAACAAATAACACACTTGAAATCGAAATCATTATTAGTCGATAAATTTCGGCTAACGATCAATGCAATTGTGCGATGTATGCGGGGAAGATCTTCGTCTCTGTCTCCCGAACTGCTCTACGTTCTCAATGTACAAAAGTGCTATTTCGAATAAGTGGAGTGGAGGGAGGGGGTCCCATGCCTTGGGATAGTACTCCTTTAGGAGTTAAGCGTTTATGGCATTGCAATGCATGCCGGGTATTCGCTAGTTATAAATGAATTTGACTTGTTTATTGCTATTGAATAAATTCATAAGAATCCCCATAAAGCTTTTTGCCACGACAATCTTTAATTTTGTTTTTTATTGAAAGTCATCGACATTTGGCGTGCTCGTTATAAACGTGAAATATTGTTCAGAAAGTTGCCCTTTATAGTTTTTATGTTGTTTCATATCCGTGCTCGTAATAAATAAGTTTGGCTGTGTATACAAAGGGATTAATCAATTATTATATAGCTAATTGCATTTGCATTTTTTAAAATGAATTCAATATCACAAATTGTGTATTGAATTGGAATGATTTTCACTTATAACATGGCGATCGACTAAATACATTGTACTTTCATTGTAAATTTATTACGAATTTTGTCTGCATTTATAAAACAATTTGCGGTTCAGGAGCAAAGGCGCCCTTTGTGTGGTTTTCAGTCACGATTTAGAATCCTGCGAAAGTTACCCAAGACGTCTTCACATCGATGTATCAGCGAAAATCAAACACGTGTCCAGGATTTGAACTTTGACTTATTTAAATTGTTATATTAACTTTATACGTCAGGGCATTGTTGTGCATATTGTTCGGTGCATTGTATTCAAAATTAAAATGGGCGGCTTTAAATTCTGCGGGCGTTCGTTCAGATGCAATTTGCATGTCGAAATTGATTCGAATACTGACAGCAGATTAATATAAGATTCAATTTGTCATAACAACTGCTTTTTTTAATTTTTGAGCTCATCGTTGGAAACACAGATTGACTCTGACGGTTTATCCCTCTTTTCTTCGTTATTGCTTAAACATAATAAAGACAACATTATTTTCGACCGATTGTAAAATTTAAACAATCCACCTAATCAGTCTTCTTCGTTTTGTAATGAGAGTTCGTAATCGTTCTGTAGACATGTTCAGGTATGGCGTCCGAATGCAAGGCGCTCATTCGTCATATCAGCTGTCCGAAAAGCGGACCGGTTGGACACACAGACCTTGTGTCCAACCGGTCCTCTTTCCATTTTCTATAATAAATAATAATAAATGACCGAATATTGTGTGCTATCGATAATGTTTATTTATTTATGTACAAGCTTCATACACGATGCGACGGTCCTGACAGATAAATGGATTTGTACGGATGATAAATGGCGGACATACAAATATAGCATCTAAGTTTATGATGATTTAAAATTAGCTCACTACTCAAAGGGCTAATGGCAACGCCAGATACTGATAAATTATCAACATCCCTCTAAAACAGCATAACCAAACCGTCTTTATCCCAAAGCCCCCTTGAAAAATATGTTTCCATCCAACTTTTCCCTCTAGAATAAATATATGCCAGTACTTCCCATTTTTCAATAAAATATGAATAATACATACAAGGGCCCTTAGCCTCTTTAGCTCGAGAGTTTCGCTGATAAAAATATGCTCAAATTCTGGCAGAAATTCAACATGAATTTCAAGCATCAATATTTCATGTTGAATTTTATATAGAGTGTGGCAGAGAAACTACCGAATTTTAAAAATGAATAACACAAACAGTATAAGAGATATCAGTTGAATTATTTTTTACGTGTTATAGAAAAACATTTAAAGTTTTTATTAATTTGATTTTAAAAATTATATCATTAAAGTGACCTCCATTATGGTCAACGGATTGAGATAATCGAGTTTTGACGCTGTTTTTCTTTGTACAATTTTAAAATAAATGTAGAAATGTATCAATTAATTTCCCTCGGTATGATTAGTGTCGCCTTTGCACGAACGTAGGGTCTGAACATGACCTGAGTAGGTTTTCGCTTTTTCATGGCCACTCGACGCTCCAGATTAGACCAAACTGCAAAGTCTATGGCATGCAAACTATATAATAATCTTATATATAACAAAAAATTAAACCAGTCTAATTAATAAATATTTTTGTGCGCCAATAAACATATTTATATTTTCAGTTGCAAATATAATGTTTATTAAAATACAAAGTAATTAAACGATTGCATCACTATTATTCTATAATCCGCTTTTATGAATTGAATGTATTTATCTGTTGGTGGTTATTATATTTTAGAATACCACCATGTCGGTGTACAAAAATCACATTTTTCACTTGTTAAAGCATTTTTATTGGTTTTTGTTAAATTGACTTTTCGACGTATAATGCGGTAAGATATGAATAATTTTGCGAGAAGGCTTATCTACAGTATTTCATATTAAATCAGTCGCAAAAAATTAAACGAACATTGAGGGCTATTGCATTATCATTTATGTTGTTTGATTGCGGTTATCATGATAATTGTTTCAATATATTATATAAGACATGAGATTGATAATTCAATGGGGTAAGACGCTATTTTAAAAACCAAAATGAGACCATATTTTATCTTGATTATATAAAAGCCATCGTAGTGCAGTCACAAATCGTCCTGCAGGACTGCAGGACTAGGGTTTCTTTAATATCGTCTAAATCACCTCCTCATGCACTCGATATTGAAGATCTGAACGTTTCGAAGGGCGTTTGCATAGCCATGTCAAGAGAGAATGCAGGTGATGACATCATACATATTTGAATGTTCTAAAATATTAAATTCAACTGAAAATTACCAAATAATTTATTGATTGTTTAACTCGTATGGTGGTACAGTCGTCTATTTGCGAGCGAATTACAGTGATGCAGAAATTCTTGTACGTTGATTTCTGAGAGAGACAGAGACGGAGAGATTATCTTGCAGATCGGAGATTGTGAGTGGGAGACAGACGGAGAGAATATCTTGGGTACATCGTATGATACTTTGGGTATAGATCGTTAACCCAAATTAACACAAATGTCTTGCACGTTGAATTTGTAGAGAAACAGAGACGAAAAGAGTATCTTGTGTACATCGTACGATTGTATAGATCGTTAACCCAAATTTATCGACTAATAATGATGTGTGAATGATATAATGATTCGATTTCGAGTGTATTGTTTATGTTTACATGAAGAAATGACCAAATATTGTGTGCTATCGATAGTGTTTATTTATTCATGTACAAGCTTCATACACACTGCGACGATCCTGTCAGATAAGTGGATTTGTACGGATGATAAGTGGCGGATTTTTTATGATTTTAAGTTAGCTCACTTCTCAAATAGTTAATAAACGCAGTAGTGTTTTATAATTTATCTAACCAAGTAGCAAAGAAAAATCTTATCGTCTGAGGGAATTAGGTTATTTTTTGGTAATTTTAGAATTTGGATGGTCATATTATAGTTTTAATTAAATACAATTTCAAACGTGGTAGTCTTTTATAACTTGAATTCTAAAAGATAAAGACATCAATCATCCCAAAAAACAATTACCATGATCATTATAATGGGTTTTTCGACTTTTTTGTTTGTACGTGTGAATGATTTTTGTGTTTTTCCATTGCATAAACTTTATTTTTAGTTCAAGATTTCATCTTATATCGTCTTTCCTATTCCATACCATTTTCCAGCACGTTTCTTCAGATTTTGCTACAACAAGACACCGAGCACGAGGATCATCGTCAGTCCTTACTTTAACAACTTTATTTCATACTGAAGTACATAGATAAATTATTGAATGTTCCTGTTAAATTTTATTTTAAGACTGAACAGTCATCTCTCTTGAAATATTTTGTAACCAAATTTATAGTAAAAAGCGCAGTCTTTTGTGATAAACATATTAATCGCGTTTAATTATGGTTTGGAATGTCACATAGACAAATGTTTCGTAACAATGACAGGAAAGTGGTTTTTGAGGTTTCCCAATAGAAACAACTATCAATTATGATTTCGCCGTACAACATTTAATGTGAATTAAACTGTTTGTTTTGCATACGTTTGGATTGGAAAAAAATCTAGAAAATTCTTTATTTGATATGATAATATGATTTATTTGCATGATTTGATCTTCGGTCGTTAAGGTTGGATCAATTGCCTATTGAACCAATAAATCAACTATACTATTATGAGATATTAATGAATGGAATTGATTGAATCGTTTAATAATTGTAAAACCGGTTTTCCGAGACAACAGAATACTCATAGCACATATTATGTAGTAAATAGATCGATTCAAAGATCAAAATGAAGTGATTTTCGCATGCATTTCGCGCTAAATGCTTTGGTCCATTTGTTTCGCAAAGGCAGCATATTTGCAATAACAACACCCGAAGATCAAAAGAACTTTGTAAAGTATTTGCAGTGAAATCGTCGGCCTTTGAAGGATTTTCGACGGTCGGCGATGAAGTTATCACCGCTCAAATTCAGGCTCGTCGCAGCTGGTTTTCAATGCAAATTTTCGACCGACTGTAAGAAGTCTTCGCGGGTTTTTTTGCGGTTTCGATTGCCAATTGGATGTAAATAAATAAAGACGGAGACCCCATCAACCGTGGTGATGGCCATGCCAAATTGTCAACTTACTCGGTCATGGTTACCTTTGTTCTAACGGAACATGCAGCATAACCGTTGTCGGCATGTTGAGGAGCTCTGTGCCATCTTTCTTGTGCTAAAAGCAGATTTATTTCAATTATAAACAGTATACGAGGAAAATCTTTCAGGGCGATATGAAGCACTGGTAATTCCCCGACCATATTTGCAGTTTATCCCTCTGTATCTATGTCTAATATCATGAACTGAATAGGGAATGAAATCGAGCAAAAAATGTTTAAATATAATACAATAAATCTGCCAATGACTCGATGATACTTTGGGCATTTACTAAAAAACTATTTAGATTTAATATTGATTTACAATTGATGGACAAAAATTAGGATTTAGGTGGCCTAGATTAATAAATATAAGGCTGTAATATGATAAGGATCATAATAATAATTGATTAAAAACATAATATATATTCTATATCAAACTTTGACTAAACGATCATTCTTCTTACTTGCAAACACGATTTTAAAAAAAGTTAATTTCTCCATTTTTTCTAATGATTTTCAATCAATACTGTTTTAGCAGATATTGAAATACAACTGGCATCAAATTATTCTCTTTTTATTTCGCAATATCCTTCTTTTTTAATTTTATACTTTGTACTCTTTTTTAAATCAAATTTTATCAAATTGGCTTGACATTCTTAGCTCAGGTACAGTTTTTTAATTAGTGCTAAAAGGGTTAAATAATGACATATCTCCCAGTTCCAATATTTTTAAAAATAAAATATCTTTCAATTTTTAAATAAAGTTATAAATTACATGTGATAGTTAAGAGGTGATGCAATTGATTTAGAAACTCGTTCTGCTATTATAGCCGTCAAACCACTGATAACATTAAAGTTCATTTTTGATTAAAATTCAATTTATCACATTGTGTATATGTCATAGGAAGTATTTTATTCTAGCTATCGAAAATACGACTTATGGTTCTAGATCTATATTATTCCACCAAGATAAATAGCATGGTAATGAGATCGGAGTAGCGGGAAGAACAGGCCTTCCCGCGGCCAAGACGATCGGTCGGATCCTAAGACTTGACTGGTTGACTGAAGTCCTCTCTTCTTTTATACACAACCATTCTTAATATATTTCTCGAAGATTTCGTATTGTTTTGAGATCAAATGTTTATTTTTGGTAATTAAATCACGAGCATCATTCTTCGCAAGAGCGCTTTCATTTTTTCTTCAAATTTTCCCTCTACGTTACACAATCTGTCGATCCGGTGGTGATGCGAAGATGTGGAGAGTCGTCGGATAGCCTTGACTGCGGGAAGACGTTCTTCCCGCGCCTCTCTCTTGTTATCTTTATTGAATCTTTCTTTATTGATACAATCTTATTAAAATATCTAAATTTTGTAAATAAAATATTGATGCCACAGTGCGATTTTTTTTCCAACGATAACATGCAATGCTTTGGAAAAGAATGAATTTAAGAGATATATTTTCTGTAGTTAGCTTTTTTGATCTAAAGATATTATTGATGCTAGTAGTTTTAAAAATAAAAGTAACTTTTAAACGTAATGTTATTTTGCTAAAAACTCGCCTCGAGTTATAAGTTTGTTATTTCCTTGTTATTTAAAATTAACATAATTTCATCATCTTTTTCAAGTCAGACATATTTTTTATAGTGATTTTAATACATATATCAAAACTATGAAGTATTTGATTTCAAAGTCGACTCAAAATATATTGTTCTCAGTGTCTCAGAGGTATGTCTACAATTATTCCATTTTTTCATATTCAAATACGAATATGCAGTGTAAAAAAATGGTGGATCTTGATGTTGGATTTTAAATATTTTTAAGATCATCCTGCTACAGATGTATAAAGAATTTAACCCTTCGGCTGCTAAATTGAATATTGATAAATGGAAGTTTGTTTGGTATCTTCTTCTCTCATGTTTGTTAGCTCTAACGTATTAGGTTATCCCATAAGTTTCTTTCGCAAATGAACACAGATCTAATCATAGCCATGGTTTAAGAATAGCCGCGATATACTTTTCGCGAAATAGCTAACAAGTTATAAATTCCACGAACATCTGTCCATAATCATCTGATAAAATTGGACAATCGTTCAGATGTGTGGCTTCCTCATGTACTGACCGACTCAAATAAACTTCAGCGTATTTCAATATGCGATCTTCTTTTCCAACGACATAATAGCCAACCTTTTTTGAAGAGACTTGTCACTGGAGATGAAAGTTGGATACTTTATGAGAATATTCAACGTAAACGATCTCGGACTAAGGGTACAGAAGCTTTAACTATAGCTAAACCTGGCCTACATACAAAAAAAGTTTTGCTGTGCATTTGGTGGGACTGGAAGGGGGTAGTTTATTATGAGCTACTTTAGCAAGGTGAAACGATAAATTCAACAAAATATTGTTTCCAACTAGACAATCTAAAAGATGCAATTGCCAGAAAACCGCCAGAATTAGCGAACAGACGAGGCGTTGTTTTTTCTCCATACTTTCCGGATATTGCCCCTTCAGATTATTATTTATTTATTTCATTGAAAAATTCTTTACGTGGTAAAAATTTTGATTCAAAAAATTATATAAAAATGTTCCTTGATCAATATTTTGCCAACAAACCTGGGAAATTTTGGCAAGAAGGCATTATGAGGCTTCCGGAGAGATGGAGAAAGGTATTAGAACAGAATGGATCATATATTATTCAATAATTTTTTATGTAACACGAATTATTGTTTATTTTTTTCTTAATATAAAAACGAAAGAAACTTATGGGACACCCTAATATAAGCAAGATGCACTACAAAATTAACCACTGATACCCTGTTTGCAGTTCTTGTTAGTTTCACAAGCGACGATATATCATATCTTAGCATTTTGATTAAATGGAAAGTTTATTTAGCCAAAAATGCAATAATCCAGATAAATAAAAAAAGTTCCAATGAGTTATATCATTATTGTGAACGATTGACTCCTCGATGTGATTAATTTGAATTTCGCGGATAACATCTTTGAATCAAAGCTTCATCACGCTGACTATATCACTATTATTCATATCCTTCGTATGCCTATTTCCAATTAAGGACTGTGTCTGACTTTTTTTGTAAAAATATTCATAACAAAATGGATTATCCGCTTATTAGGTAATCGGAAATGGGAACAGCAATAAAGTAGTCAAACCACATCAAATGTTTTAGCATTAATTCGAGACGATACTGTCACACTACTAAAAAGGTATATTTATCACAATAAAAGTCATAATGTGTGATTCAACAGCATTACTAATTACAAACTATTATTCTTTTCTATTTTTAGGAATGGAACACCATTTCTATGAAAAGTGTGTGAATTTTCAGGAATTTTATTGAATCAATATCTGAATTTATCCATTTTATATGAGAACTGATATAAAATGGATTTTGGATACATTCGTTGGATACGTTTTGGATACTCCTACAAAGCTGATTCTTTCTCGTTTTGTTGTTTTGATATTGTAAATAAACAAAATGGCATTCTACCACAATGATGTTTTTGTCTACATTTATGGCAGTATTTTAGACCTTTAAATAAATATTATATAAATGTCTTATACATACAAAGCTGAGACTATGTCATAGCTGCTTATAATAAATATTGTATGTACTTAATATTGGAATGCTTTGAAATTTGCAATACTTCAATCAAGTTCCCGCGCTATAAATTTAGCCGCGTCTACTGAGGCCCCAGCCATTTTGTATTGCAAGTAGATGACGTTTATTTAATAATAATCAACGTAAATTATTTGTAGACAAAAAAGCAGCTTTGTAGATTTTAATTCAATGTCATAATAGAATGAAATTTAATTACCAATTTATTTTATATATACAGTGATACTACTCATTTGATAATGAAACTGAACGATAGAGATTTTCATAAATATTAAATGAAATACATGTTGCAATTATGGAATCAATAGTCAATTTGAGTGAAAATTCTTTAGTAAATAATAATATATTTTTTCACAATAGATAGCACCCGTGGCAAGTATCTAATTTGCGTATCTAGTATCTAATCCCCTCCTGGAAATATTTTTTTTTTAAAGTTAAATATTACTATTATAAATGCAACATATTAAATACTATTATAATGTATATTTAAAAATAGTATACGAAGACCCCACATACGCATTTATCACCGAAAATGCTGCAAACAGTCCTAAAAGAGGACGAAGTGGCCACAAAGTCTGTATGTCCAACCGGTCCTCTTTTCGGATAGCTGATACGACTCCATGCTCGAACGTGTTCACACAATATGAACGGATCTCCAGTAATCTCGAATCATAATCTATTATCGATATTCGAACGCGGCTTTATTCGACCGGGGAATGACCCAATGTTTAAGCAATAACAAAGAAAATAGGGATGCTTTGCCACCCCCTAATTAAGGCCATGGCATCGAGGTAATTATAATAAAATATAAGAGGCAACAGATGTAACTTCAATCTTAAATTTCAATTATAAGAGTGTTTTTATTCAGAAAATCTTATCTTTGATATAGAAAAGCTAATTGAAGCAAGAATTTAACGTTGGTATATAAACATTTACAATGAACATTAAATTTAATGCTAATTTGATATAATAAAGCATTTTATTTAAATGCTTAAAAATCGATTAAACGAACATGATGGAAGGGTTTTATATGATTGAATCAACCGTAAGTTTCAACGCTAATATAATAACAGTTGAGATCATTCCATTTGGTATTATTTAATATTGGTATTTTAATTTTTGTTAAAAAAATACATTTTATATCATATTATTTAAATAATCGGCAGAAATAAAACAAGTGTGTGATATTATGTATATAATGATAGGATATATATGTTATAAAATTATGATGTTAATGAGCTTGAAGAATGGGTAATTTCAATGTTATATAATATATGGCTTTCAATGGCATGAGCAAATTTTATACCAATAGCAATATTGTCATCTAGTTTTATTAACATTTTTAAATAGTTCTAAATCAAGCCTAAAATTCTGATACTATAATAATTGTTAACGATAAATAAATCCATGTAATATATATTTATGCAATTATTCTGTATTATTTTTATCGTCTGTATCAAACATATCCAGAATTGTTTATATGGTTTGCTGCTTCTTTTCTTTATAAATTTCATTATAACAGGTGAGTGTTTACTCAATGACGTAGTGCGTACCTTTGAGGATTTATTGGTGTCTGGATCCACATTTTCAAATTGTTGGATTATATCCAATTCCATTCCAATTTTGAGCAAATTGTACAATAATATTAGTTACTTCTTCTACTACATTTTATCTATCTTCTCGTAGTCTGATCTTTTTCTATTCCTTCAATTGCTTTGAAGAGTAATACGCCTTTGATCCATCGGTTGTAGAATGCTTGTAGCGTTGGGAGGTAAATAAACTATTTTTATGCTTGATTGGGATTCCACTAAGTGTGTAGGATGATCCGGAGCATTATCAAGAATGAATAATATTTTAAACTCTATTCGCTTCAGTAAATGGGTCAAATGGTCTTTAAATACTTTAAATTTGGACATGCCTTCGAGATAGCTTCCACGTGCATTTTTTTTTAAATTTTGCTCTCCGTTGTAAGTCTGGATGATCGTATGTCGAGGTGGTCTCATTAATATAAATTCAATTTTAATTTTAAATAAATAAAAAATCTTTTGAAAAATTTATTAAAAAATGTTACAAAAATAGTATAAAAAAATATACTTAAAAACCAAATTCAAAATGATAGCAAGAGATTCAGCTTTCACATATCTTTTTAGTTTCATTAGAACTTGATTCATTTTTAAATACATGTATTGATATTTACAGTTTTTAATAAGTAGATATGTTTAATTTATGTACGAGCTTAAATATGCCATATTTTTATAGAATCGTCATTAATGAAACGGCAATCAAATCTTTAGAACTACTATATTCAAAATACTAACAACGTAAGTACTGAAAGTGATTTGTTAAAGGGCAAATCATCTGAAACATTTAAATATTTCATAGGGAGACCAAGAGAAATAACCTTATGTTTATATTATAATACGCATTAGTAAAATTAATTTTCATTTCTTTAAATATAATAAAAAATAAAGGAGTAATAAGAGCGTTTTATCGGGAAAAAATCACTCGTTCCTCGTGCGTCAGTCTTGTATATCAATTTATTACTCTACAATGTGGATTTAATATAAAAAATGAGATGTAATATCTCATCCAAGATCACATACATATATAAATTTGTATTAATCATACAAAATAATACTATTCACCTAACTTATGAGGATCTCCTTGTGCGATATATTAATGCTATCAATAGTGATAGTTGAAGGAAAATAATCCAGCCTCCTAAAACTGATATATCATTAAAAAAGTTATTTTCATTCATGTCCATTTCCTCTAAAAACTTTGAAGGTGACTTAAAATAGCAGAAATCATTCGAACAAATTAGATTATTTCGATTGTAACCATACGTTGCAACCATTAACGCTTCAAAACCATATCCAAAATATGATAAACCACACAGAAAACGCATGTATTCAGGAACTTCATCGAACCGCACGAAAAATCCAGAGAATATAAGCATCGGAATGGATAGAGCCGGCAATAAGAATATTCCCATCTAAAATATTTAAGTATCAATCAATATTAATCTACAGAAATTAATATAAGAAGGTGCATTTTTATTCCGTTAAATATTACCTGCATATTTGTGATTGCCACACCAGTTACGAGACCAGTTAGTTGTGATAAAATTGCAAACATAACGCAGACAATCCATACCATAGCCATTCGAAATGATTCACACGGTTGGCCTGACATGAAATATGCCACAAATACGAAAACAGTGGGACATATTACCTGCAAATCAAAATAGTTTCACTTTAAATATGATCATATTCATAAATATTAGTAAACGCGTTGTACAATAATCACCTGTAATGGAAAATCTGCGACGATTTTAGAAAAAAAGTATGCAAATATAGAATACCATTTGTTTTGATGCTCCCTTTCAAAAACGCTGGCTTCAAGCGGAACTGAAAATATGACAAATTTAAAATACAAATATCACAATACGGTAATTTTTAAAACTTGTGTATTCTACATACAAGTAAGAACTGTTGGCATAGAATTTGCAAAGAAAATAAATAACAGGAAAAAAAATAATAGGGCACTGTTGCTCATAATTTTAGAGGCGTCATCACCAATATTATAATATATCAATCCTAGAATAATTCCAACGACAGTGTGTGCTAAAAGCCGCATAGTAGTGAGTTGCTGTAAATATAAAGAAATATTAACCGACGTTAATATAAATCTGAAGTACGGACAAAATCAATTGATTACCATATCTCTGAACGTGGAAATTGTGGATCTTTTTAATAATATCCAAAATTGTTTCATTTGCGAGACAGCATAAGTATTATGCTTCTTTTTATTTGATTTTAAATTTGCAGTAATCAGTTGATTCTCATTTTCAACGGTTACTTGGCATTCAGATATAGCGGGAGTACTGTCTATTGAATTATAAATGTATTAATTTTATCAGATTTATATGCTATTTTATTAAAGGTATACAAAATATTATGTTACCAGTTTCACTACCCATAGTATTAAATAACGAGGTGGATTCTTGAGTCCTTTCTAAATTTTTTGCCATTAGAGATTCAATATCACCCTTACGTTCATATGTAGCAACTTCCAAAGCTAAAATATATTTTGATATAAATATTAGAGTAAAAACAAGCATTTATTTCATAATTACATTCATTTATTCTAACCAAAATCTGCTCTGTTGTAATATTGCGGACAAATGAAGCCAGACGATTCAAAATCTGCTATCATGTTATTAATTGGACCACCGTATATTGTTTTGCCATTAGAAACAACCAAGATATCATCAAACATGTCGAAAATAAGGGACGACGGTTGATGTATAACGCAAATTATTGTACGTCCGCCACGAGCCAAATTTTGTAGATGCGCAACGACCTGACAAGATGAAACACTGTCGAGACCGCTGAAATACAATATTCTATTTAATAAATTATTAAATTACGATTTTATACAAGTAACGTAATAAATACACATATTATATATATATATATATATTATCGAGCGATTGAGGAGGTGAATGTATGATACAGACGAAATGGATGTAACCCTTTCCTGTGAATGGATATTGAAGAGGCCCATAGTTCTGTAGTGGACTGTTAATGGCTGCACTATGATGATGATGATATATATATATATATATATATATATATATATATTTAATTTTTTTATATATATGTTATAAATATATTTTAAAAATAACCTTGTCGGTTCATCAAAGAACATCACGGGTGGGTTGGTTACAAGTTCTATGCCTATCGACAAGCGTTTTAATTCGCCTCCTGATAAATCACTCGCTCGAGTATCAAGTGCCTTATTTAATCCTAATAAATCTACTATCTCTGAAACCTGAAATTAATTATAACATTAATAATTAATTATTCATCTTTATCATACTTAATTAAGCTTTTTAGTTATTGAATAATAACGTACAACATATTTTTTTTGAGCTCTATCCATCTTTGAGGGTAATTTTAGTTCTGCTGCCACCATTAGCGTTTCTTTAGTTGTAAGGAGAGGCAACATCGCTGTATCTTGTCTTATATATGACGATTGCCAAAGAAAATCTTTGAGATTCCGTCGTTGACCATTCACTAAAATGTTTCCCGTCACATTTCTAGTTCTGTTAGATGATATAACAATTTAATTAATTAATTTATAACATTAATATGAAATAATTTCAGCTTATAAATTTATACTCACTTCATTCCGGCTAAGATATTTAGTAACGTTGTTTTTCCTGCGCCCGATGGTCCAAGTATACCGGACAATCTTCCAGAATGAAACACACCAGCAGCATTGTCTAATATGAGTCTTTCTTGTTTCCCTGTGTATTTAAAATAGATTTATTTATATTCTGAAATTTTGCTCCAAATTAGTCTATTTTTTTGACATAATAATGATTCAAAATGAGATAGATCAATCAAAGTAACTGTTATGCAATTTTTAATAACGCACAATACTTGTTTGCATTATGAAGACTTTAGTGATATATAATATATTTTATATCAACAACAAATCCCATCAAATCAATCAAATTTATCATTCTGCCATTGTAAGATTTTGAATTAAATGATTAGATTGCCAATTATGATTATTGTATTATTTGCTGGGATAATCTAAATTTTATCCTATGCACACATTATTATTACTTCAATCGTTGAAGATATTTTGAATGAATTGATAAATGTTGATACTTACGTGGACTACAAATAACTTTACAGCTGATATTTGAAAATGTTATGTTCAACGGCGTTTTGTTGTTATTCTTCAAGTCTATGCCGTTGAGTTGCTCTTTTTGTTCATCCATTGTTTGCTTATATAGTATAAGTTTATGCAAATTGTGCTGCATCTATGATAAATTAAGAATATATATCAGACTTTATTAATACAATAATACATTTATGAAGTTGATTTTATTCAGAGATATTTTTTACGCTTGTTTAGAAAAATACATACAACAAATATTTTAAGGAATACATAACTTATTGCCCTGTTTCTCATAAACCGGTTAATAGCGGTTTATAAGGTTAAAGAGTGAAATCATTAGTGCATTTCAACAGAAGACTGGATCTGCTGATTTTTTGTATTAGTATGGGGTCATTTAATAAGGAAGCTCAATTTTTAAATGCAAATAAGACACTGTGTGACTTTTTCTTAAGCTCTAGTATTTATTTAGATTAGTATCGTCTCAAATCCAACAATTTTGTTTGTTCGCGCATCCATTCATCCAAAAATAGAGAAAAAAAACCATCCAAAGATGATTTTTTCAGCGAAACGTTTCTTTAACGGAGCACTGATTTAAAAAATAAAATTTGATGATTTGCACATACTCTTCAACATTATAACTTATCATAGTGGTTTGCCATATATTACTAAATAATTTACAATAAATTTAATAGATTTTGCTTTAACAACATGGCAGCTATAATCAAACAAATTTAGAGCGTCTGTATTGAGAGGCTCTGCATATCTATCATTTTGTAATGTATAGTCTAATTCTATCTCTTACACACAGGTTATGACCTCTTATTGCAAAATATTATCATTAATGCATGCAATATAGTATTTTAACAACGCATATTTGTTATTTTCGCTCGTCCCTATTATTTGTATATTAAACCTTGAAATTTCATAACAACCTATGAGACTTAATCATGACCAATTTATTCCTATTAATTACTAATATAATGATAACCCGTACGTTTTTTACTTTTCTTTAATAGATTTTGAAAGATTTCAAAGTGATCACTCTCCAAGGTTATTCCGTTCCATTAATAATATCAAATGAGCAAAAAATCTTTCCACGTCCTATTTAATAATATACTAAGAACAGTAATTGATAGTTGGATTGAATATAATTGAATGAATATAATCAAAAATGATTTGAAATGTATTTGAGTTCAGGATAAAGTAATTGTAGCACTCAACAAGATATTTGATTTACATAATTACATGTTACTTTTTAACGAGCAACATACAAAATTAGCATGTTAATAAATACATAAGTATAACCAAAAATATGTAAAATACATGCATACTAAATTTATATAAACAAACCCGCCATACTAAGTGTTACAATGTCAATTTTTAATAGTTTGATATCAAATTTTTTAGAAACATATTTAATATTTATAATTTATTAATATCTGTCTGTTATTCGATATAACCACTTATACGCATCTATTTTTGTTGAAGATTCGCCAACATTATATTTTGCCATTTTAGTGGATATCTTGATATTTAAAATACACCAAATGGAGATATCTATGCAATGTAGGTCAAAATTAGCCCGGAATTTTTTCATTCAGAAAAATATTTGGACGTTGAATCTTATTCGAATGTCCAAGGCCTGCACCTAAATTTTATTGCAAATTTAATTACTTCTTAATGATATATTTTTGTATAAATTTGACACTAATTAATAAGACATAAGCAAAGAAGGATTTTTAGTGGTTTATGCGACATAAATCATAACCTGGACAGGTCCTCCCTTTCGCATGTTACTCCTATGTTAAAATTGTATTAATAATGGTATTCGAGAACTTCACAAAATAGTTTTGGCCGATCGTAAATTGAAGTTGAGTGACATAGTTGGCATCTTAAAAATATAAAAGGGAGCGTATTCATGACTTTACATCAAAATTTAAACACGAGAAAGCTCTGTTCGAAGTGGGTACCGCGATTGCTCACAGTCGATCAAAAACAACAACGCGTCCAAAATTCGGAGCGCTGTTTGGAGCTGCTTCAGCACAATAAAAATGTTTTTTTTAATGCGAAATGTGACGATGGATGAAACATGGATCCATCACTACACTCCAGAGCCAAATTGGTAATCAATTGGGCAACCAAAGCGACCAAAATTGTAAAAGCCCAAACGAAGAACAAAAAAGTGCTCTTTCACCAAGACAATGCACTGTGACACGAATCGATCGCAACAATAGCATTTTATTAATTTAATTATGTCGGCCACCCTAAGAACTTATTGAGTAGTGTGTTATATTTGAATTGAGCAAAGAAAGAGCCAAAAATAATGAATAAAATATTTGTAAAAAAAAGTTAGGTCACCAGAACATAGATTTGTCTGTATTTATCAACAAGATGTAATAAGAAATAATCCAGCATAAAGTATTTTAATGCAGTAAGACTTCGTTTAAGTTATTTTCGTCAGTGTATCTATAGAATCATTTCATTTTTCTATTTTTGTTCTAATATTTTGAAAGATGTTAGAAATTTTTGAAGAGCTCGAAAATAATACTCTTACATCCAACCAGGGCCGTAACAAAGGGCTGGCAAAGCAGACGACTGACCCAGCTGGCATAAGCCCGCAATCAAATAAAGACAACAATATTTTTGACCCATTGTAAAATTTAAACAACCCATCCGACTAGTCGTCTTCGGACAACTTCGTTTTGTAATAAGAGTTATTAATCGTTCTATAGACATGTTCAGGTATAGCGCCAGACGCGAGGTGTTCATTCGTCACGTCAGCGGTCCGAAAAGCGGACCGGTTGGATACGCAGACCTTGTTGTGGCCGCTCCGTCCTCTTTTAGGGCCTTTTGCGGCATTTTTGCGGATAAATGGCCACTCGAAGTTGAGAATGAGCGTGTCCTTGCAGACATGGATATTAAATTCAGGTTTTGCACCTTGCTGTGCACTTTGTTGAGTGGGCTGGCATGCTCTTGAATAGCAGAATTAATAAACAGTTTGGGTCAGTGGAGAGACCCCATGTCCCCAAGTGATGGACTATGTTTTACCCAAAAGCGATGCAAAAGCATCCTCACGATCTTGAGCACAGCTTTTTCATGTCCAAGTTTTCAGTCAATATGCGATATCCAGCATTTTTTGAAAAGCCTACCATGTCTGCTAGCTTACGCACTTCTTATTTCTATTGCAAACGAAGGAGCATTCGATATTAGTTAAACTGAGACCTTTCAAATAAAAGTATTGTTTCCTATAACGATGGCCGATATTTTCCAAGATTACAAATTCACTAAGAACGTTCCCTATTGATGGCTGCCAAACAAATATTAAACAACGTAGCGTCTTGAACCTTGAAACTTAAGTTTTATAAGGTAGACATTTTCTATCATAGTATTTTTTTAAACAATCTGGATCTAAGCCCAGACCATTCTAATAAGAGTCCAAGATCTAGCCCAATACACAAAATATCCTATATTTTCAATCAATGCAAAGATTCGTCTCGAGCCTTGTGTAAGGTTTATATTCGGATAATGTATTTCTTATTGACATTTATATTCTCGATATTGATCTGTTTATATTCAGCGAAAGTTTGCTCGATCAGTGGTTATCCTTGTCCATTCAATCAAGCTTCAGACCATGAACATTTCATGTGTGCAACCCTTATAATTATATTTCTTAATACCTGTTCTTTACCTTCATTTGTCTTGTCGATTCGTTTTATCAATTAGTTAAAATGTAAAAACTATCTCTTCGTGGCTCTTATCATGCGTCTTAACGATGGTTTAAATGTTCATGCATTGTGCATTACATTTTAATCATTAACTATACAATTTTTCTTACAACGGCGTAAATGAATTTTTAGTTTAATTTATGTATAAAGTTTAAGGGGGGCCATCTGGATGAGGTTGTCGAAGGGCATATAAGCATGGCAAGTTTTGCAATACCATAAAAATACCATCTTGAATTACCCAGTGCAAGCGAATCAAGGATAACCACCGCACTTGTCGATCAACTCCCAACCGGTTCAGAAAGTTAACCATAAAATAAAGAATTTTGAAAGAAATAGACTTGTTTTAAAACCCTTATAAGTCACATTACTTAATAATTTTATAGCAAGATCAAACGTGTGTTGAATAATGCATCTATTTAAGTAGATTTCCAATAACATTTGAGTATGATGGGTGTATCGACCTTTTTTTAATATTCATAAATTCGATCTTTGATCAATTGGAAAACGCGCCACAATTCTCCTTTACGAGAAAATCAGAACGTCTTTAAACAAAGAAATTCAGTGGTGTCAGGTCTGGAGACGATGCGAGCCACAAAATAGGATACGTCTCTAAGCAAAGAAATCCACCGGTGTCAGGTCTAGAGATCGTACGAACCATGGAACAGGGCCGCCAAAATAATTATTTTACACTACAGAGATGCTCACAAAATAAATCCTAATTGAAGGAATAAGCGCCGCCTTTGCCAAAATTAAATAGTTAAAAAGCTATATCTGACAACTACAGGTGAAATTTAAAAAAAATGATTTCAAAGCAAAAAACACCCTCAACTCCCTAAAAAATTGTGTCGGTCTATACGCCAACAACCCATATATAAAATGTTCGAATACATTTATAATTTCAGTTTTTTTAGCTTGGGAAAAACTCTTGTTTTGCCACTATATGAACTTCAATTTGGGCTTAGGATGATAGTAACTGTTTAATATATGTATACATATATGTTTTTCAAATTGTTTCCCTACCGGTGATGTATTTACTACACCTCGACTCTAATAATGGAAATATTTATATGTAATATAATAGATACTGGATTCAGAATTTTTGTATTTCTCCGTAATATAATTACGAATCACATCAAAGTATTATAGTATGTAAGTATTCATCTGCAGAGACGGAAATAAATAATATGTCGGGAAATCGGGAATTTTGCGAGTTTTAGTCCATGTCTCAGCAGAAATGAATTTTATCAGTTACATTGATGGTGTTATACCAAAATGGGGGCTCACGCGGTCATCAACTCGAACTAGCTCCTGACGATACCTCTAACGAGTGAGGAGCTGAGCGAAATTTTGGTTCGAGATTGGATTCCCTAACTACGACTAACTTTATATATGCCTAGCATTTCTTGAACGGTATCTCAATGTATTTATATGTCAATATACTCCGCTATTCGGAATAACTTGTACTTGTTCGAAAGTCATCCAGAAAGTAAGCTTACAAGGGCTTCTAAGGCTGGGGGATTTTTTTTGTTTTGAAGTTGGCGCACCTGACGTGAAAAGGGGATCCTAGCGGTTAGTTTGTTTGATCGCGCGTGCTTGTCTGCCATTTTGTTTGCCACAGTAAATTCTTCCGATGGAAAGGTCGTCACGCTGCTGCCACCACCTCTCGTTTTTTTTTATTTTGCAGAAAAATACCGCCACGAATATCCATCGGAAGCTCATGGAAGTTTATGATAGTGATGTGATGAGTCGATAACATGTCACGAAGTGGGTTAGGTTATACAGATAAATCCGTAGTGATACTCAAGACGAGGCAAGCAGTGGGAGATCATCAGTGATTTCTATCGAAATGAAGAACAAGCGCGAAATGACCACCGTGCGATGCTTGTCGACCTTTACAGAGAATTTACTGACATTTTTCGAAGTCTCTTTGGGATATTCTGCTGGAAAAACTTGATTACAAAAAGTTGTGTACATTCATTACATCCCAGAATCCAAAAAGAGCTGGCGGTGGAGGTTTATGACATTGGCATACAAAGGCCGGTGCCCCGACCATAAAAATGTCTCGATCTCGACGGCGATTATGTTAAACAATATTTGCATATATTTGTGAATTTCAATTGAATGCAAGCATTTTTCGATCCTGCATAAATGTTGTAACCTTATTTCCTCGGCGACCTTCGTATGCACCATATCAAAAGATGTACCAATTGTTATAAAGGCTCAATTAAAACTGCTTGTTATATTATTTTATACTATGGAAGATACATTATAAAATAATCTTCTAATGTGTGAAAGCTTTTGGAAATGGCTAATGTTATACCCATCTTACGCACAGCTTTATCGTGTCTAAATTTTCAGTCAATATGCGATGTAAACCGCTTTTAAAATGCGTACCATGTCTGCTAGCCCGCGTAAAGAGTCTTTTTATTGGACTATTCGTCATATCAGCGGTCCGAAAAGCGGACCGATTGAGCATACAAACTTTATGTCCTCTTTCAAGGCTTTTTGCGGCATTTTCACGGAAAGGCATAGCGTCCAGACACATTCTATCATATTATTTTTTTTACAACAATATTTTACAAAAACATTGAGTAATACCTAGACATGTATTATTAAGCATGCCGATCGTCTGGAATGTAACTAAGTAATTTGAGCCCAGTTAATGAAAAAGCAAGATCATGTGTCGATGATGATCGACATTGATATCAAACGATGAATAAAAGAATGAGCTCTTATATCATTGCTAAAAACTATTTAGAAGATAAAGCTTCATTCTCAGAATCACAAGTATCTGACTAATATTACAGGAGGCAGCGATCGAAATTTAGCTCTTTCGCGGACACTTCTTAAATTGCAGCCATTTTGTGTATGTTGCATGGGACGTTATTTCCGTATTTTCCGTATATCGAAATATTTTTCATGTTTTATATAAATAATAATTGTGTACTTTATTGATGATTTAACTTTTAAATATATTTTCATGAATTGCGTCGATAATTGATATTACCGCTGATTTTGAGGTGTCCGCGAAAGCGTTAAATATCGCAGAGCATAAGTGCGGATGAGAACGTTTTAATAAATTTCTGCTTAAATTATCAGTTAAAAAGTCTTTAAATTAAATTTTCATACTAAAATCTGAAGAATTTAGGCGCAATTAAATAACTAAAGTACACTTAAACCTTTTTTGTGCGGTAAAAAGAAATCGCACCAAAAAAGCTATGACTTCTATGTATATTAAAAACCGCATAACTTTGAAACAGCTATATAAAATATATCCAAAATCGCATAAAAAAGGTTTATTAAAAAAAACAGGTAAACAATAAGGCAATTAAAAAATAACATTTTTGGCAACATTTAAAGGACGTCTTGCGTCATTGGTAAAATTTTAAGGATTTCTGACATTTGGCATCTCAAATGTCAGACATCCACTAGAGCAGCGGTTCTCAAACTGGGGTCCGCGAAAATATTAACAAAAAAAATTATCTATACTTGAAAAAGATATTTTCGTCGAATTATTTACAAAAAACATTGCAAAAAGATCTTTTTGGACCAAGAAATGTTTGTTTGTTGGAAAAATTAAGTCAGAAGGTTTGGGATGGGTTTAAAAAGAAATTCAGTCATTTTTTGACCTTACTTTGTCACAGTTTTAACTTTTTTTTTTAAATAGTTAAAAAATAAATTTTGATAGCTATGATATTTGATAGCTTGAACAGCTATAACTTCGTAATTAGTTGAAATTTTGGTAATTCCTTTAGTCAATATATTTTTAAAAGTTGAAACATTAGAAAAGTGCAAAAAAAACGAAATCAATTTTTTCAAAATTCTAAACTAGAATAAAGGGCGTGTTCGTATATTCAGCGACAGCAGATGCAATATGATTTACACAGTCCCAAATTATTATTTGTTTCCAAATTTCGGTTAGTACTGATGATTTATTTCCTATTTTATCCAAAATATCTTTCAAAAAAAGAAAATTGCTGTTAAAAAAAACCGCATAACTTCGAGATCGCATAAAAAAAGTCGCACAAAAAAAAGTTTGAGTGTATACAAGTATAAGTGATTGCACATATTTTATTGATTAAATTAGTGACAAAATGCGTTTTCGTGATTCAAATATTTGCACCGACCTAATACGTTAATGTGAAGTCATGCATTATCATTCATAAAAAATATTTTTTTCTGGTTCAAAACTGATTGCTTGACCTCGACCGTTGTTCATCAGTATTTCTTTTGAGGGCAATGTATTTATTATTATTTTCGTTTCGGTATTGCCATTCTAATTGGCCCAATAAATTTAATGCTAAAAATGGCTTCAAAAATAAGCAACTGAAGTTTAAATGAACGTCTTTGAAAACCTGATATAGAGGTAGGTCGCTGATCTTCGATTAAGCGACTTCTTCGGATATTGTTTAACTTAAATCGCAAATTTCTTCCATGATTCAGTATAATATTATTAATTTGGGATGAATGGCCTTCTCACTCATCTACTCATCAATATTTAAACGAATTTCTGCTAGTAAAACCAGTCATTTTAATAGTTCGGCTATGAGATAGATTAAAAATCTACTATGATGTGATCATTGTAAACAATGCAAATCATTTAAATATAACATAACCATATGATGTCATACTACTATTTAGCATTCAGACACTGTCGAATGCATATCCATTTTTTGATGAAGTGTCGCCTTAATTGACATTGGAAGCAGGAAGCTCAAATTTACATTGTAACATAATGAAATATGATCCATTTCATAGTCATCGTCAAATTAAAACGTCCAAAATGTCGGGTTCATCGATCGATATTTAAAAAATAATTAATAAAAAACGAAGGCACCAGACGTGTGAACTTTGAGAGTAATTATGATGAACCACAGCAGATAATATTTGTTTAATAAATCGTGTTTATTTTTGTTTTGACTGACATTCAAAGATAACATTTTTATACAATGCTTCATTTCAAATTTAACATCATCGATATGAAATATCGGATAACTTAATAAAATTGCGTAAATCCAAAAATACAGAAGCCTTAAAACAGTTTTCCCAGCTATTTTTTAAGGCACCATATCCCTTATCGAATATAGGTTTTTTCTAGGAAAAGGATTTTACATGTGATGGTTTCTAATGGCTCATTTTTATTATAATTGTTCTGTAGGCCGATCGCGAGGCGTTCATTCGTCATGTCATCGATCTAAAAAGTGGACCGGTTGGAAACACAGCCCTTGTGGCCACTCTGTCCACATTTAGGGCTTTTTACGGCATTTTCGATGACTGGTCTACTTTCGTTTAAAAGATATATTAAATGCTTACCAAGCATGTTAGAATCTGAGATGAAAATCAATACAACAAGATAACTCCAGGCGAACGAGACAATGACTGTTGAATCATCACACTGTGAGATATCACATCTCGAGCGATCTTCTCAAATCAATTGATTATTTTATTATATAAGAAATAATATTCAATGAACAATTGCAAAATCGGACATTTCATATGAAAATACGTCTTTTATAAAAAGTTTATTTCATGGGACCTTAATATTTTATCATCTATTATATTACAATAATTAACACTATCATGGCCGCAATCAAAGGATCAGATCATTGAACGTATTACTTTAAATAGATGTAGTATCAGCAGTTGTAGATATAGAAATTAATTTACCGTATTCATCGATTGATTACTGATGTATATGGACGGTCAGTGCGATTAGGGAATCTAATCCCGGGATCCCGGACAGTTTTAGGTGCTCATGAATCCTGGGATTAGTAAACGTAATCCCGAAAAATTCTGGATTGAAATTTTTATCTAACAGAAATCGTACATCTCACCAGCACGATGAAGGCTACTAAACCGAAACATTCCCGCCAAAATCTGGACGCTTGGAATCAGTGGCGTAACTACTAATTGGCGAGCTTAGGCGACGTCTAGAGGCAGTAACTGTCAGTACATATATGTTTTTCAAATTGTTATGTTAACCTTTCCCTACCGGTGATGTATTTACTACACTTCGACTCTAATCATGGGAATATAGATATTAAATATAATGGATATGGGCTTCATAATTTTTGTATTCCTCCGTAATATAATTACGAATCACATCAAAGTATTATAGTACATAAGTATTCATCTGCAGCGACGGAAATAAATAATTTGTCGGGAAATCGGGAATCCGTGTATCAGAAGAAAGGAAGTTTATCAGTTATTTTATCAGACGAAATGCTTTAATGTCACTTCGGGCATATTTTAAAAATAATATTTGAATTTTTTAGTGTTTTATTTTCTTTATTGTTGCATGTTTTTCCCATGGAAAATATCCCAACAAAGCAAAAATGAATTTATCTAGATTTCTTATATTTTCTTGACTTCCAATGTAATCGAATGTGTTGATGCCATATTGAATTACATCCTTCTCTACTTTAACATTTTGCTATGACATCTGGCTAATTGAATTTGACAGCTGACATGGTATTAAGCTATTTTTTCCAATTAGATTGACTGGTTTTCATTCAACTGTGATTATACTAAGCTTATCTCAATATTTTTAAGCAGATCAATTTAACAGTATAAAAAAATCATTCAATTCGATTCAATTTAGCAACAATCGACATATGGATTCAACGACTCGTCTCAGACCAACAGGTCATCTTTATCACTCGTCTGATAACTTTGTCTTGGCTTTAATCTATCAATTATATGAATTCCCATAAAAAAAAATTGTTGTCAACGAAGCCCTTTTTCAGTAAAGCATATGAATGTGTGAACATGGCTTTGAACCTTAGTATGCAATAATCTAAGCGATGAACTCATTCTATCAATATGTAACATTTCATCACGGACCTAACGGACCTACAAACTTATTTATGTCATATGTTTTATGGACTCAAAGTTTATCATCCCACGAAATAAATGCATCAGAAATGTGCATGTTTTTGCGCCACAATTGTTGTCCCTGATTATTTTTAATTTATGCAGTTGTCAATCAACGTCAAATTTGGTAAAAGGAAAAAGCAACCTTTATGCTTATCTTAAGAATCTTGTCAGACAACTGCCTGCAATCATTAAATTCAAATTGAAAGTGCAACTGCCTTATTTATGACATTGTAATAACAAAACTAGCATTAAATTTAATGAGACAGTTGAAAATACATCGCATTAAAATCATATTTGAAATCCACCAAATCAAGCTTTACAATATACACTTCAATATTAGTTTCAATTTTGTAGACCTTTATCCCAGAAGATTGTATTAAATAGTAAATCGTAAAGTATAGGTAAATGAAATCAAGCTATTCCCAATACACTCAACCTTCTTTTTGTGCGACTTTTTTGTGCGATTTCGAAGTTATGCGGTTTTTTCTTAAAGCAATTTTTTTTAATTTTAAATTTTATAAAGAGTACGTATCGAGATATTTTGGATAGAATAGGAAATAAATCATCAATACTAACCGAAATTTGGAAACAAATTATAATTTGGGACAGTGCAAATCATATTGCATCTGCTTTCGCTGAATATACGATCACGCCCTTTATTCTAGTTTAGAATTTTGAAAAAATTGAATTCCTTTTTTTTGCATTTTTCCAATGTTTCGACTTTTAAAAATATATTCTCCAAAGGAATTTCAAAAATTCCGAAATTCCAAAATTGGCCGGTCTTACCATAATGAAATATTTTAACGCGTTTTTCTCGAAACTACTTTTTTCAACACGGTTGACATCATATCTCAAGCTTTAGTTAATTCATTTACTTCAAACTGGGTACGAATCTTTTCTATATAACCCTCTATTATTCATAGAAGGATTTGTGTCAAAATTTATTTTTTAACTATTTAAAAAAAAGTTAAAACTGTGACAAACTAAGACCAAAAAATAACTGAATTTCTTTTTAAACAATCGCCATTTTGATATATTTTTTTGAGTTAGGAACTGTAGTGACATCTTTACTGATTAGAAATTATATTGTTGGAAAGAGAATATCTACACAGATCAATTATGCTATTGATACAGGGTATACTATTTCTTTCGAAGAAGAGAGCAATTTTGAATCATATCGAAAATCGCAACGAAAATTATCATACAGCGATGATAGTTTGTATTTTAAATAATTAGTATTTCTCTAGTTGATGTCTGGCATTTAAGATGCCAGATGTCAGACATCCTTAAAATTTTACTAATAATGCGAAACGTCCTTTAAATGTCACCAAAAATGTTATTGTTTAATTGCCTTATTGTTTTCATGTTTTTTATTAACTTTTTTGTGCGATTTTGTATAGCTGTTTTAAAGTTATGCGGTTTTTAAAATCGCATCTTCACTTTTTCTATGTAAGTCGAAGCTTTTTTTGTGCGATTTTCCGCGGAATGCATCTACCGCACAAAAAGGGTTTAAGTGTACATTTATTTACCATCTTGCAAACATTTCCAATTTTGAACAGTTCTATTATTTGGATCTTAAATTAAGCTAACATTTTCGATAAAATACAAGATGACTTCTCAGATTTTGCAGCCAAGAAATGATACGTTCACACATATGATGATTGATACGACCCGCGAATTTCAAAATTGTTTATACATATGCAATTATAACAATACAATAAAAAAATGGTTGTAAAGCATAGCATGTTGAAATCGTGATTAAAATACGAGTACCAACCTTCAGTTGAAAAACTAGGACGTTCTCAGCCTACATGCCGCATAATAGAATTTGAAGGCTAGAATTTGAAGACGTAAATTGTCTAGGCCTGAGATGGGGGTCAAAAAAATGTTATTCAAGAGGGGGTCTACGGTCTACATAAGTTTAAGAACTCCTTTATAAGAGCCGGACTCGAACCGGTTTAATACAAGGGACATAGATATGAGATACCAAGAAAAGGCACGCCAGTTGTAAAACTAGAATTCGTCAAGGTTTTCTCATGGTTTTTAATCATATCCATGATATATCCAAAATTAAAGAAATTTGTATACTATCAAAATTACCACTCGCAGAACTGTGGAGCTAAGCAGGTTTATGCAAATTCAATATTCATAAACCCGTCAATTTTCCGATTCCACCGCATTATATAAATCTGCTGATCAGGCTGTATTATTTATCTCAGGCTTCGAACCGGAACAAAACCGGTAAGAAGAAAACCGTAACCGAAATTTAAAAAAAAACGGTTCAAAGCCCTGTTATTGAATTCCTCGAAATCAGCTAGATTTTATAATAATCAGAGTATATAATCCAAAATGCCGCCCATTTCTAACAGAAATATCTTAATTCTGCGGATTGTACCTAATATGGCAACGTTATGAGTGTTAGTTTGCCGGGTTGGTGTTGCGGCTTAACACAGGTTTATAAAATAATGAGGGATAACATACTATAGAAAAATATATTAGAGATGCAGGTCAGACATGGTAGACCTTTCAAAAAATGTTATATAATTCATATTGACTGAAAATTTGGAGAAATTAGCTAGATTTTGTTACTTAAAACTAAAATAATAGCTAAGATAGCAGCAGTTGACGTGAGCCACCTATGTAAATTACCCTCTGAGGGATCTTCCGTGATCGTACAGATCATAGAAAATGCCGCAAAAGGCCATAAAAAAGACGGAGTGGCCATAAGGTCTATGTGTCCAACCGGTCCGCTTTTCAAACCGCTGACATGACGAATAGTGGCGAGTGCCTGCTTTGCCACCCCCTTGTTACGGCTCTGATATTATATGCATCGTTATAGTTTGAAGATTAAAATAAATTGCGTGGCTCAGTCTTTAAAAAGCACCCACACTCCCTATCAAGATAGCCACAAAAGCGCACTTCGTTGCATTCACCCAAGTGGCCTGTTAGGTGAGCTTTCACTAATAAAATTCGGCGGTCTTGTTATCTTCAATATCGAGCGTATGCGAAGGTGAAAGTACGATATAAACGAAATTAATGTGACCCTTTCTTGCGAATGGATATTTAATGGGTTCCGGTACTGTAGAGGATTGTATCATTTGATCTTTAGAACTGTGAATGAATTTACATTTAAATAATTTAAGTAATAAGTTGGTAAAATAGAAGCACAAGTACATGCACGAATGTTTACCTCATGCGCTCAAGTTCAATTAACATACTCAAGTTCATTATCATCACAAATCATCCTTATATATACAACTAATTTGAAATGCTATTCAATGCACGCTGCGGTCCAGCGGTCAAGGTAAAAGTAATCTATAGAATAATCACATCTCATCCAGCCTTGAAGTATTTTTTTTGGCGTTCTCACAGACACACGATTGCATTGACGCTTTGGCGGACACGTCTGCATTATGCAGTCATTTTTTAAACAACAACAAAAATCCAGTTAAATATATATTTGGCGATAAGAACCAATCGCATTTGGTTTAAATAAAATTCAATAAAAATTTGAATTAAAACTACAATTTCAAAGATATGGCACTATAAATTGGTAGCTTATATTTGCTCTCGGAAACAAATACAAACAAGATTTGTGTTGTAACATTTATTGCCTCACAAAATAGGTGTTTGAGTGGGATTTGTTTCAAACCTCAAGAATGCATTTCTTGTTTCTTGTGCAGAGCGACGAACTAAAAGCACCGTTCACTTTCACTCTCGATTCTTAACTGCGGTTCCCATTATATCTGCAGTTACATTCACTTTTAATTTACGGTATGAAAACGAAAGTTAATGCTAAAACGTTTGTTTGTGTGTTAATGGAAAAATCTCATCAATTTTATTTGCGTTTTGAAAAAGACTCACCTGACATTGTAAGCTATTTTGTGAAAATCACTAACGTCTTAAGATTTATAGACATCATCTTTGCAAACATATTTTTGATATTGAATTATTTATGTCAACGCAGAAATATCTGCCCATATAAATATATATATGTATATAAATATATTCATAAAAATTCTGCGTAATATTTTGCTAATATCAGACAAGGAAATGCTATCGTTTGTAAATTATTCATATGAAATTATGCGAAAAATATTTTGATGCTAATCTTCAGTGAAAATTCAGAAAATTGGCAAAATATTGTTTATAAATAAAATAACCTTCAGATATTTACATATTTTTTTTTTTTTACTTCTTCCTGATGATAATAATATTGCTGAAGATAATAAAAATGGCTATAAGAACCCAATCAAAAACAAGGAACGAAGAACAATGAAAATATAAAATATGCATGCTAAAATTGGACATAATGTTAATATTGGCTTGTGTTATTCACTCTGTCTCGAAATGAAAGTGTGTGATTAATGTTACGATAATTAATGTGTCATCGTTAAGCTTATATAAAATATGCAGAAAGTCATCCATGGTGCATTGGGAAAATCAGAATCAGGGAATATATCTATCAAGTGCGACATTCGAATTCATCTCACGCTCTATAAGAAACGTGGCCTTTGAACGCAAACATCTTGAAAAAATGAAGAGTGCCGGAATGTAATCATTTTTTTATAATTTGCATAGCATTAAAATAATAAAAACCAAAATATAAATATGCTTTTCTACAAAAAAATTTAAAATATTCACTTTTTGCCATCATCATTCGGATAAAGTATCAATGCCTTTTTTTCGCTGGCGGTTAAATGTTTTTTCAAGCAATTCAAAATAAATTCTATGATAGTCAGCCATGCACAGAAAAGAACCTCTTTATTGTCAATGATGGCTTGGTGACCATGGACAACCAAGCTTAATTGACAATTCCCCAATTGTTTGACGAGGGACTGATTCCTCTAATGACGCCATCGTATCATCATCCGAATTATGGGATTCTAAGAATATTTTCACGGCCGTTTAAATTTATTTTGCTCTCTTTTATCGCTTATTAAATTTAAAAATCATCGTATAATTTGCCTTAATTTTGCTAAATCATTAATGAATAAAAGCAGCACACAGTGGCACAACTTCGTCGATTGTTTGTAAATAATGGTAAAAATTGCTAAAAAAAAAGTTCATAATTTTCACTTATCAACCCCTAAAGGAGTACTATCCCAGGGCTTGGAACTAGGGAATCCAATCCCGAACCAAAATTTCGATCCGGGATCAGTTCCGGAATCCCGGAATTTTCAATAGTTTAAGAAATTACATTGATAAATTTGATCAAAAATTACTAATAAGTCCATTTGTTTAATATAAAAAATAATTTATTCTCGTCGCTGCAAATGAATATTTATATACTTTAATACTTTGATGTGATTCGTAATTATGTTATGGAGGAATGTAAAAATTCTGATCCCCGTATCTATTATATTTCATATCGATATTCCCATTATTAGAGTTGAAGTGTAGTAAATACATCACCGGTAGGTAATGGTTATATATAACAATTTGAAATACATATATATACTGTATATATGTATACATAGATTATACAGTTAATGCCCCTAGGCGTCGCCTAAGCTTGCCAATTAGTAGTTACGCCACTGTTTCCAAGCGTCCAGATTTCGGCGGGAATATCTCGGTTTAGTAGCCTTCATCGTGCTGGTGAGGTGTACGATTTCTGTTAGATAAAAATTTCAATCCAGAATTTTTCGGGATTACGTTTACTAATCCCAGGATTCATGAGCACCTAAAACTGTCCAGGATCCCGGGATTGGATTCCCTAATTGTGTGCTATCGACAGTGTTTATTTATTGAATTGCTTGCTGTTCGTCGCTGCTTGTTGAATGAGTCTTTGTCCGATTATCATTGCATTAAAAAAAATGTCGTGGTCTTGTATGCTATCAACAGTGCTCGTTTACAATTGACTCTGCCTCGAATTGAATATTATCTTACGCTGATAGGTGCTGACAGAAAGTAATCGGTGTAAAGCGATTATGGCATCAACGATTTCATCGATTTTAAATTTGCTCACTCCCCAAAAGGTTAATATTGGTTGGATCGGCGGAAAAAGCACTTCTACTGGAGTTCTGTAAATGTTCATAGTGATCCAAGATCTTAATACTACTAAGCGGAGTCTCACTGTAACATATAGTATATTTTCAAGCTATCGATTATTTTTCTAGTACACCACAGATTGCTTTCACAGCAGTGAAATACAATTCTTAGAGTATTAAATATTCTTGCAATCCAGCTAAAAATGATCTTGTGTCTATTCAAAAGCTTACGTTGACAGAAACACTAACCTTTGTTTTTTTCTAGCATCTAATTTTATGCTATAATAAGTCATATCCACAATCAGACTTAAATGATCTACATAGGAAAATTTGCTAAGATTAAAGAATTTTAATGCAGTGGATTTTGAGTTTCTTTCACATATAAATAAACTAGGATGAGCTTAAAACTATCGCTCATAGTTGGCCCTGTCCAACGATAAACCTGAATCAGGATGATTGATCCTTGTCGTTTCCTGAACCGTGTATCGAGCTTAACGTATAAGAATGCTCTTTAGAGTCCCTGGAATTCGAGCACAACATTGTGTCTTACCTCTTTGAGGGATAAAGTTTTTTATACTGTGGCGAATTCTGACATTCAATTCCCTTTCGGCCCTCGATATACGCGGTTTCTTATTAAGATTTCATTATTACGCGCCATGTAGGTGATAGAAGGCCTAATTTTTGTTATGGAATAATTAATTTAATCGGGGATAACCCAAATGTTCTCACGGAAGCACACATATAAAAACCTTTAAATCAGTTTTTAATGTGAATGGGCCATGAACATGTGGACGCATAAAGATAGCTATTAAATTTACAAACTGATTTTGGCAACTATTTGGCAATGAAATCTAAAAATAAAATCATCTAAATGACATAATTGACAGAGTCATAAATAATTGGAATAATTATGCATTTACTTTTGAACTTATACTTGACATAAATATTGGAAATGTATTCATTGATTACCAAAGAGTAAAAGAGCCGCTACACTACATACATTAGTTATGGGGTCTTTTAATATTTCAATAGGAACGCTCTAAGTTTGTTAGATTATAGCGACCATGTTGTTAAAGAAAATTATATTAAATTGATTGTAAATGATTTAATAATATATGGCAAATTTTTATAAAAGATTTTAAAGTTAAAAAACGTGTGCATCAAATTTATTTTTAAAAAATTAGAACTCCGTTCGAGAAACGTTTCGCCAAAAAAAATCATCTTTAGCGACGATGTAAATTTTTCGAAAAATGGATGTGTGAATAAGAAAAATTGTCGGATTTGAAACAATACTGTGGTTCTAATAAGACGGCGCTATATGGCACACAGCGCATGCCATGATGGACATTCTGCACAGGCGATTTGAGGGCATGGTCATCTCGCGCGGCGGTGACGTGAACTGTCCACTGAATTTATGCGATTTAACGCATTTAGACTTCTTCCTTTGGAGCTATCTTTAATCGCAGATCTATGCGTATAAACCGCAAATAATTGATGCCTTCAAAGTCAACATAACAACAAAGTCAACGAACGCCATCCAGCAAATTCAGCTCGATTTATGCGACAAAGTCATCAAAAACTGGGCCTCCCGAATACGTCCAACCAAGCAAAGCTGCGGCGGATATTTGAACGACGTTATATTCTATACTTAATGCCATAAAATATTCTTTCAAATTAAAAAAAAAATTCAGTGGATATCTCACACACAACTTGTTTAATTACATTTAAAAATCGAGCGTCTCGATTGTACGAAATTTTAGACGAAAAACAATAAGTAGCGTTCGATTTATTAGCGTATCGTCGATAGTCATTCAATGCTGATTAAATTATTCTGCAATTATAGCCATGACATTAATATTTTTATTTCGAATTTACATAATGGATGCATTTATTTATGTTTTTCTATTATTTTACCTAAGCAATCATAAGAATCAATTGAGGAATGTCTCATTGACTTATTTGACCCAAAGGTCACTTCTATTGATAATTCAATACATCAAACGACTGCAGCAGAAATGATCTATGTCTGTCGGATACATGATCTAATTTAAAACGATTTTGTTATTTGGGAATAAAATTTTTAAAAAAAACATGTATTTAACCTTTTGAGGAGTGAGCAAATTTAAAATCGATGAAGTCGTTTTTCACCGATTATTTTCTGTCAGCTCCTATCAGCGTAAGACAATGTTCAATTCGAGGCAGATTTAATTGTAAATAAACACTGTTGATAGCATACAATACCACGTCATTTCTTTACATAAACAATACACAAAAAATCGATTCATTTGCTACTGTTTTAGAAGGAAATGATAATCGGACAAAGACTCATTCAACAAGCAGCGACAAAAAGGAAGCAAATAAATAAATAAACACTGTCATTAGGACACAATATTCGGTATTTTCTTTGCGTAAACAAATAACAAAATTGAAATAGAAATCATTATTAGTCGATAAATTTGGGCTAACAAGTAGAGAGAGGTCCCAGGCCCTGGGATAGTACTCCTTTAGGGGTTAAAAGAAATAACTAAAATAATGTACATTCATTTACGACCGATTCAATCCGACACCCCTTACATTGTTTATGCATTTTATAAGCATTTTCAATGTTCATAGCCTAAAATTATCATGTAGCATGTAGCCAAATACAGCATCACAATTCCGACTACGATAGTCATCATACGAGAATGCTAATATATGAAATATAAATCATGTAATCGCACGATAAATAACACGAGGTTAATTATTAGATCCATATTCAGTGCGAACAATAAAAATAAGCTCGCATATTAAAAAATACTAATCACCATATGAATGTGGAGGTCGATTTTTACATAAATTTAATACCACTCATATTCGAATCGATCGGAGAGCATCGACCTCCTTAGGATTGCATTTCTAAAAATTTGCAGCAATGCACTTAATTGCAAATGCCGATTGACAGTTATTATATTTATTTCGAACGATCAAATTGAAACACATGCTGAGTATCGATCCTCGACGCCTTAGCAACCTCCCACATAAACATTACAATAATTTGCTCGTGGGATGGTTTCCCATTGATGTGTGAATTATCGTCTTATTTTTAAATTATATTTTTGTTCGCCATTTTCTCTCCGGACTGCGCAGCGTGAATAAAGCGTGTATATTAATAAATGAACCATAACACTGTTGATATTATTGGGCCGCATATTAGCTCTTCAAATGTCAGGTTGTCCCATAAGATTCTTTCGCAAATGAACACAGATCTAATCATAGCCATGGTTGATGAAAATCCGCGATACACTGTTCGTGAAATAGCTAACAAGTTAGAAATTCCACGAACATTTGTCCATAATCATCTGACAAAATTGGGCTACATCAATCGTTCAGATGTGTGGCTTCCTTATGAACTGACCGTCTCAAATAAACTTCAGCGTATTTCAACATGCGATCTTCTTCTCCAACGACATAATAGCCAACCTTTTTTGAAGAGACTTGTCACTGGAGATGAAAGTTGGATACTCTATGAGAATATCCAACGTAAACGGTCTCGGACCAAGGGTACAGAAGCTTAAACTGTAGCTAAACCTGGCCTACGTCCAAAAAAAGTTTTGCTATGCATTTGGTGGGACTGAAAGGGGGTAGTTTATTATAAGCTACTTCAGCAAGGTGAAACGATCAATTCAACAAAATATTGTTTCCAACTAGACAATCTAAAGGATGCAATCGCCATAAAACGGCCAGAATTAGCAAACAGACGAGGCGTTGTTTTTCATCACGATAACACGATTTCAAAACGAAAGAAACTTATGGGACACCCTAATATAATCACTTTTGTACCGGGCTGAGTTTTAAGTATACAATTGATTTATATGGCTTTCGACTGTTTATTATGATTCTAAGAAGATTACTGACGATCTAAGATGACCTAATGATTTTCAATCGGATACGGACAAATTCCATTATAATTTTAATGTCGATTTTATCGCCATCCGTTGATGATTGATGAATAAAAGGGATCGTAAATGTAATGTTTGAAACAACATCATCATCATAGCGCAGCCACTAACAGTCCACTGCAGAGCTATGGAACTCTTCAATATCCATTCATAGGAAGGGGTTACATCCATCTCGTCTGTATCATACATTCACCTCCTCATTCGCTCGATATTGAAGGTAGCATTACCACCGAGTTTTATTTCGAACGCTTCCCCAAAGGGTATCCTGAATGAACGTATTGACTGACAGCTTTCGCGAACGTCTCGATAGGGAGTGTGGGAGGTTTGTAAAGACTGAGTAATTTTCATAGGGAGATGGTGGAAAACTGCTCTAGACAACCTTTTTGACTCTACTCTACTAAGAAAGGGCTTTCTGGAGTGCAAGGCTTAAGTGCATCGAATTCGAGACTGAGTAGTTTCCCCATTTCAGGTTGATCCTCTCAGTTCGGCGATTATAAAACGATATAGAATTCAATGGAAGATAATGCTGTTTATGTTGCTAAGTGAAGTTCTTCATATGCATCTCCTCGAGGTCGTCTCTTTGATGTTCTTCTTATCCTTGTTCTGTTCCTAAAGATTCTTAGTTCCGAACCGGTAGGGTTCATCATGCTCCATATTGCTGGGTAGAGGTCGACTATGTAAGAGATAGCGAGTGGCAAGTAAACCATGGTTTGTAAAAATAGTAGATAAACTGAGTATCAGTTTGCTGCTAGAGGGATATTTAAGTATGTAATCTTTAAATAAGTTCTACTCAAGTGAATCAAATATAATAATGTATTGAAAATAGAAGTAAGACATTGAAAATTAAGCGGGAATATTTAGACGTGTAGGGGTGCATTTACAGCATGACCATGCCATCGATGTACGAGTGTATGATGAGACGTAACACATCCATCCCTGTCTCCGATTCACTAATCTTCGCACTCAATATGCGAAAATACCCTATTTATCATTCTAGTCTGCTCGCAGCATATGCGGGATTCCTCATCAACGGATTAAAGCATCAATCTGGATCGGATTTATCTTTGGATTCAAATAATCTATTTCCAAGAGTCCAGAAGTCAACTAATCACACCCAAGTCAGAGTCCTAGTTAATTCAATAGATTGTTAATCAAATTTTGGTGACCCGCTTAATTTCGACACCCGGGGAGGTCATCTAAATCATTTATTTTTTTCGATTTGATATCGTTTTATCATCCGAAAGATAATTGATAAAATGCACCTTGTATCGCAAAAATCTTCAATTGCGATTGGAAGTGGAATGTGCCCGATATTGAATTTGGTGCTAATAAATATTAGGGTTCATCTTAATTATTTTTAGAGGGATGAAATTCGATATGCATAGAATGACGTCCACATTTTTGTGGATTCCACGTTTGAATAATATCGAGACATTCTTAATATAAACGATTACAATTCGATTGATCTAATCGATCTACCATAGATTTTGATGGGGTTTTACGTTTGAACACAACTCTCCTTTGTAGCAATATTTTTGCTCAAGTAAAAAACAATATATTTATGCAGTTCCTTCCGGAAAATAACGGTTTTTGCGATTTTTGGTTTTCGATTTAGCTCTGGGTGATTAATTTTTGAATTTTTTAAAATGTTTTGTATGAAGTTTGAGAGCATCAGCTTAGAGTGCATAACACTAGGAAACAAATTGATATCATAAGAATTCTAATCTGGATATATAGCTAACATATCACTCAATAAGTTCGTAGGATTTTTTTGAAGAAATTGCGAAAAACGATCCAAAATAAAGGGGAAAAAAGTAAAATGACTTATGATTAAAAGCTGAAATTTGGGTTTGTATCAATATAATTTAAATCAATTAAAATACAATAGTTTTGCTTACCCAAGCGATGTTGACTGTCAGTAAGTTCTTGATAAAATAGCACTAGCACTTCGAGTCGAAAACAATGCTTTGTTTAATAAAGAACAAATCTTATTCCCTTAATATTAAACAATTATATCCCCATAATGCATCGAAAAAATGAAGCTTTTTGTTAGAATTTCTTTGGCAATTTTGCCAAAGCACTTTGTGGAGAGGAGTGAACTTGGAATCGCACGTTGTACTCCAACTACGCTCAATCACAAACTGACTTGATCTGGTTATCAATTGTTGCCACCGCCTCCATACAAATTATCTCGTATTCAATTGATACATTGCCAAGGAACGGCGCACCTATACTCCAGTGCCATCTTCAGATCCTTCCATGGAAGGACCAAGAGTCCTTATTCCATCTATCGTTTCCAAACAGGCTATACATTTTTATGAGGATTTATTAAACGGCAGGCGATAAAAAATCAACTTAAAAACTAAGACATCTTTATAATGATATATTCAAAAAATAAATCAACAAAAATCATATATAAAAACTCAGATAAATCCAGCGAAGACTAATAAAATATCCTTATTTTTGCCGTATATCTTACTTAGAAAAATCAATAAATTATTTGTATCAATAAATAAAGTCCATAATGAAACTTAGCCTTTTTGGAGCCAACGGGTATTTCAAACGATAACATTTATTTCCAGTTAAACCGGTGACATTTGGAACGTAGGGAGCTGATAGGCACGAGGCAAATATTAAAATCGAATGAATTTATCTCCGATCTTGTGTAATTTATCAATCGTTTGTGTATCCATGGGAACGCTCGATAAACACATTTTTCAAGGCCGGATTCGAAAGTTGAAAAATCAAGGGGATTCATCTGCGAGCGCTGAATATGATTTAAAGCATTACGGGATTATTAGAACATTTGATGCGACGTTCAAAAATGTTCTTGTCGCACAAAAAACTTGTTTTTAGTTTATTAATAGTACGTAGCAACAAATGCATCTTTATTTTGTCTGGCATCAAGATATGTAAATATTGTGTGTTTTAAAACTTAGCATTCATGCCGGCGAAAATTCCATGTCCATTTCTTCCAGATGTCCACGTTGCTAAATATCGAGGTCATCAACGAGAAGTTGATGTAATTCCAGACACTGGTGAGAATATTGTGCAAAAATTCGAATTATTACCGACCATAATTGTTTTTTGGGTTTTTGGGCATAATTAATCATTCCCATATTTACAGTATAATCATCGTCATCATATTGCAGCGTGGGTGGTTTGCGATCCCTATGCAACAGCGCTGTTAATATGAGCCGATGCAATTCGCCAGATTAACATCTTTCGTCTCTCTTTGGATGAAATGTGATATTTTAACAGCGCTATCTTCTGTGGCGCTGCGGGGCATTGCACTTGCAAATACTGAGGGATCGCTTCTTGCGCGTGCATCGTTGCCGGGTGGGTGGTGACGCGCAGGAAGCGGGAGTCGAGAAGAGTCGTCGATTAGCCTTGGCTGCGGAAGGACGTCCTTCCCGCAGCCAGATCGCTCTCTTTCGTGTGAATAAAGAATTATCTAGAGTAAAAATAGTTTTTTTCTTTAAATTCTATACTAGAATAAGGGGAAGGAACAGATGCATGACACAAAGAAAGCCTTTTTTCGTTTAGGGTTGTTGCAGTTTTACATCTAGACAAAGATGATACATTGATTTTTTTCCTTTTTTATTGTTTCAAACAAAATTACACTACTCTTTATGAAACAAAAACTTTTGCGATAAAACCGTCTTTCGACACGCTCAGTCTGGTGGCCCGTATGTTGGGTCAAACAAGAACTTTGAGATGAGACTCTCAATATCATGATGAATATCTTTCAATCAGAAACTCCAGAATGGCATTCTTTTTAAAAATGAATCATAATAATTGTATTCACTTGCGTCAATTCTAAAATTATTTATTATTGATGATGTTAGTATAACAAAAAAATCATGTTTAATTCAAATGTATATAATTTGAGATTTTATAATACGAGAGTAGTACCAGAAATACCCGACCCAACAAAGAAACCACAAAAAAATCTTTATTTTTCAACACAATCTCCTTTCAGCTCGATACGCTTTTCTCGGCGATGTTCAATAGCTTCGATACCCTGTTTATAGTGAGAAGCGTCGAGCTCCTCAAAATAAACATAAACTGCTGACTCTATCTCTTCATCGTTAACAAATCTTTTACCATCGAACTATATTTTCAAGTTTGTTTTGTTGTCTCAATAAAACATTTTTTTTAATAATTTCACAAAAGTTCCAAGAAGTTCACATAATACTGTTGCTAATTTAATTTATATTATTAATCGCTAAAAATTTGATTGAAACATCCTAACGACGCTTTTTTTGTTCCGTTGTGGGCAAACGCGGCACCCATCTTGCGCACAGCTTTCTCAAGTTCAAACATTCAGCTAATATGCGATGCACAACACTTTTGAAAAACTTACCATATGTACTAGTCCAATGCCTCGTTTAAACCTTGTCAACCAATATTTTTCTGTTGTAAACGCCAGACAGCAGACTCCCCCATAGTAGAGTCTATTAGGTTGTCCCAGATATTTCTTTCGCAAATGAACACAGATCTAATCAAATTCCACGAACATCCGTCCATAATCATCTGACAAAATTGGGCTACATCAATCGTTCTGATGTGTGGCTTCCTCATGAACTGACTGATTAAAATAAACTTCAGCGTATTTCAACATGCGATCTTTTTCTCCAACGACATAATAGCCAACCTTTTTTGAAGAGACTTGTCACTGGAGATGAAAGTTGGATACTCTGTGAGAATATCCAACGTAAACGGTCTCGGACCAAGGGTACAGAAGCTTTAACTGTAGATAAACCTGGCCTACATCCAAAAAAAGTTTTGCTATACATTTGGTGGGGCTGGAAGAGGGTAGTTTATTATGAGCTACTTCAGCAAGGTGAAACGATCAATTCAACAAAATATTGTTTCCAACTAGACAATCTAAATGATGCAATTGCCAGAAAACGGCCAGAATTAGCGAACAGACGAGGCGTTGTTTTTCATCACGATAACGACACGCCTAATGTGTCTTTGCTCGTCAGAAATAAATGATTATCATTTGACTGGGATGTTTTACCTCATCCTCCATACTCTCCGTACATTGCCCCTTCAGATTATTATTTATTTCTTTAATTGAAAAATTCTTTACGTGGTAAAAATTTTAATTCAAAAAATGATATAAAAATGTACCTTGATCAATATTTTGCCAACAAACCTGGGAAATTTTGGCAAGTAGGCATTATGAGGCTTCCGGAGAGATGGAAGAAGGTAATAGAACAGAATGGATCATATATTATTCAATAAATTTTGATGTAATACAAATTATTGTTTATTTTTTTCTTAATATGAAAACGAAAGAAACTTATGGGACACCCTAATAGTTTGTCTTTGTTATTGGTTAATTTATTAGTTGAACTGAGGCCTATTGATGTAATATTAAATAACGCATAATAGCATTTTCAAACTTGAAACTTAAGCTTTATAAAGTAGTTACTTTCTATAATACCTTAGTAGAATGGTTTTAATTTATATTCGAAAATTTAACAATCGATTGATCCTTGATCCTTGCCATGAGATTTTGCATATTTTTGCTCAATTTTCAATAAACAGTATAATTTATATATCATTGCAAATTGATTTGCATATTAGATAAATATTCTCAGGAAATGCAATCCGTCATTTTAATATTTATTAGCAGCAACATCAATATTTTGCACAAAAGTGCATTCTGCACCAGGAAGTAATTAGTTTGATTTATGAATTTAAGAATCATAAGAAATTAATAGCCTTTTTGATTGTTTTGGTCGTTTGTTTGTTGATCTTATGATGTATAAAATTATAGTTCACTATTTCAAGCCAATTAGCGGTGATTAAATACTGAGTGCGGCAGGGAAACGATCGGATGCGGACTGGAGCGATCGTTATTCCGAAAAGGATAGGATGACCATTGTTTACTGCATGATCGTTAATAAATCTACATGACAAAAAACCTTAGATTTTGCTCTTTTGAATCAATGTCATTTCAATCTTCTCGGAATAACTGTCGTTTCAGTGCGCGCGCTTCAAATAAAGAAGTTTCCCTGCTGCACCCTATATTTACGAACACGTCGTAAGCATCGTTATTAACGATAAATAATTTACACTACTTATTAAAATCTAATCAAACGATAAGTACACATGTCAACAATTTTATAATCTTTGCATTAAATATCTTTCTTAAAAATGTATTAACTTTATCTCGTATATATAAGAATAGATGATGATAATGATAACATAATCTTTTATAGTATTTGTTTTATCATATTCGACTACAATTGACGTCGTGTCTTTGTGATGCATAGACGTTTATAGTCTTAGTTTGTCAGAGATGTAATTATTCAAAATAAGTGGCAGATGGCAGGTCATTAGGCGAGGTAAACGGACCAAATATGAGCAATGTCTATCATGGAATTACATATGAAATGTCCTTGTTGCGATTTAAGTTTGAGGCCTCCTAGGCCTCAAACGTTAGTGTAGACTCAATGTTAAAAGTATTATGCAGACTTTAACAATGCCTATTTACATTTAAAAATTATTGAAAATAATATAATAACCAGAAAAATAAAAAAATACAATAATTGGCACAAGCAATTAAACATTTTTAACTCTGGATTCCTATCGAAAAACCAAATATCGATATAGCCTCGACATAGTAGTTCAAATGGTTGAATATTGTCATATGAACGATTCAATATTTTTCGTCCAAAATTCTTGGATAATAAATATTTAATTTTTATATTTAAAATCGGATTTTTAGAATAAAAAAAATCGGTTTTCGTCGGGAAATCGGGAATTTTACGCTTGGAAACAGTAGCGTAACTACTAATTAGCGAGCTTAGACGACGTCTAGAGGCAGTCACTGTCAGTACATATATATGTTTTTCAAATTGTTATGTTAACCTTTCCTTACCGGTGATGTATTTACTACACCTCGACTCTAATAATGAGAATATAGATATGAAATATAATGGATACGGGCTTCATAATTTTTGTGTTCCTCCGTAATATAATTACGAATCACATCAAAGTATTATAGTATATAAGTATTCATCTGCAGCGACGGAAATAAATCATTTGTCGGGAAATCGGGAATTTTGCGAATTTTGCGAGTTTTGCGAACAAATGCAAAATAACCGCCGTGGGATGCTTGACGACCTTCACAAAGAATTTCCTGACATTTGTCGAAGTCTCCTTGATGATATTGTGTCGAAAAAAATTGGCTACGGCGAGTTGTGTGCTCCATGGATGCCCAGAATGATCACACCGGAGCACCGTCAAAACCACATAACCGCCGCGTGTGATATTTTGGATTATTTTGCACAGGAGGGAGAAGCTTTTCTGGCGTCTTTCGTTGCGGGGGACGAGACGTGGATGTGCCACTACACCCCAGAACCCAAAAGACAATCACTTCCTCTTTCCTAACTACCAAAAAGTTCAAGACAAGCCATTCAGCTGGAATGCATCTGTTTTTGGGACCGTAAGGGGTCCTTTTGGGTGATGTTCAGCCATTCTGAACCGCAGAAGGGGAATGCTGACCTGACATACAAAAGCTGGTGCCCCGACTATAGAAATATCTCGATCTCGACGGTGATCACGTTGAAAATAGTTATATTTATGAAGTATCCTGTGAACTTCAATTAAATACAAGCATTTTTCGATCCTAAATAAATGTTGTAACCTTACTTTCTGGATGACCGTCATATTTCAACGACGATCTAGATATTGCGTAAATGTGAAACCATGTCTATTTCAAAAGAAGAGCATAAAAAAACCTTCATTCCCTTAAATTACGCAATGGGTTATAAAAAAACTGAGACCCCTTAAAATTTATAAGGCCCCCTGAATTTTTGAGGCTCGCTTTCTGCGCCTATAGATTGTGCCACTGATTAGACTCAAGACAAAGAAGAATAAATATGAGCCTCTTACCTTCTTAAAGGCTATTGGCTTAATAGCCTCTTAGAGGATATTAATGCATTAATAAAATAAATATTTACCGGATTATATTATTACATTGCATTTCAATTTACAGTATTGATGGATTGTCGATTAGCCTTTTTAGTTATGTTACTAATTACATCATTTCACGTAAATAAAATCAATCTTATCTATCCAAAAATCATATTTTTAAATCTTAGCAACGTGTTAATCTCATGATCAAAGCATGTTGAAAAATATTTAATTTTTCATTAAAATCAAATAGATTAAATCCTCTCCATGTTTATATAAAACAAAGATTCATTTTATTTTATTAAAATGTTTGTATCTATTCAAAGTCACAATGATCGAACGTCATTCGCTCTATTACTATCATGACATGAATATATAATTGTTTGCATTATATTAGTTTCCAAATTAATCAACGCTCATATTCCTTTTGTCTACTTTGTTTGTCATAGATAGTCGGATCTGAATGAATCTACAATAGTTGAACTTTGCTGTGTGATATATATTTTTTTACTATTATGACATGTACAATTATATATTATATTTATATGGAAATATGCAAATTATTCTGTTTCCCCTTTTGATAATTTTTTTTTGTATGTTGTCTATGGTTACTCATTTAGCATGTATTTGTCTATGAACATGAAAATTAAAACGGAGGTAAATTTAAAATGTCACCATAATTAAGCACATTATTTAATATTTGAATATTGGATTTAATCGTTAAATATTGGCTTATGGCCATTTTTTATGAATCATAATTTGATTCCTTATATACTGCATATGGAAACAATTTAGTAATGTGTATTTTTATCGCGCTATTTCAACGGGGGTGTAACTCAGTGGTAGAGTGTCTGCTTCGCATGCTGAAAGTCCTGGGTTCAAATCCCAGCTCCTCCAAAATCCACTTTTTGTACTATTTTTTAAATAAAAATCGCACTTCCTCCATAAACAAATCGCACAATGCTTTTCATATCTAATCGCTTGCATAACGTCGTATTGCGATACATTTTTATGCGCCTAAAATATAAATATTTAAGCGACATCTTACATTTGTTTTATTGTCACTCAAAAAATTGGTTCTGATATTTGGTTATTAAATATTAGCACCGAATTAAAATACGGCTCATAGATGTCACTAAAATAAATGTATTATTATCGAGTATCATGAACGAGATTGTTCGCTATTTCAGCATGAATAGGAATATATTTAAAGCCACACATGTCATTTTGAATTATTACACAGTGCAAAAATGTTATGATGAATCATAACTAGACCTTGTGTAATTATATACCAATTTAAATTAATACAAATAAAGATATTTGAAATTTGAAAATTTGAAATTAAAAATTCGTATTCATTTTTTTATTCGGCAATTATGTATATACAAGCATTGTATATTTATTGCATGAATGATTTTCGAATATTTAATGCGAAGTAGATAAATGTCGGCATGTCGACGATAATACGCAGAAAACAACGACGATTCTATCGATTCCCGGCATCTGATAAAACGTTGTAATGTAACAATAATTACAATTTATCCTTAGCTGTAAAAATATTGCGCCAAATATTGTGCAATTTGCTATTATTTACAATTATATTTATAATCGACCGATTATATTTATTCAAACGCAACTGGTTGAATGATTTTATCTTTTATGCAAAATGCAGTGCATATTTATAAAATTTTAATTTGTGGATTAATGTTGAATATTTAGTTTATGACCGAAAGCAACTGCACTTCAATTTGCTATTAAAATTGAAAAGGGAGAAATGGTGAATATGGATGTGTCAATCTTAAATTTGATCAAAATCAATTGCATAAATTCATAAAGGCTACAATACGATTATAATAATAAAATAAATTTAATTATAAAGTATTTATAAAATGATAATGTATTTAATATAAACGCATAACGGTTTTATTGACCGTTGAATTTTTAACCATAGACTAAATTAATTCTTTCGCTCATATGTTTGTCTATTGATAAAATAAATTAAAGGAAAGTTTTTAATTTCAATAGATGATTATTTATACAAACGCATGTATATATATTTAAACAATATTGAATGAATGTTAAAAATAAAAAAAATATTTTATTTATATACATTATAACTATTTATATTATAAAAAAATAAATGTATGGCTTGAATATAACTAAATTTGCAATGTGCTCAATTGTCTGCCATTGCAAAAAGCGAATTTTAATTTACAAATATAAATTTATCGTTTTAAATATGCGCCCGTTATGCTAGTGGGGGTATTAATGTAAAAAGTGGGGTGGCACCGGTTGCGGCGGAATATTGCGCAATAATATTGGTAGTAAGATTGCGTGTCGCCGGGTCCCGGTGACAGCGACATGGCCGCATGTCGTTCTTAGGTTCTCTTTACTGTGGTTAACGCGGGGATGATGCACCAGCACCACCACAACCTGCACCACCAGGGCGTGGGCGCCCACCCGCAGCAGCATCACGCGCTGCAGCATCACGCGCATCATGCTCTGCCGCATCACCAGCTGCCCCCGCATCAGCTGCATCGCGACCAGAACAGGCAAATATACCCGCTCACTCCCGCCCTAACGTATTCACCCCCGAATGCTTTCATCCTCGCTCCTGTACATTCCCAAATATCCACATATTTCTGCATTCATCAAAATTTAACGCTCATCACTGCGTTCGAGTGCATATTTATTTGACAATGTCGATTTTTTTGTACATAACCTCTTCACAAAAGCCGCCTTTATTAATCTACAATACACCTCATTCTAAGCTTTTATTACCATTGAGATCTTTAAAAAACGATAAACTATAAAGCGTTTAAGTAATAATAATAATTACATTGTACTTTTATACCATATAAACCTATTTGGTGCACATCTAAAATAAATGCTCCGTTAAAGATAGTACACAATAGTCGCAGCTTTTTAAAACGTCTAACTATTAATACACAAGCCATCAATCAATAAAATTATGACGAGTCTATACAATTTTAATGCTATTTATTCATAATTGAGGCATTTTTCATTAGCATCGATATATATATAAATAGTGCAAATATTTCTTGTTCTATGACAATATGGCTTTTTTATTCAAACTTAAAAATGTAATTATTATTGTAAATGTAAAGTATTCTATTATATATCCATTCGCATGGTATTGTGTATGCTTTTTTTATGAATGCATATGCACTTTACAAATGGCTGCTGCATACAAGGAAATAAAGGCAAACAAACAATAAGCAAAGTATTTTAAACAGTTTATGACTTAATATGTTTTGCATCATGTTAATTGCTAAAAATTAACGTCTTTCTTTTAAAACATGATAGTTTATTAAAAAAATGTAGAGGGACATTTAAAACCTCCAAATCAATGTTAAATCTACTATAGTAGGGATCTTAAATTCACTTATTCCGAGGATTCTTGCAACAACATTTTTGTGCCATGGGAACATCCTAATCAACCTAAAAATAGGATTAAAAAAATTATAAATCATAATATAGTGGGTCATAAATTTTTGCACTTTTGAAATAATATCGTCCAAATGGACATCATCTCGTTGCTGGAATTTCTCAAATTGTATTCTAAAACCCGTCATAAATTTTTTGTTATAATTAATTGAAATCGCTATCGACTTTCGTTTGTGTTGTCTTGAGAGCATGCGTTTGTTTTGATAATTAAGATACTCGTATCATTCTTATCTTGGCCAATTTTGTTATTCCCCTTTGACTGTTATGGAGCGGCGTCATTAGCCAAGTATCACCACTCCTTTGCAAGATCTACTCCCACAGAAGTAAATTGGCAGGCTTGCACGGTAATCCTGTCCTTTTATTTTTGCAACACATTAATATGCAAAAATAGCTGAACAACAAAAAGCATATGCCATGGAAGTAGAATATTAAGAAATATTCCGAAGAAATTAACGAATATTGTGTGCTAACAACAGCGTTGAGGTTCATTTATTAAGCCTAGTTCATTATCAAGCGCTGCGACGAAGTTGAGTATCGTTGCTGGTTTATTTATACAGACTTAGAATTAGGTCTGAGCTGCGGTATACTCATCTTGCTGTATCCAAGTCCTGTTGTTGCAGAATTATCGCGTGCATTTTCAAAGAGATTTCCGCCCAAACCTTCACCTTTGGAGAATGCAAAGGTCTTTGGTGTATTATAATGTTTTTTTATAAATAATTTATACTTAATGAGACAAATGCAGTTGTTTTACTAAAACCAGAACCACAACGTCGGGCTCTACATTGGAAAGATTCATTTCTTAAAGGACTTATTTCTATTCACGCAGATCGTCAGGGATCCGTGGATCCCACTATAGAAACCTATGTGCTATAATAATATTAAATTAGCCATAAATTTGTGAGATTAAATAAGCTTCTCTGATCGCTCAATCCATTTTTAATCTCAACGCATAAGCCTATATTCGCAATGACTAGCTTCCGTGCATTTGTACTCTTTAATTTTATTCTTAGCGGAATCAAGTTGTCTTTTTTGTGCATAGATATGTTTGCCGTCTTCCTCTCTTTCGATTCACCGCGCCAATATGTGAGCAAGATGTGTGCGAAGAGGATATGCATAAGAGCACGCTAGGCGTGTTCTTAGTACGGATTGTGTTAGATAGGAGTTATAAAAATATGCTGTTGTATCAATTGACAATGCGGCTGGTGATCATAGCCTTTAACAATGTATTAACTTTTCTTTCTGAAATGATATACCTAGATATTGATTCATAAGAGTAATATTACACTAGAAAAATATTCCGCACACTGTCATTATCAACAGTAATAGATAGTGTGTATTGTTTTTTACAGATATGGATTAATGTGAATCAGATCTTCAATCTCCTATGTAACTCATCTGATTTTATAAAATTCGTATTTGTTGATGCCCATCAATTCTCATATAGCTAGAATTAATTTGTGTTTTTAGCTTTTTTGCAACGGGATATTCCTAGTGGGTCTTAATCTTTTGCCTATATAAACATAAAAGATGAATAATTGTATTGTTAATTTTGTTGCTGCCAACCATTTTGACATAGTTTTTCATTGCGCTTTAAAAATGTGATCAGCAGCCACTCCTGTAGATTAGAACCCAAGACGATTGAGTCCAACAGCTTAACTGCGGGACTACCTACAGGTACATTTTTTTCTGGATACTTAAACTATGAATCTCTCGTGGTGTATTGTAAAAACATTAAAGTATAGAATTGTGGTGATCGCTGCTATTGAATATAAATTAAAAATCCTTACATGTAACTTAAATAAGTTTAGCACACATATAAATGGTTGTATCTTGAGCAAGTTAATATGCGTAAGAAGTTTGGAATAAAGCCGTCGTCAGTCCCCGTACTGTTATTTGAAATAATTTCTAATAAATTAAATTACCCTCTCCGCTGAATGCGTATTTTTTTATTTGATCTCCAGTGTCTATTGAATGAAATATTGACCGTCGTCAGCTGTTCATTTATGAAAACTATATGACGAGCACTCTTTTCTTATTCTATTATGTTTGAATTAAATTATCCGTCTCCCCCTTGTATTTGATATTTACCGAGGGGTGAACTTTCATTGTGCTACTTGTATATCTGGTTAACCCCTTTTCTCTATCTCATATTGTCCGCGAGTGTCTTAAAAGTTGAATAACACGGAGGACGTGAACTTAAAAATGGGGGGTATTTATTTTCAGCCGTTTACATCCTTGGTCTTAGACGTGTCTTTTCACGTTTGCAGCCAGACATAATTTATCACTGTGTGCATGTTTTACTTGCGACGTAGCTACAAATCCTAATTTTTGATGTATTCAAGAAATAGTAGTGTGATTTTGAATTATATGGTCATTCAGTCTTCATTAGAGCCAAATCACCTTCCTTGAAGCATTTTTATTAGGTCTGCAAACAAGTAGTAGTCACTGGGAGTCAGATCTGGAGAATATGATGAATGGTGAAGCAATTCAAATTGCAATTCGTGCAAATTTGCCATTGTTATTGCAATCGACTTGTGACACACGGTGCATTGTCTTGTTGAAATAGCATATTTTTCGTCTTTATTTGGGGTCGTTTATTTGCAATTTCTTATATCAAACGCATCAATAACGCCATATAATATTTGCTATTGATGGTTCTTTCTTTCTCAAGGTAATCGATGAATAAAATACTGTGCGTATCCCAAAACACAAATGCCAAAACCTTCCTACGATTAAAATTATCATTTTTCATACAGCCTTTTTGCATTGAATATTTGTGGTAAACACGCATTTAATACTTATATTTTTATTTTTAGAATGATGACGGGTCCTATGGGGCAAGCTGGTGGCGGCAATATGGGGATGGGATTGGGTATGGGTGTCCGGATGCAGCATTGCGCTCCGCCACCGCAGCCTCAATTGACTGTGATGCCGCCCCGACCTTGCCCTCCTCCGACTCAGATGCATCGCCCTCCTCCTTCACATCGTCATATGCAGCATTCCCCGATGCCAACCCAACCAGCTACACTTGCACCACAACCACTACCTATAACGACAGCTAGTGTAGTTGGTGCACCAGCTTCAGGTATTTATAAATCTATATTTTTATTGTAAAATTAAAAATTGATTCGCTTACGGCGTTAAAACAGTGTCCATATCATGTACTTTGTATGCGGGGTTGGCTTGATTCGGCCAAGCGTGGAACTCAGTATCAAGGTCATGGAATGTGATTTTTTTTGAACAGCTGCGAATAATTATTCTTTTTTAAATTTTTTAACTAAAAACCAAGACTTTGAATCAGAACGAAACCGATAACCGGTAAAACTGTTGTTTTTTCTGGAACGAAAAGCGTTATCGAACCAATATAAATGTTAGTAACGTAAACAAAACCAAAGCAGAAATTAAAAATTAATGGCTCGAAGGCCTCCTGCTGTGCTTTTATAAATTTAGTTAAAGTTGCATTTTATTTGCATTATATACGTCTCTCAGAGTGTCACGGATCACGTTCTATGGTCATGTCCAGGCATGGAGGCCGATTGGGAAATTCTTCTGCGTTGTGTCAGAGGTTCCGCTTCAAGATCTGTTGGACACGCAGACCTAGTGGTTGATCCCCGTGCATACAGCGCATTAAAAAAGTTTTGGCATCAAATGTGCGGAAGGAGGATTCTATGGGGAATAATTCCATAGTCTACTTTTTCAATTGTTGTTAAATGTAGAATCTTACAGAAAACTATCTGGCATCTCCGTTTCCATCTCTATCTGGAAAATCTGGATAATCGAAATCTTCGTTTAGAAGCTGCCAAATCACGAATACTATTAAGATATATAAGTTGTCCTGAATTACATTCTTCTTGGTTCTCAAGCCATTTCATGGTGACATCTAAACACTGAAAAGCTTCAGAATGTGTTGAATTAATTATCTCCTCCCTCACAAATTTCTTTGTCTTCTCAACTTTCTTCTTCTGAGGCAGATTATTTCCTCATCATTCAAAATTTGGAATCTAAGATCGTTTGCATCGCAGTTTAACTACTCGGTTATATCTTCTTTGTCGTATTCAGCACATATAGAAATTTGTGCTATTGTTACTGCAATGTCTCCTATATATGGTTCTACTGTGTTACTGGAACATATTAAAGGTCTTTTCAACAATTTGTTTCATGATTTTTTCAAAGTTAACACATATAAAGCAACAATCTAAAAGATATAGCAACAATCTTTTAAATTTATTTACTTGTAGAAGCTGATGGAACTGTTTCTTCATTATTTTTTGCTAGCAATAATCGTCGAAGCAATTGATTTCTATGTAAATGTTTGAGTGTGTCTATTACATTATTGTATTACCGACGTGCCGTTGGTGGAAGATATTTTACCGCAAACATTTCATCGATCTAGCTTAAACTCTATGGAGTTTCGATATTTTTTAATTTCTGCTATGAATCATACCATCGTTTAAAAACTTCATCATTCATCCTGGCTTTTTTCCGATGATCGTATTTAACCGGAAAACTTTTGATAATTTTAAAGCATTTGGGGTTCTATGATTTTCCAGTGACAAGCAGTAGCAGTCTGTGTCTGCCTGCTGCATTTGCACATACCATTTTAGTAACATGGTGTGTGCAACGGCATTTTTCAAAAATTGTATATGCGACGATCTTCACAAAATAGCTATTTAGAATCAAACTATTCATGCTGGTCCGTATTACTGTGTGGGTGAAATCTATTATTGCAATCTAACTATACACACATTTTTTGACTATTAATCATTATATCAAAAACTATTCAATGTAATCATATTTCTTAAGTTGCATAAAAAACGGTCTTTTAATGACGAAATAATTTTAATTAAACTAAATTCATTCATCCGTGATCTTTATATAAATTATCCTTGGAGTAAATATATCCATATATAAAACAAGCTATTTATAAAATATTATAAACACGTGGTGATTCTTGCAATTTTCATATTTTTTTAAATTCACAGACGCTCTGTGTTCATCTACGCGTGTTTGAAACAGAAGCTGACAATTTTACATATGTATCATGGATATAAATAGATGTTGTGCATTTAGTTTTCTAGGAAATACTGTTTTGTAAAATTACCTCTGGGCTAAAAAAATAGTTTGATATATCATACTTTCTTCATTCTATTTTTCTGGTTTAGTAAATGAAACATTTGGTAATCTAAATATGTCATTTATATCATTTCAGATATCTATAGTATAGTAATCTTTGAAGTCAACCATAGAAGTTTTCAGATTTTTTATATAACCCATGATACACTATGTGATTCTCAATATTTGTTAAAATAAAAATACTTCAATGTAAAAATTATGACTGAAATATTAAGAGAAAAACTAAAAGCTGATAATTTATTTTCAATCACTGATGTTACAACTGCTTTCCCCTCATACTTGAAAAAACACTATGATATTACATGGAATTTAGCCTTTCCGTAATCTGATTCATTGTTAGTTTTGGCATTTATTTCCACAAGATTAATGGTTTAATTACATTATAAAGCAATATATTGTAGGTTCAATCTAGTCATATGAATTGTAATGATTGGAAGTTATCATAAAATAACTTTTGATATAAAGAATTTAACTGATTATCAATAATGAGTTCTCCTGGTATTATGAATAGCGAGTAGGCTGCGTCAAATTTATGTTAGACTAGGATGGCTTGTGCGATCTCTCCGTATCGATATTAGAAAGCCTTGGTTTAAATAAAAGTATTTTTTAATATAATATAAATATTGGAATACAGAATTATGACAATGATCCGAAGTCTAAGCGCTATCGTAAGGCGTGGGAAAAATTATCTAAAATATATGATATGTGATCTAATGATGTATTCTTTCATTAAGCACTCGTATTTATATATTTGTTAATTGCTAAAAAAATTTAGATGGGTGCATGTAACATAGTTTTATTGCAATCGGACGAACAGTATGGCAGCGCATTACATACGAACAAACAGAGATTAATTTTTATTTATTAGAAGATCCCAAGCCCAGTTGCGCTCGTGGCGGGCGCCTGTTTTGCCACCCCCTTTGTAACGGCAACGTATAAGCAAGATGCACTGCGAGGTTAAACACCGATACCCTGATGCACAGACATTATTCGTATTCGAGCATTTTGGAGTCATCGATGAGCCAATAGTTGTTTGCAGTTCTCGTTAGATTCACAATCGGCGATGTATCGTATTTTAAGCATTCTAAGAAACGTGTCGGCGGACACGTCTGCATTATGCATCATTTTTGGTATGAAAAATGACTGCAAAATGCAGACGTGTCCGCCAAAGCGTCAAAAGCGAATTTATGTTTTAAAATCAATTTTTCTCAATTTAATCAATATATTTATAAGTTTTTAATAATAATAATAATTGCAAATTTTTCTCAATGTTGTAAGCAACTCTTTGACTTTTTTAACGCGCTTTCTCGCAGATAAGATTATACATACTTGGAAGTGTTTTGCAATGCAAGTGCGATAAGTGCCATTCGTTGGCTTGAGAAGCACTGATTAACCGGCGTTTTTCAGTTTGCAAGATCCGTCATTAGTCGTCGGTGCGCGCACCGCGTTTGACATGTCAAAGCGTAAAAGTGGGATTAGTGAATAATAATGAAGAAATTTAAAGAAAATCCTTGTTTATTCGTGCTATTGATATGCCTCAATCTGCATGGAATTTCCGGATACCTTCAGCTTCCGCATGGCATCACGATTGAAGATATCATATATTCGTTCGGACCATTGAATTGCATACAAGGTTCATTATTTTCATTTTTATCCGCTATCACATATCTGCAAAAAAAAAATATCTGTACGCATTCTTTGGTCGTGTCCATATGACATTTCGTCATAAAAATAGACTTTAAGAATAGTGTTGCCAGGACACAAATTGTACCTAGAATTCCCGCCAAAACCGGCAGATTTGCTAACGAATTAACACATTATGCACGGGAAGTATAGTACAGTAAAACCTCGATATAACGGACAAACAATCCGGTTAAATGTAAAAAAACTAAAAACGTCCTGTTAATATTATACATGCCTAAATTTAAGTGTCGCCGCATGTACACAATTTTTAGCGCTCATGATAATCACATCATACGTCTAGCACTAGAATTTGAGACAATGTTGTAGATTGCGCCTAGCCAGAGCGATAGTGTGTTGGGGGATTCCCTGATATAATATCGCGTAATTTTCGACGCAGCACACTGGCAGGGCCGTAACTAGGGTGTGGCAATGCAGGCGCCCGCCGCGGGCGCAACTGGGCTTGGGGCGCAAAACGCAGAATACCGACCCGGTCGAGAGTTGCGCATGGTTTTTATTTTACTCAACTATTCTCCTATCGCGAGCCGCTCATTCGTTATATTAGCGATCCGAAAAGCGGACCGATTGAGCATACAAATCTTATGGCCACTCCGTCCTCTTTTAGGGCTTTTTGCGGCATTTTCTATAATCTGTACGATCACAGAAGCAACGTAGTGTCTATACACTTTCTATCATAGTATATTTTTTTTACAATCGTAACCGCCATCTATACATTTGGTCGGGTACTTTCGGGAGTATCTTTATATATTATTTTAAGTCCAACATTATAATTTAATATATTGCATTTATAATAGTATTAGTTAATTTTAGAAAATAAATTGGATTTATTTTTCCACGAAAAAACATTGCGACTCACCCGTGAGTCACAGGAGCACAGCTTTGAAATTGCACAAATAACAAATCCTATTTGCTTTTAACCACTCTTTGAAACCGATGAAAATTGCTGATAAACGATGGAAGAATATAAATTCCGGGATTTGTTCAAGTCTAAATGCGCAGACAACAGCTGCTCGATATGATGAGGCGTTCAAAATGACAAGACGTTCTGCGCACGTCTGTCACATTTAGCGAGTGTTACTTGATTTTATGATAAATCTCTAGAATTCGCGTTCGTCCTGCGATCTGCTACTGCGGGTCACAATATGACTCCCAAAACCGCGGATAAATATCTAATTACATCCAACCGATTGGGAAATTATTTTATCAATTCTAATGCACTTGGAGAAGTATACTATAACGTCGTTCTGAATGAATAATCTCATATATTTACTTCTGATCACCCATAATTGTATCGTTCTCAATTGATACGCAATACATCAAAAGCAAAAATACATTTCCAGCAACGATTTCCTTTTCGATTTGCTTCGATATTTTTAGAATTCTATATTTGTATTATCATAAGGTCGTCGAAAGAACCATTGAAACTGATGATCTCTGTTGAATTTATTTAAAAATAAAATGATATGCACCAAGATCTATTAAAATGTGAAGATATTTTTAAATTCACCAATGTGTCCCTAGCACTATTTTTAGGTATCAAAAAATACTTATTTTCTTATCTATTAGCTGACAAGATGCTAATAAAACCAAAAAATATACTTTTCTTGGAGGCAGATGCATGTAATGTGTACGCATATAACGTGTGCCCCGTAATTAATGTGTTAATAACATCCATATTATAATTAATGGGGCGTTTAATAAGAAGGTTGTAAATGTGACAATATAATTGATTTGTAATTAAGTTTTACAGTTATATTTAAATAAGCGTCAATGTCAATGACCACAACATTAATTATTATAGCTGAAAAAGTGTAAGTACTTTTGGTAACGCTTTCAATACCACAGATGACATTTCCTTTAGAGCAGTAAGCATTTGGCTTAATTGAATAATTAATGTTTCAGATCATTTCATCCTGTTACATTGCAAAAATCTCAATGTGCGAATTTCTTTCTTCTGTCGCAATTTCTAAAATTATCAGATCAAACAGGCAATACTGTTTTCCTCGATATTTTCATTTTATCACAATACATAAACTGCAATTGAGAAACATGAATTCTGATAAAATTATGTATATGCATCAACAATATATTATATTAACCCTTTCGGACCGTAGAGCGTAGCATCATGCTACGTTGTCAGCTCTGCCGCAGCGTGTAACAAGCTTGATAATGAATCAAGCTCAATAAATGAACCTTAACACTGTTGATATCACACGATATTCCTTCAATTATTTGGAATATTTCTTAATGTTCAACTTGCATGGCATCTGCTTTTTGTTGTTCTGCTATTTTTGCCTATAAATGTATTGCAAAAATAAAAGTACAGGGTTACTGTGCAAACTGCCTACCAGTTTATTTCTGAAGGAGTAGATTTTGCAAAGGAGTGGTGATACTCGACTAATGACGCCACTCCAGAGCAGTCTAGGGGGAATAACAAAGTTGGTCAACGATAAGAATGATGCGAGTATCTTAATTATCAAACAAACGCCTAATCTCAAGACAACACGAATGAAAGTCAATAGCGATTTCAGTTAATTATAACTAAATTTTATAACAGTTAAAAGATTCTTTAGAATACGACTTTTTATTGAATAGTAAGTATGAACGTTTATGAGTTTCTATAAAAAAAAATATATTGAGAAAGTTTAGACGTGTAGGGGTTCCTTTATGGCACAACTTTGCCATCAAAGCACAAGTGCAAGATGAAACGCAAGACACCCGTCTCTGTCTTATGATTTCCGGTCCGATAGGGTTAAACTAAACACAGTTCACGCTATACTATATCAAGCCATAGCGAAATATTAAATTAATGATTGTTCACACTTTAATTTGCTTATCAAATTTTTATTGAATTGCTTGAAAAAAATGTTTTATTTGAATGAAATAAAATTTCAATAAAAGAAACCTTAGCCAGATGATATAAATATACAATAATAAATGTGACATTCGAATAACTGAAGTACCACGTCTCCTCGTCCAATAATAGTCTTGTGAGAGCTGCAACGACCAAGCGAGCGTCAATTATATTTAAGAGATGGTTCGGACTGATCTTTAGACCTTCCTAAACATCTTATTTACATTTTGATATATCAGTCTTCTTATTTTGTAATTTATTTTAAAATCAATTGAAAACTAAAATCATAGATGATAACAATCACCATCTACTTGTAATTGATATGAACTTGTATGTTACAATTAGAAGTATTCTTCAATATCAATCGTATTAGTTAATTCTAATGATGGTTCTTTTTTTCTTCTTAGGAGTCCTGACAACAACCGCCCAGCAGGTCTCCATTACAACTACTGGAAATGTATTTTCACATACGCCCTCCGTTACTACTGTTGAAGAAGATGTCCAACAATCGGAGAACTTAACTTCAGCAGAACTTAGTAACAATGTAACGAACAGTAAAGAGAAAACACCGATGTGCCTGGTTAATGAATTAGCCAGGTTCAACAAGGTAATTTTCATTTCAGACCCCGTGAAAAGTTGGACCGTTTAATTTGAAATGATCATTTATGGTTTTTTTTTTTAAATGCAGATTCAACATCAATATCGATTGACGTTAGAGCAGGGTCCTGCTCATCGTCGACGATTTACTGTAGCTTTACGACTTGGAGGTGGTGATAAAGATATAGTGGAAGAATATACTGCCGAAGCGCCCAGAATTCGTGCAGCACAGCATGCTGTTGCTGCAGAGGCGCTTCGCAGTACTAATTTTCCTCGTCCACCTCCTCGACCACCCAGAGCTCTTCGCAATCGAAGAACAAATGGTGATTATTCAATTGAAGTATTATCAAAATTTACTCGTAACTAATTTGTGAATTAAAATAATAGCTATTTTTATATTTCTTAGGATCAGACATTATAATGCCCACGGTTGAACTAAACGCACTCGCTATGAAGTTGGGTGAACCAGCAACATATAAAATTGAAAGTCAACCGGCTCAAATGGGACAACCCATACGAAATGGTCCTCCATTCCCTGTGCCTTCTCGTCCAAGGGTCCCCCATCCTACACTTCCAGTGTTAGGGCCACCACATCCTACCCAGATGCACATGCAGTCATATAATCGAAATGGTAGATTCTACAGCCATACCAATCGCTTTGCTTATCCATACAAATTTGCTAATAATGGCTATAGAGAGGTAAGTTTAGAGTTTTCGACATGAAATAAATAATGCTTTTTATTAACCTCGTTTAATGCATTGAATCAATAAAACATGCAGAATTAACAATAAAGTTTCTGATTAATCAAAATAGATATTGATTGATATGGTTATGTACTGCTAGTTTCATAAACGATAACTTTTATGCAATACCGTACAGTGAATTAAATAGAAATATTTCATAAAAAATTCAAAATACTAATTCTCAAACTCTCTATTTTTCAGCACATACCATCAAATAACTTATTCCGTGTAGAATTAACTGTAGGTAAACATGTTTTTCGTGGAAAAGGAGCAACTTTGCAAGCAGCTAGACACGATGCTGCCAGTCGTGCTTTACAAGAGTTACGCCAAGCAGACAAAGAAGACACTTGTGATGCTAAGGATTCCCCAGTTGATGGTTTGTATCATTATTTTATTCATGATTATTTATTAGTACAATTCAATATATGATTATTTTATAACTTATAGACAGTGAAGAGGACAAAAATACTTGTGATATAAAATCGCCCGTGTCTATGGTTCATGAACTGGCTTTGAAATTCGAACTTCCTGCTTCCTTTAGTGTAAAAAGTGAAAAGGGACCGCCTCACATGAAGGTAATATTAATTATGATGAACTGGATTTTATATTGCTGAATTGTTTGTTCTTATATTAATATTTTATTGATCATTTAGGTTTTCACAACTACTTGTACTGTCGGTGATATAGTAACAGAAGGTGAAGGAAACAGCAAAAAAGTTTCAAAAAAACGGGCAGCAGAAAAAATGTTGGAGAAATTAAAAAAAATGCCAACATACAAAAGTACAGTCGCTCAACCAAAGATTCAAAAGCCCAAGAGAAAAACTCAACCACCTAAAAAGAAGACTCATAATCTGATCAAAGTAAGCAATCATTCATTACATATGCTATGCCGGTATTTTATCTATGCATTTATCATGCAAACACGTAGATTTGCAGACGTGCTAATGCATGCGTACGCGTTAATACTAATAAATTTTATTGTATTTATTCGCACATATTTTTAATATGATTCAATGATTTTAATCGTTTAAGGAAAAGGGCGATATGACAATAGCATCAGAGCAGAATCCCGTTTCTCGCTTGCTACAGTGGGCTAATAATAGAAACGGAGGAGGCGGATGCGAAGCTCCCGTTTACACGCTCGTGGAAGAAACTCATGGTCAATGGCGACGCAGTTTTGTCATACAGTGTGATGTGGCAGGACGACAGACTACTGGCTCTGGAACTAACAAAAAGATTGCAAAACGCAATGCGGCTGAAAGTAAATATATTATCAATTGAAAATATACGCATATTTTTGTTGTTAAATAAATACACTCGATACAGTTCGGTAATATCCTTACAAGGTGAAACAATTGTCATATCAATCAAGTGTGCTTGATTAATTCTCTCATTGTGTGATGTGCATATTCATTGGACGCGGACAATGTACAACATATCAATACATTTTATTCATATGCTCGCCTTTTATCTCGCGTATATAACCAACTTAAAAGAACTAGATTGTCTTTAAATTATTTAGACACATCTCTAAACTTGAATATGTGTCAATATTGGACATCATAAATATATGTCATGACAGACAGACTTACCACCTTGTTTTCCTTAATTCTGCCTATTTATTTAAACCTAAACAATTTAGGTTAAAAAAATCAACACTTGATTTTTTATAGATATGTATGATAATACCTAGATAAGTTATGATATTTATCGAGATATTCGTCTCTGTGAAAGGGAACATTGCAAAACTTACATATGTAGCTCGTCAATATTTTTTTTTGTGCACAGAACATGTCATTATCGGCCGAATTATAATACATTATAATAAGTATTAAACCAACAAAAAATATATACTTAGCATTAGAATATAGTTACAATAACCGTAAAAAGAATATCAAGTAGAATTACCTTTTTCGCTGTAAAGTTAAGTCTATGAAACGGGTAGAACTACCCGTCTCGCTGAATATCACCAGCCGAGCATTAAGGTAGAACTACCCATCCTGTTCAAGATGTGTTAACTACAATTCATTATTTGCATTGTAAATCGTCTTTCATTGGATACCTATTCATATTTTAACCCTTTTATCAGTGAGTAAATTTAAAAATGAAATCATTAATGCCATATTCGCTTTACATCGATTATGGTCTATAAGTGTGAGACAATCTTCAATTCGAGACAGAGTTAATAATAAATAAACACTGTTGATAGCGCACAAGACCACTTCATTTCTTCACATAAACAATACACAAGAAATCGATTCATTTGACTCATCATCAGTGGACATCAGTCAGATAAGTGTCAATATAGTCAAGCCTTCTCTGCGATCATTCTCCCTTATGGGTTAATCCTATCACGGAGAACATACACACTACACTCTAATGTAAATTCACTTTTCTGTCAGCTTCGCTGCAGCATGTAACAAACTTGATAATGAACCAGGCTCAATAAATGAACCTTAACACTATTGATAGCATACAATATTCCTTCATTTCTTCAGAATAATTCTTAATTTATTGCGAATATAAAAGTACAGGGTTACTGTGCAAGTCTGCCAGTTTACTTCTGAAGGAGTAATTCTTGTAAAAGAGTGCCAATACTCGGCTAATGACACCACTCCAGGACAGTCAAGGGGGAATAACAAAATTGGTCAACGATAAGAATGATGCGAACATCTTAGTTATCAAAACAAACGCCTGCTCTCAAGACAACATGAACGAAAGTCGTTCTATCTTTGTTGAAAGAGCTTAATAGCTTATCCGACGATAGCGATTTCAGTTAATTATACCTAAATTTTATGATTCTTTAGAATATGATTTTTTAATCAATTTTTAATGATTGTTTTGTCATTTTACTAATATAAGAAATAATTATTTTTATCTAACGTATCTTACAGATATGTTGATTGAACTGGGTCTTGGTAAAACACCCACATCTTCACCTGCTGCTAAAACATCGCGTGAGTCACCTGTTGACAAACAAGCTGAAGGAATTAAAAGTCCACGCAAAGTTACATTCTCTTTGGATCCACAAAAACAAATTAACAATGAAGGAGTTAGTGCAAGTGCTACTGGACGTCAACTTGTTCCCGGTGTTTTGTTAATGCAAGATCACATAGCTTCTGTTGGCGGACATTTTAAGACACCTACTAAAAATGGTATTTTATTACATTCATATTTATTATCATTTTGAAATTTTTATATTATAAATCAAAGTCGATTATTTAATATAAATTACAATACATTTATTTAAAAAAATGTCGCTAATTTTATTGCTGCATGGATTAATAAAGCCGATAAAGAAGGTATATTAAAAGCATTTATCAAAACATATTACTTATATATCTTAATTCATTGATTTATTATTTAAAGTAGGTTTAGATTAGTTAATGTTTATTTTGGAATGATTTAAATATCTAAAAATGTTTTTTCTATCATTACTAAACACAATAGGGTGCTCATATATTTAAAAAAAATACTTTGCTTTTATTTTATTTTGCTTTTTTTTGTATCGGGAACTATAGGTGTGAATGTTCAAACAACAGCCACTATAGCTAAAGAATTTCTAAGAGCAGGTACATCTCCTACAGCTGATGCTCTTGTCAAGCAAGATAAACATATAGGTAAAATTAAACCAGCGGAATATGCTTGTTTTTTATTGTTTTCTATGATTTTTGTATCAAAATCCAATGCATCAACAAATTGGTTTTTTATTTATAAATGATTTATGTATATTTTGTATTTATATTCAGGAGTTACCGCAAATTCGAAGCCAATATCCAGCTCGGTAGTGAGCTCTACAACTGGAGGCAATATTGGTTCTTCTCAAACTAGTCAAGTTATTCGACCCAAAGATCAGTTACTTTATTTAGCAACACTTCTTGGTTTTCAAGTGCAGTTTTCTGATTTCCCCAAGGTTTATTTTCAACTTTGTCTTTATGCAAATTTATGTTATAAGCATTGTTTAAACATATTATTTTATCCTACATAGGGGAATCATGGAGAGTTTCTATCATTGGTTACATTATCGACCGAACCACCGATGGTATGTCACGGAGGTGGGCATACAACAGAACAATCACATGATCAATCTGCTCGAGCTGCATTGGAAAATTTGTCTCAGATGGGTCTCGATAATGTGACTCCTGTTTCAAACAATCATTCAGGAGAAGGGTAAATTTTCTTTCTTTTAAAATTGTTTTTATAAGTTGTAGTGTAAAGGGGTGTCTGCTATGAAAGTGTTAAAAGTGAAAATGTCTTGATAGAAGAAGCCAATGAGTGAAAAATTGAAATGTTAATTATACAAAGTTAGTCTGAAAAAGTGGTCATCGAATACTGAAATTGTGTCATTCAAAAAAGTATCGGGTATGAATAAGTTCCTTTTGTTTCAAGTAAAACATATTTGCAAAGAATTTTACCGCACTACTTTATTCAAAAGAAATCTGCAGCTGAAGCACATAGAATCCTTGTGAAGACTTATAGTGATCATGCTCTGGCGGAAAGAATATGCAGAGATTGGTTTAATCACTTCATGAATAATGATTTTGATGAGAACGCAGTGGTGTACCAAAAAACTTTGAAGTTCCATGTCAAACTCAATCTGAACTTGCAAAATTACCAGGAGTTGATCGAACAAAAGTTTTGAAACATCTGACAGCATTTTTGTCATGAATTCGTCTATCTCTGTTCCCTTGGTATTGTCAATCACACTGCTTCAGGAGGACAGGTAGTCCAGCTTTAGGTAACTGGCCCTATTCTTTTGTTGGAGAGCCGCTATGCGTGTCTCTCTTTCACTGCCCTCTTTGGCGCTCATGATTTCTTCAATAAAATCTCGCCAAAGGTCTCAGTTCTTCTTGCTCACCATCATGCTGTAGATCTTGTTGCGCTAGGCTACTCCGAGTGCTTGTTTCGGCGTGTTTCTCTGGGGTTTCCAAGCCTTACAATCATTGATGTTGTGTTTGGCATCATCGGCCTCCGCTTGGCAGTGGTGGCACATCGCGGATGCTTTGCTAATTCGCTTCAGATACTCACTGAAACATCCATGTCCACCTGAGTCAAGCAGTTGGTCGTTTCTCCGTGTTTTCGAACCCTCCACCAGCTTACAATTGGGATAAGTCGGTGGGTCCATCTTTCCTTGCTGGACTGATCCCATCTCTGCTGCCAGGCTTCCTTCAGCTTCTGGTCATGCTCGTTGTGGTTTTTGGGATCTTCGAAGTCCAAGGCCCACTTCTTTGTGCTTGGAAGTTCAACGAGGGGATTCCAGCGATCAAAAGCACCGCATCTTCAGATACATAAGTTGTGCATGAGCTGAGTGGCCACAATATGCCCAAAGATACGGTGATTTTGCAACATGATAATGCTAGGCTGCATGTCGCATCAGTGGTCAAATTTTGGAAACATGGAAAGTTTTATTCCACTCTTCGTACTCTCCCGACATTTCTTTGGAATATTTCTTAATGTTCAACTTGCATGGCATCTGCTTTCTGTTGCTCAGCTATTTTTGCCTATTAATGTATTACGAAATAAAAGGACAGGGATACAGTGCAAGCCTGCCAGCTTACATCTGAAGGAGTGCAAAGGAGTGATGATACTCGGCTAATGACGCCACTCCAGAACAGTCGAGGGGAATAACAAAATTGGTCAACGATAAGAATGATGCGAGTATATTAACTATCAAAACAAACGCCTGCTCTCAAGACAACACAAACGAAAGTCTTAATAGTTTATCTGACGATAGTGATTTCAGTTGATTATACCTAAATTTTATGACGGTTAAAAGATTCTTTAGAATATGATTTTTTGTTGAATATAGTAAGTATGAACATTTATGAGTTTATATAATATATATATATTGAGAATGTAGGGGTCATTTTGTGCCATGACTTTGCCATCGAAGCACAAGTGTATGATGAAACGTAAGACACCCGTCTCTGTCTCACGATTTCCGGTCTGATAGGGTTAATTGACTTGTTTTTTTATTACTTTTTTAAAATAAAGTATTTATAACCATGAAAAGCGGCGAGAACTTATTCACACCCCCAATAGATAATTACATTCATGGGTACAATTGTTAAAAAGGGTTAATAATATTTTAATAATTGTTCATTTACATCGTGTTTATTATAAAATGTACTTTCATTTCAGAATGCGATCTCTTACTACCAACAGTGGAAGCATAGCTGGAATATTAACAAATGCAATTTCAAAATAATGGATGAAAAGGGAACGAATTCACTTATTGTGTGGTCACAAAGCTACATTTTAATTATATTAAGAATCTTGACACTTTCTTTCTAGCCGACTTTATATTTTTTATTAATAAATAATAATAAATAAAAAACGATCAAATCCGAATATCAAACAATATATTTGAAATTGTTTACGAAATGAAAGTGTACTAATAAAGTGCATAGTATTATAAGTGTTACTATTAATATTTAATTAACTTTATTCTACAAATATACTAGCTTCATGCAAACGATGAATTAATTAAAATTTGACATCTGTGGTTCTATCTGTGCGTTAATACTTTGATTTTTGATTGCAGTCGATAAAATAAAACATAGTTGGTAATATTAGCTTTCATGCAATTAATCATCAAAGAATCTTATTATAAGAATGCCATGCGGCCATGGTAAATTTTTTCAATATAATAAATTTAAGTAGTTTTTTTGACACTATTACTACAAATATCTACTATAATAGAAGCGAAGGGAGCTGAATCACGAAAGTCGTGCGAGCTGCTTTATAATATACCAGCAGCTCTAATACAAATCGTATTTGTATCGAACCTCTGTTACATTTTAAATGAAAACAATCAATATAATTTTTACCTTTTCTGAACGGATCTTCAAAAATGTTATAGACGCATGTATCTTATACATTGACGAAGATATAGTTTCTTAATGTTTAGTAAAAGGTTACGTGTTGCGGATATTAGGCGCAATATCATCTATTGACGTAAATTATTATATAAGGATAATTCGGTGTCTAATCTAAGACATGGATGTTTATATTCCTTTAATCAATCAAAACTCTATTCCGGTTCAGTAATATGGTTCTTTACTTTATCAGGAAGTTAACGTGTAAATAGTAACATTTGATATTAGATATATAGTATATGTGGTTAAAAGCTTTCACCGATTGCATTTGATTCGTAAGTAAATCCACTAATGTTTAGTTTTGATCGGAAACTAAGACCGATTCGAGGTAAATAAACTGGGCGGTTTTACATTGAGAGCACACGAAGACAGCTGCGTTGCGGCTGTCGAATGTGCGATCATACCTTCGAATCGTTTTTGGCTGGTCAGCATTAAAGTTAAAGTATAGATGGATTTTCATATTAGTGCTTTAGGTGTTGTTACTTCTAATAATAAACTCGTAAAGTATTTAATTTGTCTTCATAACGTATTTATATAATATAGGATATACAGCACTTAGCATCGTAACTAGAACAGATGAACTGCAGATGGAAACTGAATTCTTATTTGTAATCTCCCATTGAGGATTCGTATGAACATTTCAAGATTTTTGATGAAAAAATGACATCACACATTCATCATTCAATTGTCATTAGATGTATAGTGTAATTTTTTTTTTTAGGTTATTTGAAATGTTCATAAGAATACATAAAAATAATATATTTTAACTTTTAGATAGATGAATTAGAGTCTTACTTTCTTTTTTGTTTAAAATGGCTAATTAACTTTTTATGACATTTTTTGATTATTTTTTCTGGACTAAAAGAAAAGTTCATTTAGCCATTGTATGTTGATATTCTTTGTATTTTGATATATTATTTTTTTTTTTTTGTTATTTCCTGGGTTTGATGTTTTCAACTGTTTGGAGACTAAAATTATATATTAATAAATACATATTTCTCAAAATATCATTTTAATTTTTTTTTAAAAACCAACCTTTGAAGTACTTAATTATAAATAATCAATGTTCACCATGAATGATATATCACAAGTCATCGATATTTAATAATATTATGTGCTAGTTTTAACTGATCTCTTTCATTAACACTTTCATCACCCAGCGTGAATCGGTGTTGTTTTTCGCAAGACCCAAATTCAATACTCCATTACGGTATTGTAATGCTCGGAATAAAAGAATGTGACTTGTGGCATATCCTCTGTCAGCTCTTGTTTATCTTAGATTGATAATCTCGACCAACCAATCGATAATCGTCATTGGTCAAGCTAACAAAAACAAAGTGAAGATAAGTTAGATGGTAATCGCATCATAAAATAGAGTTCTCTGAACAGAAAAGGCTAGGAATGCAAATTTGCATGAACATAAACTCAATGGGAAGACATATATAAGCTTTATGAAAAAAAAAAAAATAATTACAACATATTTACGTTTTACAAGACATTCTAAAATTAAAGAGATATTTTATTACAATTTTGCTATATAACGTTACAAAAAGTGTTTTGTACATTTTTCTTTAAAGTGTGCATGTACCCGAGTCGAGCACTTGACCATTCCGGGACCAGGACTTTCGATAGTCTGAGGAATTACATTGATAAATTTGATCAAAAATTACTAATAAGTCAATCCCGAATTTTTCCGGATTACGATTACTAATCCCGGGATTCATGAGCACCTATAACTGTCCAGGATATCGGGAATGGAGAAGGAGCGTATCTTTGCAGACATGGAGTTTTAATTTCACGGTTTTGCTCCATGCTGTGCACTTTGCAAATGGGCTGCTCGGGCCAGAGGAGGCTCCCCATGTTGTCGTTATATTCGCCCCAAAAATTATGTTTATGCCATGCTAATGAAGTGCTTTTAGATTCACAATACTTTTCCGTATGATGCGTACCGTCTGGTAATAAATTATTCGGGCGCGAGCAGTCGATATACAGCTATCCATGTGAGAAGCAAGCACGCATACCCTGTGTGTTTCTGTCCTTTGTTGTTACTCGCATCGGAAACTGCACACGTTTCAATTCGAATAGCTTATCAGTCGGAATCATTGGGATACAACCTCTTCTTTTTGAAGTGTTTCAATTCAAACTGTAACTCTGATGATATTACTCATGATTTTTTTTTCAGTAAAAACCTGGTACCGTTGCTATATGTTGTGGTGGATTTATGTTGTTGTTTTGCTTAAATATATCCATATAACCACTGTTTTGTTTAAATATATCGATGCAGTAAGCTCTTTTGTAGGCATCACTAAAACTTCGTTTCAATTTATTAACTGGATTAATGGTAAAAAACGCAAAATTAACACATTATGTACAGGAAACATTTTTATATGTCAGCTGATGTTTAAGTACGGGAAGCATATTTTTATGAATTATGCCATGTATTTTGCCATTAAGAACTATGGACAAATGCGTGCGATGTTTGCCCGTATGTAAGATGTTAATTACAAGCTAACACCATCGCTATCCAAAAGAAAAATGCTATTAGAAAGGATTAAAATAAAACTGGACTAAATTATAACACAATGCCAAATTTTTATTTGATATCTTTGGATTTATCTTAATAATAACAGAAACCACGATCCAGTCAAATGTTGATGTATATGAAGATATTTTACAAATGAAATCCGACTGCATGAATTCACATAAAATGTTTCATATAAAATGTGCCAATCTAAACATCATTTTATACACATCCATTACACAATTTATATGTAGTTTGGAACACCTTAAAAATCATTAAATATAAATAATATTAAAAACGCTAGCTTTAAATGAAAATTAATATACACATTCTAGTATTTATCTATAACATTTTAAATATCTATCTATGCCTGTAAGTAAAATAATATAATTCCTGCTTAATTTAAGTATGCCCATCCAACAGTATGAAATACCAACCATCAATTGAAAAACTAGGGTCGTTCTCTGCATAATAGTAAAATTGTAATAGGCATATCGAATGTCATAATTTATTACAGGCGGAAAAACCAAATGGTTCCAAGGCGCCTCAAATTTAAATCGGGCCAAGGTCTCTCAAGTGCTTAATACGCCACGGATCATGCTAATCGACATCACCAATCGTTATAATAAATAGTAATACTATTTATTTTGTTTCATAAATCGTCATTGATGTTATATTATAATCTGAATTATATTCTCGAGCGTCAACCAAATTGCATCTTTAATAAAAATGAAATTATTTAAGCATAAGTATTTTATTGATATGATATAAAAATTGTCATTTTTTATATAAATTACAACATGTAAAATGATCCAAGTTTATTTACAATTTTAAGCAACGGTTGATTTACAAAAATAGATCTATCATGTATATTTTATCATAACGCGTATTAACTATGACTAATATTACAATCCTAACTTATGAAATTCAGTCTGCGGTGAAATAACATTTGATGATACATTTCACGTCGCGACGGCAGTTTTTGATTTATTCTGAATGGGTAGAAACAGTTTGAACTCGGCCGGCAGTTCGTCTTCTGAATAAAGTCTATCTGAAAAATAGACTCTTCGTATTCTACAATTTGCATGTATTTGAACGCGCAGCGTTTCAACGTAGTTTGTTCCGTATGCGCGTCTCGTGAAGTCGGCCAAATTGAATTGTATCTGATTCCATCCTTCGTCTAGCCTCATCGGCATCGTGCAGATGAAGGGTTTTACTCTTGTCGTGGATTGATAATTACTAGCGCGAAATCTTCTGCGTACATTTTTATCGTCTAATATCTGCAAATTAAATAATTTAAAGGTTAACAAAGCACATTGTTGGCTGGAATTGTACTAACGATAATCCAGCATTTAGGAAATCAAAATATTAATATCTTGCATCGAAAATATCTGATAGGCATATTCATATGATTTTGAATTTTAATTCTAACCTGCACTTCAAATGTAAAATACTTTTTGAGATTTTTTATTATCATGACAAGAAAAGGCAATTTGATGCCCAGGGTCTTGTCGGGATCGGGTGGGCACGTGATGTATGCGGTGCTGACATTCGCTCCGACGATTTCCAGCACCAAACTTTGGATGTCACCGTCGGTGATGCGTTTTATGTGACCGTTGCGAACTTTCTTGTCCCATAGTTGCAGAGGCTTACTGCCGATGCTGTACAGCACCGATAGAAAGCCCGACTGGAACGTGTTCTTGAACATTTCCAGGCGAATTCGAGCCGGTCGATACGATCTTGGATACCGCCTGTCAACAACTTCAAAATCGCTGCCAACAAGATAGCCTATAACATGACATCTTTCCAGCCGGCTATTTTTTGGTCTAAAATGATAAAATTATTGACTTTAAATGAGATTTTAAATGATTGGATTTTCATATTGACTACTTAAAAAATTTCTAACGTTATCTCACATAATAATGGCATATTTTTTAAAATTTATTTTTGATTTAAATTTTATCATCTCATCAAATGAATTTATTTTTATATATTTTTTAACGCCAACTAAGAGTATTGTTTTTAAATATGATGTTTGTTTTTAATTATTTTAATTCGCCTTTACAATTTTAATATTTTATATTTAAGTCCAATCGTAAAAAAAATATTTAAATATTTATGAAATAAATATTGTTTGGGTTTAATCTAATGTATTGTGTTGTTATAAATTATATTTTTGCGATTTTTGAAATTAATTGTTTGTCAATAGGAGATGGATGAAAATGTTGGAAGTGTCGTGTCGGTCGAGTGGGTAATGTGGGCACAGATGTATGGGCAGCTGGTTGGGTGTTGTGGCCACGACGGGCCGGCGGTCTCATGAGCGCGCGCCCTCGCGGCCCGCGCCCGCCACGGCGCTATGTCCACCAAGAGGTAGTCTTTCCCCGCCTCGCCATCGCCCTTCCGCCCTTTATCACAATTCGGCTCCAGCGCTTTCCCCATTCCCGACCGATTGCCAACGCCGGTCAAATATCAACCTTTCAATTTTATTTTTTAGCCTTGACATTGTTCTTATTCTATTCTTATTATATTTATTCTAATGACAGTGTTTTTTTCATTATTAACCCCTAATCGATAATTTTATAATATCGTTTTAACCACGTCCAACTAACTAATTTTTCGCCACAAATGGATCTTTTTTAAAACAATAGTCCATCAGCCATTTTTTTCTTCATATTTATTCAGAATATTTATAATTATGGAGCGTACAATCTCATTCATTTACCGTCACCAATATTATCTGTCACATATTTTAATCTGTAATTCGATATTTTTATAAAAATAATCACATTTAAATCGTATGCAGATTTAAATAACTGTTTTAAGAAAATATTCGCATATACAAGCTTAAAATATGTAAATAAGTCATATGCTGACGTACGCCATGAACCTCAAATATCCATACATTTTTAATTTCTTTATATTACAAACATGAATATTAGTAGTGTAATGTTTGATAATATGATGGAATATATTTATTAAAGGGAAAAAAGTCAATAAGACCAAACGAAGTATAAAATTGAAGTAAAATACTTATAGGTATTTTTACACAGTTCTGTATTTAACAACATCCATTCTGGTTTGAGAAGAAAGTGTGTGATTTAAGCGTTCAGTTTGTGATAATATAGAGGAATAAAATATGATTAATGAGTGCAAATATACATGGAATCGTATGCGAGACAAGGCCCAAATAAAAAACGTGAGAAATACGATTGATAAAATGAAAACAAAAATAAACTATTTGGAAAGACCGCTATACCATAATGAAATTCGCTTGAATGACGATATTAACTAAATGTTAAAGATAGCAATTAATATTGATATTCCAGAACTGGTCAACTTATAAGCTGGAGGAATTTCAGTACATAGACAGTTATCAAATTTTAAAACTACTAGTAATGTGTCGCTTTGCTGATAATAATCGTAAAACCAATTAATTCATTATCGCGTCACTGACCGTAAATTGAATCTTCACATTTGAATACTAATATGGTGCCATTAATTATCAGTTTCGACGATGTGGTGATGATGAATATATTAGTTAAAGCGAAAAGAAATGTCAATTTTTTTTATTTGGGGGAAAAAAATATTTTAATAGAAGCTGTACTTTATTACTCCATTAAATAATTTTCATTATTATTTATAATCGCCCTCTATAGATTAGGTAGCTTTTTAATGCCTCTTTCGTAAAATTCGGCCGGTTTTCCATTAAAGTAAGAATCCAAATGATTTTTCACTTGTTCAACAGAAGTGAATTTTTTATCGCGAAGCGAATGTTCTAATGACATGAAAAAAGGATAGTCTGAAGGTGCAATATCAGGAAAATATGGTGGATGTTCAGCACTTTGATTTTTGAGCATTTCCGCTTTTAACCTATCTAATTGTGCACAGTCACACTCTGCTGCGACAGTTTGACTAGGTTTTAATAATTTGTAATGGATTATGCCAAAAAAATCCCACCAAACACAAAGGAGGACATTTTCCAAGGATAATATTAGCCATTGTTCCAAGGCCATTGACGACAGCTTGTGCGGAATCCCAAATTCCTTGTTGTGTTTGTGTGTTGTGTTTGTTTTTTGTTGTGGAGTCTTCAAATGGTATTTTACTGTCGACCAGGGACAGCCGATGTCTAATGATAATTCCTTTATTGTTTGAAAAAGTAAGACAAAAACAACAGAGCTTCAAAATGACACCAACCTTGAGGTATTTATTCGACAGCAACCCGAACTCGCAAACTGACGGTAAAGCACCCAACAAAAAAATTGACATTCCTTTCCGCTTAATCTTTGATTGTAGTCCATTTAAAAATCCATTGTAATATCTTAATAGCATTTGGTGTAGGAGCGAATCCGAGATGCACATAAGCGTCACGAATGCCTTCAACACAGGAAATGAGGGACTGGACTCTTTGCATTCCAGAAAACTCTTTCCAGTAGAATCAAAAAGGTCTTCCAGAGTAGTTTTCCAATGTGTCCCGAAGAAAACTACTCAGTATTTACAAACCTCCCACACTCCCTTTCGAGATGGTCACAAAAGCATTTGTCAATATATTCATTCAGGAGATGAGCGTTCAAAATGAAACTAGAAGGTTATGCTACCTTCAATATCAAGCGAATGAAGAGGCGAATATATGCGAATATATACCACATTTCAAAGGCATCGCTGTTTCTCTTTCTTTTTTGCACTATGTTTCCACTCCGTATAAAAACACGGAGAATACAAGCGTTTGGACTATGCGGAGTTTAGTAGCTTTTGAGATTTTGCAGCAAAACAGAACAAAGGGTTAATGATGATGATCATCATTATCTCATGATTATCAAGCAACAAACGAATGAACAACCAGTACAAAAATAATGATACATTATTACGCTTTTTTAAATCAAATATTCCGCCAATAATTTGTTTATATTGGAGTGGTTATAAAAAGATCATCGATTCTAGAATGACATTAAAAATGAAAACGATGCGGCCAGTTTTTGTTTACATGTATAAAAATGGGCGATAGTTCTTATCTATTTGAAGTGGCATTACCAATTTTACTCTCGAGAGTCATATGTGTTGATAAGACTGAGGAATTTTATGTATTTGGAGATTTTTAATATCTTAATAAAGCCACAATAAAAAAAACCTTCAGTATTATATCCGAGGCACAGTTTCTAATGATTTTTTAATGTTATCGAAATATATCTTAAACTTCACCTTTGAACTGAGATTTTTAATTTTTGTAGTACAGGTAATCCCTGTTGATCGCGCGGGGTTACGTTGGATGGAAAAATATTGACGAATCATTCAGTACTGCATTGCAAAAATGAATCTATAGTTCGTTGCTTGGCTTGTCTTTGTGTACTACTAAAACCCCCGTTTTCTTTTTCGCGTCCAGCTCCCTCGGTATCCGCTTTTGCATTGTTACAAGGGAGTGGTTCGTTTGCTTGTTGTTTCTAGTGTTTGTTATGTTTCTAGTGACACATTTCTATCAACTGTGGTGATTCTAAGAGCACCCTGTCTCTGTACTTGTTTATTGTGTCGTTTCTGGACATCTTCGATCCATCGATGTTCGGCATCAAGCTTGCCAAGGAATCAGACACTTTTATAGCAGTTTTATGAAGTTTTAAGTCTAAATAAACGCCCAGATATTTGACGCTTCTAGAATATTCTATCAGTTGACCTTGCAGGTGCTCCGAATATGAAATGACTATGATGTATACCGCACTCGCCATTCGTAATAAATGGGGATTACCTGAACAACAGTGTATGAAATGTTTTTTTCGATGAAATAATGTTAGAACCGAAGTAATTAATATTATGTAAATTCAATAATATTCCATCGATACGAGGATAATTTTAATAGAAAGATAATGCCAGAGAGAGATTGGATGCTGTATGAAATTTGGGTTATAAAGGATCCTAATAATCAGTGTACAGGATGTGTTCAAAACGTAATGCGTCCAAATACATTAACAAAATCATGTATGAACATATTGTATTTGTATGATTAGTCAAAAATCTTGATTCACATTTGGTGGCGGAGGTGTTTCCAGGCCTGGAAGGTCTTCTTCAGGATGTCTGAAGGCGCTATGATTTGGCGCGTTATCGTAATGCAGTTTCCATGCGTCTTTGAGTTCAAATATTCCGGTACAATGCGATAAACGGTCGTTTTCATCATGTTTAGAATTTTTGCTATCCATTAAAGCCTCAGTCAGAGTTTAAACCGTCACGCACACGCGTCAACGACTTCCTTGAACGACTTGTGATATGGACGAACAATCCATCCTGCTGAATAGAAACGTTTCAGTGGTTGACTTCCCAAATTCCCATAAAAGTTCGTTTTAAAGCTAACACCCCCAAACTAATCCATAACGCAATGACGCGTTACTTTTTGAACGCACCCTGTACGTGAATGAATGCAAACCGGATGAAGATTACTAACAAATGAAACATTATGCCATCTTTGTCATAAACAAAGCGTTTTTAGGCCGTACAATTTCTAGTGAATGTCCCAAAATAATTATTGTGCAATCACGTTAGTTGGATTTGTATCGAAACATCAAGGCCGTCTACATATTATAAATATTTGGCTCATCTACACAATGTAATTAATGCGAATTTCTTCTTTTTAAATAAATTTCTTCGCTTGGCCCTTTAATCACTACGGCAGGGGCAAAATCTTTTAAATATGTGTATATATTCTTATATATATATATATTTATATGAATAGTGATGTATTGATTATATAAAAAGAACTGTTTAAAATTTTTCATTCAAACAACTTATCTGTTTTCGGTGGAATTAAATTACCATAGTGACGACATTCAGCTTGTAATATATCAAAAACCTACAGACGAGGAAGAAACAAAAATGCACGCAAACAGGTATCGTATTCCATGTTCTATATGACCGTATAACCGGCGTCGTCAGTCGACGATTGGGCGATGGGCTTAGTGAAATGCTTCATGATGATCATCGTGAGTATTTATAAATAAGGCCGACGGGTCTTTATTTTAGGATTTCATGGGTGGCAATCGAACCGCGACTATTCAACAGTTTTCGTTTAAAAACGGGGATTATAGCGACGATTTTAATTAAAATGTTTTTGGGCGACGAAGGAATTCATTTTTCTTTAAAGCCTCATCCTATTAATTGCATTGTAGTAAAATACACGGTAATATAATTCCACTCAGTATAATCATAGTGCGAGACTGATAATTTTTTTATTACGAATCATCAAACACACATTTCAAAAACAATGTTTGAATGGCCGATTGACCAATGTGTTTAAATGGAATGAAAGATTTTTGATAAAATCAGCCTTTATTTCCAGAATTTGCGTGTGTGCACTTCTCGGGATCAAAATTTGTATTGTTTTGCTAACCAGTTTTTTAACACTAAAAACATTTTATTTAAATTGTGAGTTTTATAATTTCAGTAGTTAAAACAATCTTATCTCATGTGGAAAATGATATTATCACACAAATTATTATCGCGTCCGGTTTTGCCGGACAATGTACATTATTATCAACATAAAAATTTGCAGCTTTTGCAGATAAACGATTTCTTTCGGAATTCCTACGAGCGTTTATTATAGATATTCTTGTTTTATTTTTATCAGCGAACTCAAAAAGTTGTCCGAGGAGAGTTTGACACGGCAACCGGAGGAAGTGTTCGATGTCATCTGTAAATTGGGCGAGGGCTCCTATGGCAGTGTCTACAAGGCACTCCATAAGGAATCCGGACAAGTCCTTGCTATCAAACAGGTCCCGGTAGATACCGATCTGCAGGAAATAATTAAAGAAATATCCATTATGCAACAATGTGACAGTCCATACGTTGTTAAATATTATGGGAGTTATTTCAAAAATACAGATCTATGGGTATTTATTATATTTTCGCATAAAATCACGTTATATTAGTCATCGTTTTTTCGCAAATTTAAATGAATGTATTTTTGTAGATTGTCATGGAATACTGCGGTGCTGGCTCTGTTTTAGATATAATGAGATTGAGAAAAAAGACTTTGTCGGAGGAAGAAATTGCTACGATTCTGTGTGATACACTGAAGGGCTTAGAATATTTACATCTTAGAAGAAAAATTCATAGGGATATCAAAGCCGGGAATATTTTATTGAATTCCGAAGGCCATGCGAAACTAGCTGATTTTGGCGTTGCTGGACAGCTAACTGTAAGTATTACTTATGTATTTTTTTAATAAATTAGTATAAATAATTCGGTCTTTCAATAAGGATGCTGTAAGAAATTCAATAACAAATTAAGTATGGAATGTAATGTCGTTCAAATATCCTCTGCGTTCAATTTTCGATGACTTTGTCGCATAAATCTGACTGAATTGCCTGAATGGCGTTCGTTATGTTGACTCTGAAGGCATCAATTATTTGCAGTTTATACGCACAGACCTACGATTTAAGATAATCCCAAATGATGAAGTCTGAAGCCGTTGAATCGTACAATCTCTGTGGCTGGTTTACGTCAATGCCACGTGAAATAACCATGCCCTCAAATCGCTCTTGCAGAATGTTCATCATAGCATGCGCTGTGTGTTCCGTTGTCCTGTTAAAACCACATAACTTCGGTATCCATTAGCCACAAGAAGTTGCTTGCACAGACCAAAATCACCGCACTAAACAGTGACTTTCTCAGGATGCATTTGATGCTGGTGTATCCCGAGTATCAACAAATCAAATGAATTTCAAGCATCCTTATTCAAGCATTCCGGATGGGTGTAAGACTCCACGATGCCCACCCATAAAACCCCAGAGAGGAGGAGCCAACCCTACACCCGTGGGCAACGGTTGAACCTCTGGGGTAATGATGTGGAGTAGAAGTGTGCAAAAGTAGCCTTGTCGGTTTGCTCATCAAATGTGAGTTGGGTACGCAGGTCACCCTGCGCTGCGTACCCATAAAAGGGTGTATGGAACAGCCGATTACAGTAGTTGGTGGAGACTGTCAAAGACTCAACAGGAGAGAATGGTCTTAGGCTATTCGATTGACGACTCGTCTCCATGCCTTCAAACTAAGGTTGGACTTGTGGTGGCAGTGACCCCACGGTAGTATATCCTTTGATTTAGCATAATCTTCATCCTTCCTCCTCCATTGCACTTTCGGATGCATGTAGTCCGAAGCTGATCTTCCTGCGGAAACATCGCCTCTTCTGGAAGTCGTGGAGCAAAAGAGCTGTGTTCCTGGATGCTCTGCGTGTAGCATTTCTCGTGGAACCAAAAAATCAATGAAAGACGCTCTCTGTGTGGCTAGTCCGGGGTAACTCGGAACAGACCACGCAGCAGCGCAGGAAATGGGATCAAATATTATAATGATCTCCCAATCCAGTTAGTCATTATCTGTTGACTGTCATCCCTATTGAAAGACCTTGTACATCACGTTATTAATTCATGAAATACAAACTTCATTGTACATAATCACGTTTAAACTTATGATTAAATCACACATTTTAGGATACCATGGCCAAACGAAATACTGTAATAGGAACCCCTTTCTGGATGGCGCCTGAAGTTATCCAAGAGATTGGCTATGATTGCGTAGCCGATATTTGGTCATTAGGGATTACCGCTTTAGAAATGGCCGAAGGAAAACCGCCCTATGGAGACATCCATCCTATGCGTGCAATATTTATGATACCCACTAAGCCCCCACCTTCATTTAGGGAGCCTGATAAGTGGTCTCCGGAGTTTATCGATTTTGTCAGTTTGTGCCTTGTTAAAAATCCTGATGAGAGAGCGACCGCAGGAGATTTATTAAACCATGTATTTATAGGTAACCAATGTAAGTTCGATGCTGTTTTGTATTGTAATTATGAAATATATATATATATATTTTTTTATATCAACGGCTTATATTTTAGGCAATGCAAAACAACCTAGTATATTAGGTCAAATGATAGCCGAAGCGCATGAATTGAGAGAAAATCAAGCTTATAGAATTATGGCTGCTAATGCAGTTCCACAAGTTAGGCAAACTCAACCAGATGATTCGGTAATTAGTTCTCAATGTTTTTCTTAATATATGCAAAGTAATGGCGGTTTGAATATATCTCTTAACGTATATTATTTTTAGGATGATGAAAATAAGGATGGGATAGGTTGCGCTGATAGTGGTACTATGCGGCATGCCACTGATGGTGGTGATGATGGAATGGGCGAAGACTGTGGCACGTTAGTACCTGGACGAGGAGGTACTCTTCTACCTGATCAGCAACCAGATCTAGGCACAATGGTTATCAATTCGGATTCTGATGAACCCACCATGAAACGTGAGTTAATTTAAAATAGGCATTATTTGTAAATTAATTTTTATTCATATTGGTAATATTGACAATTAAAAAATATTGGGTGTGTGAATAAGTTATTGCCGTTTTTCATGAAAATAAATCCTTTATTTTAAAAAAGTCGATTAAAATATCGCCCATTGCTAGTCAATATTTTCTCCCCTCTTTCTGGCAGCATTTGAATATAATATCAAAAAAACAATGCGTCTTTTGATGCTATCTAATAATCGACCCATTTTTGGTATGAAGTGCTGCTCATCCAGGCCATGAGTCATTAATCAGAAAAATGAGCAATGTCAGGAGAGTACAGTAGGTGGGTTAAACGTTTTCCATTTCATCGTTTCCAGCTAGGTTTTAATTGCTGATGCGATCTAGGGTAGTCATGCTGCAAAATCACCTAATTGTGTTTTTGGGCATATCGTGGCCACTTTTTCTTCCATGCTCGGCTCAAACACACAATTGCTTTTGGTGAAGATTCCCTGTGATGGTTCAGTTGGGTTAGAGCAGCTCATAATACATTACCGCCCAGCTGATCCCATCAAATACAAAGCATGAGCTTGGGACCATGGATATTCTGCTTTGGCGTCGCTGAAATTGCAAAATTCAACACTACGAAGAAAAAAAACCGGAATGATGCTAAAGATAGCTTCAATAGAGATGTGTCACCACTTAAGCTATTCGCACGCAATTGTTATTGTTATCGATGATGAAACGGCAGGAACTTATTCACACACCCAATACATAACATGTTAACTGTATATAGACAAGAGATTAATGCAAAAAATGCATTATTTTTAGTTTCTGACATTTCATTTGAGATTAAATGAAACCACTAGAATAAAACAATTGATTATAAAATTTCAAATGTTAACCCTTTAGCTCTCACATACGATAAACGAAACTGTACACACAGGCCATGATATTTTGAATATGATTTTAAAAAATAGTTTACAATTAATAGCATAAAAAATATATATTATATTCAATTGAGCCATATTTTTCTGAACGTCACAGGAGATATTATTAATGAATAATATGTAAGAATATAGCAACCAATATTAAAATGGAGGTTTATGGCTATAAACGCTTATGGCTTGTGGGGACAGGTTCTCAGTTTTTATAATAGGCACCTAACTAGTCGTTAAACCAGGCTCAATAAATGAACCTTAACACTGTTGATAGCACACAATGTTCATTAGTTTCTTTGGAGAATTTCTTATTGTTCAACTTGCATGGCATCTACTTTCTGTTGTTCAGCTATTTTTGGCTATTAATGTGATGCAAAAATAAAAGGACAGGGTTACCATGCAAACCTGCTAGTTTACTTCTGAAGGAGTAGATTTTGCAAAGGAGTGGTGATACTCAGCTAATGACGCCACTCCAGAACAGTCAAGGGGAATAATAAAATTGGTCAATGATAAGAATGTTGCGAATATCTTAATTATCAAAACAAACGCCCTCTCTCAAGACAACACAAACGATTTTTGATCCGATAGGGTTAATTAATTTTCCATAAGATTGTTTCGGGAAGTTCTTTAAACTACTATTTAGTTTTTAATGAATAAGTCATCTACAATATAAATTTGTTATTTTGCAGAACATGACACGGGAAAGTGTGACTACATAAAACCAAAGTATCGTCCCCTCTTTTTGGAGCATTTCGACAAAAAGGAACCTGATCACATTACAATAGAAAATAATGCCGGCAATGAAACGGACAGTAACATTATGATGGTTGTGAATCAGAATAAAAACAATATAAACGTCAACCACCACGGTGCGATACATCATCCGGCGCACAGGGAAGTCAACGCCATGGATCCTATTCATCAACCTACTAACTATAATCAAGTCGGCGATGACAGACAGAGGTTTTTTTCTATACCATAAAATATTTCATTGAATAATTGATACGTTTATATGGGTGATATGATTGATTTTTATTTCGCAGGCACGATCTGGGGAATGCATCACAGCAACAGCATCCGTTACCGTCAGCGCCAGTGCCTACTCCGCATCCCATTAATTTTCATCATGAAAATCAACAAAAATATCAAAGAGGCTTTGTGGACGGAGGAGATTTTGATTTTGTATGTATTGTTGATTTTGTAAAATAAAAAGTGTTTGTATCGCGTTTATAATTTTTTGATTATTCCAGTTGAAATTTCTTACGTATGAAGAACTTCAAGAGAGGATGTCGAATCTTGATTCAGAAATGGAGCGCGAAATAGATGAGCTTCGTCGCAGGTATCAAGCGAAAAGACAGCCGATCCTAGATGCCATGGATACTAAAAGGAAAAGACAGCAAAACTTTTGAACGAGGAGTTTCACCATTTTGTTTATGATCTGTCACAAAACTACCAGAACATATCATTTTATATTGGTTTCACAAGAAAAACATTGATATGCTTTTAATCTTAATTTGATAGATTGTTTTTTTAGCTCTATATCCTAAAGCTTTTTTACGAATATGATTTAGCAAATTGCTTGTGACATAATTAATTATTTTATCGTGGACTGAATAAATGTTTCCTTGAAGATTTCGCCTTCGTTATAACGTATCGGAATATCGTTTATATTCTGAAGAGTATTGAAAAGATATTTGATAGCCTGACAATCTCGAAAGTAACTATTTATTGTTGTACAGCATTCAGCGAGTGTTGCTGACGAATCGTTTCTAGAGAAATTTAACAGCGTTTTTGTCCGATTTTCTTTCAATTTGTAGCTTAAGCATTACAATAGTATTTTCTGAATGTGTAATTGTTTTAACGAACGATTAATTCAGCAGTATTATTATAAAATTTATCATCATAGTTTCAATCATCGCAATTATTAAAATTTAACTCTCACAAAGCAATATTTTCGTATTAAAAATATAAATATATTTCGTAACTATCTATTAGTTTATTTAATCGAATAATGAATTTTCACGAGTGACCATAAATTCACTTTGTACAAATTTCAACAGTTACAATTTGTATACGTAGTTATATTTTCAAAATAATTTACACATTAAATTATTCCTAAATTCCTAAAGGTTATTAACGTTTTTATATATCCAATAAGTGCTAAAACAAGATTAGTTATTTCTTTGACGAGTAACGTTTGATAGCGTTTCAATTGGTTTATTAACGAAACAATTTAACTTTACCTAGAATGTTATAATTAGCAAATGAGCATAAATGGAACGGAAGAAATCAAAGATATGTTTTTATATTAAGAATGATTATATATTACAGCATTTGTAATAAGTTGGTTTACTACTTATTTAAGTGCCTCGAATGACTGGTTGGGTTAGTCAGATTAGTTAATAATCAAAGAACTTCCTCCAAATTCTGGGCAAAGATATTTGTGTAAAATCTTACTAAAATTTAACTGACGACTTGAATCATCTGAGTTTTGTTAGTGATTGTAAAACATCTAGGGAGTGAAGCTAAAATCATTGATAGGAATGAGAATGTAGCAATTGATTGTAGTTTAAATTATAATATCACATAAAATATGTATTTCAAATTTTGTAATGAAAAAAGCATTTATATTTTGATTATAGCAGTAATTGAATTTAAAATATTTTCTTAAATTTATCTAAAGACTCCGAATTCTTATGCATATATGTTTGATCTCATTGTGTAATTGATGAATTTAAAATTAAATTCTCTTCGTGGAAGCAATAACTATTGGGATTGTAAGTATTTTGTAAATGGATTTATTGTATGCAATACTTATTTTAAGTTTATTAAATTTATAAATGAAATGTCTAATCAAACAAGTCATTATTTTCTTCAAGAAAGCTTATTTATTTAAAACTTGAACAAATTATTGCTAATATTCTTAGTATAGCCATCGTCGGATGGATAACAATACGTTTAGATATTGAGTATGGTTATTTAAAACAAAAAGGCTTTATATAAAAATACTGTGTTCAGTGTTTGTTGGTGGGACGACAGAAAAATACATCTGCCGGTTTGTGTGAGTTGTGTACGCACTTGGACCAAAATTTTAGACTCGTCGATGTCTCGTTTGTTGTGTTAAACCATCACAATCCTATGGGTGCCAATAGTATATATTTTTCTAGCCATAAAATGCAGTGTTATAAAAGCCATATTAGTTTAACATTAAGTAACTTGCAATCAAAAGAGTGTTTCTGTACAAATTGTATGAATAATTAGAAATTATATTTTCTTTATATTATTTTGTAAGAGTGCATATTTTAATTTTATATAAATAACAAAAGCTCAAAATCTAGACCCTATTTCATTACAACCATTTTTATATCCTGTTTTTCCTGAATTCTAAAATCCTAAACAAAAATGGATGCCAAAGTTCGTTTTTTTAAAGACTCGCATATGAATCGCATGTCGTGAAAGAATTAATATTTTATTATATGATTTTTTTTCAGATTTTATTAATCATCGTGGTTGATGTAACCACTTGAATGTCTGAAGTAGGAATTGCTGGAAGAATTTCAGAGTGAAAATTATGATTTTTATCAAATCATAAAAAGGTAGGTTAACCCTCTGATTAATGAGCTAAATTTTATAGCGCAAACGCTCCAGGAGTGTTTAAACTTAAACAAAAAAAATTAACAATTAACCCTATCAAACCGGACTGGAAGCTCTTTCAACCAAGATAAGGCGAATTTTGTTCGTGTTGTCTTGAGAGCAGGCGTTTGTTTTGATAATTAAGATACTTGCATCATTCTTATTGTTGACCAATTTTGTTATTCCCCCTTGACTGTTCTGGAGTGGCGTCATTAGCCGAGTATCATCACTCCTCGCGAGCATTCAAGAGGTGTAAAGTACGAAAGTAAATTAATTAAATAGAAATTATTATTATATAATTATTTAAATAGAAAATTGCAGTTGATGTGATTTGTGAAATGAAGGATAGTTTTAGTTGTGGGAGAATAACGAATAAACAAATTTTGAGGATGCTATATCCTGTTTATTGTCTTCTAAAAAATACAAAGCTTTCTCTATATTTAAATACATCATATCTTATGAATCATTAAGGCACTTAAAAGTTATTTGTTCATATTTTCAAATATAAATACGGTGACCAGATTGTGGTTTTTGTTCTTAAGATTATATTTTTGCAGCAAGTTTCCTCGTATATTTTAAAAAACAAATTATTTTACAATATGCACAATAAAATTTAGCAGCTTCCAATCGAAACGTTTATCATAACAAAAATATAAATACTAAATAAAAACTGACCATTTTGGAGCAGTCATATTAAATCACATTTGTTGAAACGCATAACAAATCACAAATTTTGCTATATTTAAACACCTAAATTGCCTTTTTTAAATTTATAAATTTCGGTCCGCGAAAGAAATTATCCATAATAATTCGTTCATACAGTAGGTAACTAAATTATTTTTTATTCGTATTCTATGAATTTTGTATTTACAACAGAAAAATGCTTTCCTTAATACGTAATAAATATTCAACAAAAACTCACAGTAACATTTATAAACATTCATCCATACGTCGTCTTATCAACTAGATCAAAGATTTACCTTCTTATTCTGACTATAGTTTTCCTATTCAAACATCATCATGTTAAACATAAAATAAATAATGTCCGTCTAATCTCCGCAGCCTAAGCCGGCTGACCAATTACAAATACCACCGACGGGATCAAAACTCAATCCTTTCGGACAAGTATATTCCCAGCCGTGCACTTCACCGTTTTCCATTCTAGCGCACGATATGAACTTCTTGCATGATTCAGGATGCGGGAAATTACCTTGATCCAAGCACTGTATCGAACCTGCAATATGAACATAAATATAAATACCGAAATCGTATATTTATAATATACTAGCTGGTACCCGGCGCGTTGCTGCCACAGAAGAAATAGTTCTAAAAATACCATTTGAAATTTGAAAGAGTTATCTTGTTTAATTAGCAATGATATAAATAATGATATTTTTTCCGACAATTAATACATTTATTGATATTGAATGATATATAAAGAAAAAAATATTAAAAGCATACATTTTGCTTACTTAATTGTTCTGTTAAGTGCTTTAGGGTAGACAATAGTTTTGGTTTTTCAGTCTTTAGCAAATACAAATAAATTTCTCGGCTGTCCGACGTGGATTTTCCAGATTCAATCCACACACTGGAAGTGCCTTGTTGATGGTCATTGAGAATGCAAGTCCAACGGGGAGCTGCAGTCGTCTCTTATCAAATGGCATATCGATGGGCATCAGCACATCTTTCCATTAAGAATACATAGTTGTCTCGATGATATTCGGCATCAGTTTCTTCATAGTGAGTCTTGTTCCAATTTGTACGGTGGCACATCAGGAAGATCCAACGAATTTAAAAACTTGATTGGATAAGGAACAACTTGGTCTGCATTCATGGCGCTGTCAATCGATTTGTAGGTAACAGAATCGCTTGCAATTTGTTCTTGTATTGTGTGGTTGATTTTATTGACGTTAGTGTTTTCTGCTGCCAAAATAGTATGCTCGCAAAGCCAATAATGATTTTTATAATTACTAAAAATCAACTTTCTTTCTGAAAAAAACTTTCTGAATGAGTAAATCGATGGATGGCACAACAACGCAAAAGTTCGATGGAAATGAAATAAACTTGGTAGCATCAACATGCACTTTTCCTTCACCAATGTTCAATAGTCGTTTTAAAAATGTGGCTGCCGACGCATCACGCTACAAATGTGCGCGCATATTTGTCTTTAATGTCAGTTTTCGCACGTCTCTCCAAAGATGCGATGCTTTGAGGCAAGCATCAGTTGGTATCGATGAAAGCATCACTGGAAGAGGTTGTCGAAAGTCGCCACATAATAAAATTAGAGCGCCACCATTTGATCGTAAGTCTTTAAGAATTCGATCAAGCATTGCATTCGTCCCACCATAATCACCTTGCAAATTTTCAAAACTTTAGCTATGTCAGAAACTTTAGGAATGTTATATGTCGGAGCTTCCAATAAATTTGAGTGCCAAATGCGCTGTTCGTCCACCATCTAATAATGTTGCCGCAATACCTAATGAAGCAAGAGCTAAAGCAATTCTATTTTGAGATCGAATGTGAGCCAATAGTAAACTGATGAGAAACGTTTTTCCAGTACCGCCAGGCGCATCAAGGAAGAACAGATCATTTGTAATTGTATCGTAGGTCAATTTTTGTTCCGCAAGCAAAAGTTGTTCGTTTGCTTCGACAAATGCATCCAAATCATTAGCATTGTACTGCTGTTCAAGTGCAGAACGAATTCTTGTTGAATGAATTCTTTGATGTTGATGGTTAAGCAAATGTCTTCGATTTCGATCAGAGCTTGATTGAAAATATTGACCGAAAACTCAATGGAATTATCATTGCTAACGGTATGTAAAATGTCTTCGCTCAAATCTTCTCTGAATTTTTATCACAAATCTTTTGGGTTGGATGGCGAACATGTGGTTAAAATGATGGCGAACAAAATATAGATTTCGATAGCCTTCATCACGCATCCCTTGCTTACGTCGTTGAAAATTCTCGGATGTAGTATTTCATGTATAATAGTTAGGAACTTGTGCGTACAATAGCGTCTCTGCAAATACAACTTCTTCACACAGCGCAAGTGTTGAGCAATAACATTTCTTGCAGTGTCTGCCTTTGTCCATTTTCAAGATGAACACTGAGATGAACAACATCCGGATTGCGAATGTGAATTGAGAAGCTCAAAATAGGCCAAAGAGCCCAGTCACTACTGATATATCGACTTGTTTGAAATTGAGTTTGAACTCGATCGTTGCGCGCATCAGGTCTTTCAATACTGCCATATCACTGCCTATTTGCATATGTATTTGATAGATTTGACTGAACGACAATCTGCGACGTTGGTATGCGCTTTGAATGTTTTCGATGAAAAAGGAGATCCATCTATTGTTGATTTCAACGTCAACATTTCTTTATCTGATTGCTGCTGTATGACCTCCTGCGTCTGTATTGCAGATATCCGTCATCAGGTGGTGGATGCAATTAAACTTTGCCATTCCTGGTGTTTCATTGTTAAACTTAAGTGAACCGCAATACTCACACACATTATCCGGTACAATCCTGTTAACGGGGGGCAAACATATTGTTATTAAATAAAATAATTATTCATTTGTTTCTTGTTTTTTTAAAAATTAAATTTAAATTAAAATCTGGTTAGGTTAGGTTTGTTTGTTTTCTTTGTGTCGAAATGAAGGCGTTTTCAATTTACCAATAAATTATATATATGCTCCCAGTTAACAGGATTTAACCTTTATCCATTTTATACTGGGATGCAAACTGTAATCGTAATGAATATCATATTGAAATGCAGCAATATTCAAATAAACATGTACTTTCGATTCTCGTTGTACGTTGGTCGTCTGATTCTGATCGGATAGCACTCAAACATACTTTTTCGATTGTTACAGCATGTCGATGTTCTGATTCTGATGTGCGTGAATAAGCGATTTGCTTCATTGCTGCGCTGGTAGATTTACTAAGTGACGAACGTTTGGGCGGCATATTTTTTGATGAAGCATTTAAAAAGTGCTTGCGATAAATAATTTGGATTTAATTTGACTCACGCCGATGGTAATAATGCACGATAACCTGCAAATAACATTGACGTTTGACGTTTGCTATTTGAATGCAGGCGTATGTCTATGGTACTTTGCCGTTTGACGTTTGCTCTTTGATTTTAGGCCATTGTCTATGGCCATGTGTATGACGACACACACGCCACCTGCTGCAACTTGTAGGTACTATATACCTATAGCCTTAGCAACGCCTTAGCAACGCATAATCTCAAACACGTCAGAATCAACAACTTTCACACATTAAGTTTTGAATTAAAAATCTACTGTAAGTTAATTGTACTATGCCTATGTCACCCCCTGAATCCTTGGCATTAAGTGGACCAAGTTTTATTTCAATCCGATGAACGCGCATATCAACCCATTTCGCCCGAGCATAAGCCAAGAAACGCAACTTATTTTTATATATTAGATAAATAATTATAAATACCTGAAGTTTGAAGAATCACTTTTTGATTGGGAGATTTTGAGACGATTCGCACATCATCGTCGTCATAATATTCGTAATCCACGAACGTTCTGTAATGTTTTACTACGTGTTCTATCTTTTGATATTCGTCTCTGTTGTGTTGAGGTCTTCTTCGACTGACGACTGGCGTCGGTGATGCTTTCGTTACATAAGGAGTCACCGTGGTCGATATGCGACGTGTCTTCGTTGGTATCGTGAATTTGAAATGATTCGATCGTTGAGTAGTGGAAACGAAATCTATATAAAACAAATAAAATAATTTAACAATATTTAAGGCCGTATAATTTGTGTAAATGTAACTATTTAAATATTACCATTTTGATTGACGATGGGCGAAGCTGATGAAGCCAGTAGATATGCCCTCGTAAAATGTCTATTGTCGATGAAATCGGTTTCACTCTGATCGTCCAATGCATAGGATGGAATTGTCGGTAACGGAGCTGATAATAGATGATGTGCTACTACGGCAACGTCAGCCGTTACGTCTTCCACGTTCGAATCTAAAATGTACGTTTAATTATGGCATTTGTATGGGAATTAATTTTAATTGGGAGACGATTAAAGATAAATACCATCGTATTTGACTTCATTCTTGCTCGTATCAAATGTCTTTTCTTGTTGCACCAACGTTTGATCTTCTTTGATGACTGAGCTGTATATTTTTTCTTTCGTCTGTTTTTCTTCCTTTATCTGTTTTTCTTCCTTTGTCAATTTTTCTTCTTTTGCTTCCTCGGTAACATTCAGAATAGAATCATTATTTGCTACGGGTTGAGCTAATTGATTCGGTTTGATGCTCGACAATGGACGCTTTTGTACTTTGATGACTTTTCTTTTGTTCGGTATCACTTGTACATTTTCTTTTTCTTGATGTATCGTCGAATGCGATTCTTGGTCGTTCTCACCTAATAATGCAAATTGTTAGTGATAATCATTATACAACATATTTTGTGTAGAATTTGGATAATTTAAATAATATTACCTGAGCTTGTTGAATCTTGAGATGAAGCATTTGTGGTGACGGTCGTTTGAGGGGTGGTGGTCGAAATTGCTAACGATGGTCTTCGTCTGAGGTTTATGCGGAAATTCTTTCTGCTTGATGTTTCCGGTGATTTAGTAGTGGTTGGCAATGCGGTTGTGGTTTTGGTCGCTGTAATCAGAATACAATAAAACATGTTGTAAATACCACATTTTGTCTGTTTTTAAAAAATATAATGAGGACAGGATATTAACTGGAAAGCTATCAGGATTGAACTGCTAACTCAATTCTGATAAAAGAAAACATTCCACAAGACTGAGTCAATGTAGTAATTATACTTGCTAATAAAACTGGAATGCTGAGTGAGGTCTACTTTTCAATACAAATCATATATGGCCATCACGTTTATAGCGAACAAAATTTTATATCATTAAAAATAATGTCTAAAATTACTTCAATTAATATTCTTGATTGTGTTCATTAATGACTGCATTACATAAGCTGCAGTTAGCATTTTAACACATCACTCAATAAGTTCGTAGGATGACATATAGCTGGCGCCACTATTGACATATCCATATGATATATAGAAAGTATCAAGCTTTAAATAATACATGCCAAATTTCTTAATAATCTGAGCGATATTGCTGAACATTCTACTCGCCCAAATTCAGCACTTGTTACAGAAAACATAATAAAAGAGTTGCATGAGATAGCTGACATCTTAAGATATAAAAAAGGCAGTGTATTTACTATTTCGCATCAATATTTGTCCATGAGAAAGCTCCGTACGAAGTGGGTAACAGGTTTGCTCACAGTCGATCAAAAACGTCAACGCGTCAACAATTCGGAGCGCTGTTTAGAGCTGTTTCAGCGGAATAAAAGCGATTTTTTCATGCGAAATGTGACAATTAGGGAATCCAATCCCGAGCCAAAATTTCGATCCCGGGATTTCATTAGACAATCGCGGGACCAGTCCCGGGATCCCGGGATTGGGATTTTCAATATTTTAAGAAATTACCTTGATGAATTTTATCAAAAATTACTAATAAGTCCATTTGTTCAATATAAAAAATCACTTGAAGGCCAAAGAATTTTATTTATTTAAGAAAAGATAAAAATAAAATTCAAAAATAGATAAATAAAACACTAAAAAATTCAAATATTATTTTGAAAATATGCCCGAAGTAACATTAACATTAAACGTTAGTGTTTCGTCATTTAGTCTGGATCTGATTTTGGAAGTCAGACAACTTGCTGCTGAAAATACACGCTCAGCTTCCACACTCGTTAGAGGTATCGTCATCAGATATTTAAATGCTAGGTCGAATTGATGACCATATGAGCCCTCATTTTCAAATAATACCATCAATGTGACTGATAAAATTCCTTTCTGCTGAGACACAGACTAAAAGTCGCAAAATTCCCGATTTTCCGACAAATTATTTATTTCCGTCGCTACAGATGAACACTTATATACTATAATACTTTAATGTGATTCGTAATTATATTATGGAGGTATATAAAAAATTTGAACCCCGTATCTATTATATTTCATATCGATATTATCATTATTAGAGTCGAGGTGTAGTAAATACATCACCGGTAGGGAAAGTTTAATATAACAATTTGAAAAACATACATGTACGCTATATATGTATACATAGATTAGACAGTCACTATGTGACACCTATGTGTCGCCTAAGTTCGCCAATTAGTAATTACGCCACTGTTTCCAAGCGTCCAGATTTCGTCGGGAATGTCTCGATTTAGTAGCCTTTATCGTGTTGGTGAGATGTACGATTTCTGTTAGATAAAAATTTCAATCCCGGGATTTTCGGGATTACGTTTTCTAATCCCGGGATTCTTAAGTACCTAAAACTGTCCGAGATCCCGGGATCCCGGGATTGGATTCCCTAGTGACAATGGATGAAATAAGGATCCATTACTACACTCCAGAAGTTGTTTGCTAAAAGCGTTGAAATAAATATACAGTAGACTCACGATAATCCGATAAACGTTTTGCAAGGCAGTGTCTGATTGTCCAATTTGTTGGACTATAGAGTACTGCCCCCGACCCCTTGTAGTCCGGAATTTTTCGGAAAGGAGAACTTTTAATTCGAAAAATTATGAAAATGACGAGATATACATAGGAGAATATAAGGTTTCATATTATGGAATAACGTCATAAAAACAATGGCTATAACAATTGTAAAAAATAAAATATGTTAATGTCATCAAACGTATTCCATGACGATTTTTAAAGCGTATTAATTATTCCTCGCTAGCTAAAATGATCTTTGTAAAACAACTTGTGCTTTTTTTAAGTCCATTTTAAGAGCCGACACGAAAATAAAGACAACAACAACTTCGACCGATTGCAAAACCCACCCGGATAAGTCTTCTTCGGACAACTTCGTTTTGTAACGAGAGTTCGTAGTCGTTCTGTAGACATGTACTGGTATTGCGTCCGTTCGCGAGGCGTTCATTCGTCATGTCAGCGGTCTCAAAAGCAGACCGGTTGGACACAGACCTTGTGGCCACTTTGTTCTCTTTTAGAGCTTTATGCGGCATTTTCGAGGATAAATGCGTACCCGAGGCCATCTATATGATCACGGAAGCCCATCAGAGACTAACTTACATAGATGGCTCGCGGCAAATGTGGTTATATATCCTACGAACTTATTGAGTGATGAGTATATTTGTGATCATATAAAGGGGATGACGACATTTGTTATGATTTTCTTGAGACACTTTCTAATTTGAATTTAAGCATCGCTGTGGGAAAAATATAATGCCGGGCGTCCTGAATGCGAACGAGACCACTTTAGCATTTTCATTATTCGCTAATGTCCTCTTTATGGCCATCACGTATCGCTTCTGCAAATCTGCATTATGCCTAACTATACGGTCGTCAATTTGAATAGATTTATATAATGGTCCGAAGCGCGAACAGCTCGAGCGAAAGATTTCTGCAATCGGCATACATGAAAGCCGGATCGCCAATTTTGATATGACACAACGTTGTGAGAAGTGCTCCAGATTTAACAGCCGCTTTGTTGTGCGTTTTTTCTAATTGCAAAATGGGTCGCTTTTTTCGGAAAACGGTCGCCCCCGCGTGAGAAATAACTAACGTGCTGAAAATCTATGGCGAAACCAAAGTTTTCCTTCGGATCGATTGAGCAATCGGCGATCGGATCGAAGCTCTCCACAATCTTTCGGGTGAAAGTACATAGATATTTCTGAAGATGCGACGAGGATGCTGATGATGCAAGAAATTCGAGAATGCCTCAGCCGCAATAAATATGGGAAGCGATTTGATTATGTAAAAATAAAAATATAAACGCATAATGTCGATTGGAGAAAGCGGTTCTATAGTAATTTTACACATGCGCGCCATTTACGAACCACTCGTGGCAGCTTTGACTCGACTCTTTTTTTCGATAATTAAATTTCACTCGAGTTGACATTTATGTATGTGTCTTTTTAAATTCGTAGAGACTTTAGAAAATCGAGCCGCCATCAGACTTAATTAATGGCAATGGATTTATTCCCATGGAAGCGCTCATGAATGATCGTTTAATCAACGCGTCCGGTTCAACAATTACTCTGCACGTTAAAAAAAATGTTTGCTACGAATCTGACATTTAGTTTGAATCGTGCAATCATAAATGTATCCGGGATGAACTACTGCCATTGATAATAGCAATAAAAACAGGGCTTCGAACCGGAACCGAACCGGTACGAAAATATCGTTTTTAATACACAAAAACATTTAAAAATTCAAAAATGATTAATTCTGAGCTAGAACGAAAACCAAAATGAAATAATAACGGTTCGCAGCCCTGATAAAAATTTAATTGCTAATGATGAGATATCAAAGTTATATTAATGACTATCACATATCAATAGAACAGTCTCGGTTGCGGACCCGAAATAAAGGGTGCGAGCCCGCTGATTATTACCGGCCGCTGAGAAGGGTCTCTACGACCTGACAGAGGTCCTGTCTAAACCCTAAATGCCCTAAAACAAGAGGGAGTTGCCACAAGATTTCTGTGTCCAACCGGTCCGAATTTCGGATAACTGACATATCGAAAGAACGCCGCGCGATCGGACGTCATGCTAGAACATGTCCACAGAATATGGTCTGCGTCCATGAACAGATCTTCGCATGCACATACCAATTGATCCCAGCGATACAAAAATGGACCTCGCGTAAATACGGGGAGCTCACCTGACCCAGATGCTGACGGGACATGGATGCTTGTCTATTTAAAATTGGCAAGGATGACGCGATGACGCAGAACACACCGTCTTCAAATGTGAGGCGTGAAACCCCAATCATATCCAACATGGTCACCACAATGACCAAAACGAAAGATAAGCGGAAAGCGTGGACGAATTTCGCTTCTATTTCGCGTCGTGCGAAAGAAAGGAAACAGAAAAAGAACTAGAAGAGCGAACACCGGTTCGTAGAAAAACAAACCCACTCCCTAGAAGTAATGCGAAAGCGGATTCCAAGGGGTCGGTGGAGAAAAAAGGGTGGGGGTTTTAGTGGGTAGGAATTCCATACTACCATGGTTTTTAACCATAGTGTCTTTTTGAAGATTTCCCCCTCCCAAGAGAAAAAAAATAACTTCTTCCTTTAGGGCTACACAACAACATAAGAACCCTCCTCTGACCCGAGCTGTATATTGGTCCCGCTATTCATTCCAGGTCGCTATTCATAGATACATTAATATATATATATATAAATGAGAAAACAATAATTATATATATTATATGGGGTTGAGAAACGCTTAGAGTTCGCGGCCCCGAAAAAAAGGTGCGAGCACACTGATTGTTATTGATCGTTGGAAGTGGTCTCTACGACCTACCAGAGGTCCCGTCTAAACCCTAAATGCCCTAAAAATTAAAGGGAGCGGTCACAAGGATTCCGTCTCCAACCGGTCCGAATTTCGGACCACTGATACATTGAAAGAGCGCCTCGCGATCGGACGCCATGCTTGACCACCTCCACAGAATATGGCCGGACACTGCGAGATCGGTGAAAGCCCAAACCTGGACGTCCAGTGATCCGGGACGACCCAGTGATATCTCAGGCGGTGCATAACCTAACTAACTAAGTCCGCTATCGGGATTTCCCTGTCACCGATTACCGGGTTTTCGGCGAGAAATTTCGCAACTCTCCTTTGGGAATACTTTAAATCACATGTCTATACATCGCAAACAATTGATGCCTTCAAAGTCAACATAACATTCAGTTATTTATGAATCGAGTAACATTTGATGTGGCAAATTTCATCATTAATCTCTAAATTCATATTTTTCCTACTTAAACGAAATCTATTTCTAGCATTGTTGCAATAATTCAAAGTAATATAGTAGAAATTATTTATTTTACAATGTTTTCAATTTAGGGAATCCATTTGCGCGAATTGTGCAATTATCGCATAAAACTATTCGTGCAAATCGATTGGCACGATTTTTCGAATTGCTGAATTTAGATTCACTGGATTATAAATTTGATAACGGATCAAATCTGGATGTTATTTTTTAGATGCCCAATAGATGTCCCTGTCTGAAAAAAAAATATTTTGAAGAATTATTTCATTCGTTAAAAATTATAGCTTTTGATGTCATATATTTATAAATTTCTATAATTTTAAAATGGTTAATATTAACTATTCACTTTCTGATTATTTGACTTGTCAAACAAATTTATTATAATCGCTGTTGAATGGCAAAACTAACGACTAATGAAACATGCAAAATTACATTAGCAATTTTCGTTTTAAATTTAAAAAAATAATAATTTCCACATGGTGAAATCTCAACATCTTCGCAGAAAATAATCGAATGATAATTTAAATAATTATTTTGTTAGTTTTGATTTAAATTCATAGATGGCAGTGATTTTTCAAATTTATTAAATAGAAATTGCATACATTCAAAACCATAAATTTAGCATCTCAAAAGTGCATTCGATTTATCGTCCATCAGCAGCATTTCAGTATTCCTCAAACATTTCCGGTGACACTGTCGAAATAATCGTACATTGCGTGAAGTTTTACATAAACGCCGTAATCGTCCAGGACAGGTGGCTACCGTTGCATAATATTATGCAATGTCGGTCAATAAAAAAACGACATTTTGCGAACGATGAATGATGCATTACGAAGTCAAAAGGCGTGGAAGTTTGCATTAATTCACTGTCCAGCTTCGAATTACAATAGACGCTTTCTTCACGGCGACGACTAGAGAAATTGACAATCCAACAAACGTTGTAAGCAGATGCTGAATCAATTCATTCATACGTGTGGCAATCGTTCTCTGATCTCCTGTCGAAGATGTTAGCATCAATTCAATTCATTTGCTGCCAGTGTCAAAGCATCATTCTTTCGAGCTAATGGCATCACGCGACATCGAAATTAGCCATAATTACACATTAATTATGCTATATAACCCTGGATGAATTTCAAAATTGCTGATTGCACAGTGTAAGAGATTCAATTTCATGGTACATCTTGGATGCTTAATGATACAAAACGCGCACGTTGGAATAAATACAGATACAATTTAAGTGAAAGCCAAAAACACAGATGATTTATGCGAGGGTCATCCAGAAAGTAAGGTTACAACATTTATATACCCACGTCTCATCCCTCGCCAAGATAGAAATCAGAAAAGCTTCCACCTCCTGTGCAAAATGATCCAAAAATTCATGCACATGAATTTGACGATGCTCCAGTGTAAGTATTCTGGGCATCTATCTCACACAAAACTTCTTGTAACCAAGTTTTTCCGACACAATACCAACAAGAAGACTTCGACAAATGTCAGGAAGTTCTTCGTGAAGGTCATCAAGCATCCCACAGCGATACTTTCGCACTTGTTATTCAATTTTTTGCATAAATTCGTCAAAAATCACTGATGATCGTTGTGAGTATCAGTATGGCCTTCTCTGAACAATCTAACCCACTTCGTAACATGTTGTCAACTCATTACAGCACCAATATAAACTTCCACAAGATTCCGATGGATATTCATGGCGGTATTGTTCTGCAAATTTTAAAAACGGATGACGGGAGCGCGCGACGACCTCTCCATCGGAAGAATTCACTATGGCCGAACAAAATGGCTGACAAACACGCGGGACCAAACCAACTGATCGTTAGGGTCCTCCCCTTACACGCCAGGAGCACCATCTTCGTATATCGAATTAAGCACACTTGGGTCTGTTTTTATGCGACATGCGCATAAAAAAAGACTTGAACTACAAAGAAAATTGAGGGATAGATTCCATTATTTTTAAAAACCGCATAACTTCAAATCAATGCTATAGAATGTACCAAAAATCGCATAGAAAAATTGACTAGCTTCTTGTATAATCTTTACAATAAAGGGGGGTAGGAGTTTTTTCCACTCAAATATCGTCTTCTGTTTCTTCGATGTCATATAACATCAAAACAATAATATCATCAGAAAAAGTATCAAAGCCTTCTCCACCGTGTTGATTTGCCAAAGTAATGATTTAAGGATATTGAGGAAAAATCTCCGTGCATGATTTAAGTTTCCACATATTTCGATCGATATGATTTCAAAATTGAAGACAATCTAATATATAAAAATGAATGTTTGTTTGTCCGTATTTAATGGGCTTCCATATTGTTTATCCGATTGCGATAAAACATGATCAACTTATTGTTTATACTTGCGGGAATGATATAGGCATAATAAAAATATTGTATGGATGCACCATGTTGGCGTATATTGGTCCGGCGAAATGAAGTTTGGGTGTGGGGACGAAGTAATGATTATTTCGAAATCTGTAACGAATGTGGGCTAAATCACTTTTCCAACAAGAATTCAAAGAATTTATTCGCATAAAAAAAAGCTTTGTCCTCTATAGAAAAATGATGGATAGGTGCCTTTATTTTTTAAAATCGCATAAAAAAGATCCGCATAAAAACAGACCCAAATGTCTCGAAGATCGACTTAACCACCGTATTGTGAACGCAGCCTAAACTTCATTTCACCATACCAATATGCGCCAACATGGTGTATCCATATAATATTTTTACTATGTTTATGTTATTCTCGCAAGTATAAACAATAAGTTGACAAAGTTTTATCGCAATCGGATGAATGGTATGGAAGCGCATTACATACGAACAAACAAATATTAATTTTTATATGTGAGAAGATTGCCTAATTTTTTTATCATATCGATTAAAAAAATACAAAAATACATAATACATATCCTTAAATTTTAAACTCAAATGCATCTATCATTTGAACAACTAGCTAAATGACTTTGGTGATGAAATATCCACAAAATTTGTCAGGAAGATGTGGTTTAGATCAGGTTTAAAAGCTGGCTGACCAAGACAAAATGTGAAAATCACTGAAAACCTAAGTAAGCAAAAGATTTAATATAAAATGTTATATAATAAGAAGAAGAAAGCTTAATGATTACCAGAGCTTTCATATTGAATTACACAAAAAGAAATCAGAATACTTGTTATCTACCCTGAGACATAATAATTCACGACACAACCACATTTTTCAAGAAAGCAAACCGGTTTTAATCCGGAGACGTCTATATATGTTTTAAAAAAGACATAAGACGCATCATAAAACATGCAATAAAATGTTTAAAGCGGAAAATTAGCGGTTTGCCCATAGCATAACAACCTTCTTTGGAGTTGCGGTTTTCAAGGTGCAAATCGTAATGATGTCTAATGAAGAAAAACGATTTTATGATCAGACCAAGATTGAGAAATTAATAGATATTATTAATGAGTTCGATACAAATATGGTTTATTACAACAACAAAAAATGATTAGAAATCATAAAGTGCTGCAGAGTTTCGCCACAAGTTCTCCGGAATAAATTTACCATTGTAGCATGTAATGCCACTCAAAACCTGTACTTACTTGCGCATATAGAATTTCAATAAATCAATACCCGTCGGCGGGTTGTTATTGTCATACAAGAAATGTGGACATGTGAAAAACGACACTATTTATAAAATGACCTAATAGACGGTTTCGACATTCCGTGAATAATTGCAAGGAAAATGCGCGCATATATACGCACTGTCAATCGAAATTACTCAACTCCTGACACACGTGACAAACGACGGATTTAACACTTTTCGATCTGCAATCGTGGCGGATGGCGGACGTAGAATTTCAATACGACCAACCTGTTTCTTGCGTTTGTCGCAACGAAAATGGACTTGAACTCGAGCACGCCATCGCAATGCGTTCCGGCTTTTGTTGAAATGAGAATAAATTCGCGATCCGAATCATGGTCACCCCATGGCGATGATGGATGATCAGCTCTGGCAGCCGAAATTGTCCGAAGCGCATTTACGGTGTAAGTGTCGGTTGCACAATCGCTGGTTCTCATTGCGCAATAATGACCCCTGAACTGTTTTTTTCGTCCAAGTTTGGGATCAAACAAAAAGCGCATTTAATAAGGCAGTTAAGAAAAATTGCTGTGCTCAAATGACGGCGATTTTGAAACAGGTTCGAGTCAAAATCTTAGACAAAATGAGCTGATCGTGCCGATTAATTCAGCAGTCAATTAAATACGAGATTGCATAATTTAATATACGTTGAAAGGAATGTTACAAGACATGAGCTAATTTAAAATCATCATAGATGCTATATTTGCTTGTCCGCCACTTATGGTCGTACAGATCCGTTTATCTGTCAGGACCGTCGCAGCGTGTATGAAGCTTGTATTTAAATAAATAAACACTGTCGATAGCACACAATATTCGGTAATTTCTTCAAGTGAACATAAACAATACACTTGAAATCGATTCATTATATCATTCGCATATCATTATTAGTCGATAAATTTGGGTTCATGATCTATACAATTGTACGTTGAAGGCTACTAAATCGAGACATTTTCACTGAAATCTGGACGCTTAAAAACAGCGGTATAACTACTAATTGGCGAGCTTAGGCGACACCTAGAGGTAGTAACTGTCTAATCTATGTATACATATATACAGTACATATCAAATTGTTATATTAACCTTTCCATACCGGTGATGTATTTACTACACCTCAACTCTAATCATGGAAATATCGATATGAAATATAATAGATATGGGGTTAAAAAAATTGTATTCCTCCGTAATATAATTACGAATCACATCAAAGTATTATTGTATATAAGTATTCATCTGCAGTGACGGAAATAAATAATTTGTCGGGAAATCGGGAATATTGCGAGTTTTAGTCCGTGTCTCAGCGTAAAGGAATTTTATCAATCACTTTGATGGTGTTATTCGAAAATGGTGGCTCACGCGGTCATCAACTCGAACTAGCATTTAAATATCTGATGACGATACCTTCAACGAGTGTAGAGGCTGAGCGTGCATTTTCAGCAGCAGGTTGCCTGGCCACAAACATCAAAGAGCAATTGTTGAATGAAAAATAAAGAATTTGTGGATGAATTTCATACGGGTAATCTCTTAGAGGCATTTATCTGTTGGTCTTCATTGCTCATCTCATTTTTAGAATGGTCCTATCCACTCTTTCTAGTTTGGCAGCAATGCCGTATTCGTATTTGGAAGAATGTCATAATATGACTCGACGCCCACGATGACGCGGGCGAAGTCCTAATCTTGCACAATCTCCTAATCACATCTCTTAACTTTCATCACAAAGCGCTTTAATGAGACAGAACAGGTTTCCGATACATGTAAATCGACAAGCACCTTACATAAATGCACAAAAAATGTCGGATATGTGTATTTTACCTCAACATTGGACGCGCGCGCGAAAGATAACTGGAAAAACACGAGGAGCCCAACTATGGTAGCGCGAAGAAAGTATCAAATCCACTCATTAATCTCCGTCGATTTGATGGATTTTTTAGACTTTTACGCAACCGTCGATGTTATAATTGAGTCGTGATTGACAGATTCCTAATCTCGAGATTTGTATCGCAGCTTACACACGGTAGCTTTCTTTTCACAGTCTCGTTATGTTCTACTTCCATGTAAGGCGATGAAGAGATTTAACGATTTCCTTATATTTTATTCCAAAGAGCATGCTATAAAATTGTATTTTTATACGCAGACTATATTTATTTTATTCCGATCTGTATTGTATTTAATATTGCAATGCTTTGAAAGTTACAATTTTTCAATCATCAAGTTCCCGCGCTACGACTTCCGCCACGTCTACCAACACTCTAGCCACCTTGTATTGAAAGTAAACGACGTTTATTTGACAATGATTAACGTAAACTACTTGTGAACAAAAAAACAGCTTTGTAGATTTGAATTTAATACCAGTATGCACAATTATTCAGGTTTCGAAAGCTATTATCAATATTCGCAACGTTGAAATCTTGGTATATTGTGGTTTTCCTGAATGACATTGTATAAACACTAGGAAATCCAATCTCGAACCAAAATTTCGAACCTGGGATTTCGGGATTGCATTAAGAAAAAATAAAAATACTCAAATATTATTTTGAAAATATGTGCGAAGTAACATTAAAGCATCGAGTGTTTCGACATTTAGTCTGGGTCTGATTTTAGTAGCCAGGCAACCTGCTGCTGAAAATGCACGCTCAGCCTCCACACTCGTTGGAGGTATCGTCATCAGATATTTAAATGCTAGTTCGAGTTGATGACCTCGTGAGTCCCCATTTTCATATAACTACCATCAATGTGACCGATAAAATTCCTATCTGCTGAGACATGGACTAAAACTGACAAAATTCCCGATTTCCCGACAAATTATTTATTTCCGTCACTGCAGATGAATACTTATATACTATAATACTTTGATGTGATTCATAATTATATTACGGAGAAATATAAACATTTTGAAACCCATATCTATTATATTTCATATCGATATTCCCATTATTAGAGTCGAAGTGTAGTAAATACATCATCGGTAGGGAAAGGTTAATATAACAATTTGATATGTACTGTATATATGTATACATAGATTAGACAGTTACAGCCCCTAGGCGTCGCCTAAGCTCGCCATTTAGAAGTTACGCCACTATTTCCAAGCGTCCAGATTTCGGCGGGAATGTCTCGATTTAGTAGCCTTCATCGTGTTGGTGAAGTGTACGATTTCTGTTAGATAAAAAATTCAATCAATTCAATTCAAATCCAGAATTTTTCAGGATTACGTCTACTAATAATGATATGTGAAAGATATAATAAATCGATTTCAAGTGTATTGTTTATGTTTATTTGAAGAAATGACCGAATATTGTATGCTATCGACAGTGTTTATTTATTTAAATACAAGCTTCATACACGTTGCGACGGTCCTGACAGACAAATGGATCTGTACGATCGTAAATGGCAGACAAGCAAATATAGCATCTAAGTAATGTTGTGTCATTAAAAGACCTTCGAGTACGATAAATCTTTAAAATACTCGTTGATCGTCATTGGATTTAGTCTGGTGATCATAATTTTCGTGCTTGTAAAAACCAAGTTACACCACATCACCATAGCTCAATATTTTGAAACTACAAAGCTTTAAATTGAACATCAATAGCGCGCTTATATGTAATGGAATACTTGGGAAATACACGTTATTAATATGAATCGAATATAAATATGTACACAATGGAATCGTGTGAGTAAAACGTGATGTTCTATAAGACATTGTTAGAATTAAGGCTGTATGTACATACAACCTGCCGCGGTTTTGAATATTAACAGACCACGATGAGGAGTCACGATGCAGTCCAGGTCAACACGGTGAAAAAAAGAGTGCAAGAATCATTATTTGCACAGAAGAATGATCTCATAGTTCAGCTGCGAAAATATTTCTGTGACTGTTCGCATGCCTAAATAATATACGATGTCATTTTTTTCGCTCGTGTAATTTTTTCACCGTTGCCACATTCCCGAGTTGTTAGCTCCTGATGCTGGCATAGATGTTAATCGATGTTGTTTATGTTTTATTAAACACGCCGAAGCACGTCGAGGATACCGGTATGGGTCAAAAGCGACCGCATACCTTCAAGCTTGAATGGAGATTTTAGATAAAAACAAAATAAGATCTACAAATCGCCGATAGTAAAACGCATATTGCATGAAAATGTGGCCATCGATAGATTCGACCGTCCGGAATGACTTCATAAATTTCAAGGTCCTGGCTCCAAGGAATTCATATTTGAGGAAAAAATATGTTTTCATATCTTTTGGTTTTTTTTTGTAAATTTCAACATATGAATACTAATTCGACGTTTTTTGCACGACTGATGATATTTCTGACAAGGATATTAAATTTATCGCGAATAATGACGATTGTTTAAATTGAATACGATGAAAAACATATTAAATTTAAATTCTAAATCGATTAATAAATGTTTGCTACTTGCGAAAAAATATTTTTTGAATATTAATTTACGAGTATTTATGTCAAATTTTGTCTTTGAATTGTTTAAATCTATGTCGATTAACAAACGAAAATGAAAAAGACGCAAAAATATTCAAATTAATAACTAAATCACGGTTATAACGAGCAAGCAATCGTACGTAGCCCACTGCTTCTTCAATTTACATAAATGGAAAAGGGTCACAAACATATTGTCTGAATTATAAATTCGTCTCCTTGTCGAGATAGTATTTTTTCTTGCCTTAATCTAACAACATTCCAAATTATATTAGGAGGACCCGAAAGTATTCGTATATTTGATGAAAACATCTTTATAAGCTTTTTTTTTTGTAGAACTACTATAATTTTTTTGTGCATCAGATATTTTTTATTGTTAAGCAATATTGAGATCTGCAAAATTGACATTATGCAGATGTCAATATTGGTTCCAGAAACTTAAATCGGACAATAGAAGCTTTGCTTTTCTAACATTTCTTCGGAATATTTCTTAATGTTCAACTTGCATGGTATCTGCTTTCTATTGTTCAGCTATTTGGTCTATTAATGTGTTGCGAAAATAAAAGGACATGGTTACCGTGCAAGCCTGCCAGTTTATTTTTGAAGGAGTAGATTTTGCAAAGGAGTGTTGATACTCGGCTAATGACGCTACTCCAGAACAGTCAAAGGGGAATAACAAAATTGGTCAACGATAAGAATGATGCGAGTATCTTAATAATCAAAACAAACGCCTGCTCTCAAGACAACACGAATGAAAGTCGATAGTGATTTCAGTTAATTATAACTAAATGACAGTTAAAAGATTCTTTAGAATATGATTTTTTGATGATTAGTAAGTATGAAAATTTATGAGTTTCTATATCACTGTGCATACATATTTAAAACGAATAGGATGAGTGCTATGGGGTAGGATGGATATCGCATACCTTCATCCAACACCTGAGAGAAAAACGATTCAAATATGCAGCTGAAGTGGAAATGCATTTATAATTGATTTTCTTTTTACTTCTAAACTGGAAAGTTTTTACAAAAAATGGATAGGAAGATAGTGTTTAGAATTCTTAAATTTAAAAGAGCAAAAATATCTGACGGAAAATTACCTATAATACTTAATTTCAAATAATATAAAATCAACAAAAAATAACATAATTATGCCAATTAATATGAATATAATTCATATATATTCATAATTATTTATATAATACAACTCGGTGGTAATGCTACCTTCAATATCGAGCGAATGAGGAGGTGAATGTATGACACAGACGAAATGGATGTAACCCCTTCCTGTGAATGGATATTGAAGAGGCCCATAGTTCTGTAGTGGACTGTTAGTGGCTGCACTATGATGATGATTTATATAATACAAAAAATACCACCGCGACAAGTTAAAATTGCTGACTGTTGTTCAACGTCTATATATCGTCACATCGCACTTTTGGCAGAAAGTTCTCGCCGTTTTGCTGTTAAAAGGTTAATTTAAGTAATTATTGTTTACTCATCGTATTTAGACAGAAATATTTATATGTTATATTATACATCTAGAAACAATATTTTTTTTAATAATTTATTTTATTTAAAAGATCTATCCTTTGAGAGATATTTAGTCCTTTTTTGACTGGCTCGCGAAAAAAATTAGTAAGATATCTAAATTTATAGTTTTTATGAGGGTAAGTCTAGACTCGTTCGCGAGTCTAGACTGAGAGGGCTTTCATGATAATGTAGATCATTTATCCCCAAAATGCCGCAAAAAGCCCTAAAAGATAACGGACCACTGGATCACAAGGTCTGTGGGTCCAACTGGTCTGTTTTTCGGACCGCTGATATGACGTATGAGCATCTCGTGATTGGATGGCATACCTGAACATGTCTACAGAACGATTACAAACTATCATCATAAAAACGAAGTTGTCTTTATGGTTTCGTATAGAAGTGAATATGGAAGATGAGCAAAATGTTTATTTTAGAGCTCGTTATAACCGAGATTTATCGTATTTTTATAGGAAATCAAATTAAATTGTCAAGCAATGGATTCTATAGCTCCAAAATCAAATGGATCATTATTATACATATATAATATGTCCATCGCCAAATTTACGACTGACTTTTTGCGCGTCTCCGAATTGCGAAACGCTCGGGCGAGTGACTCATTCAATTCCAAACAGAATTAAAAGGTCAGATGTGTATTCACTTTTATGCAATGTGAGTTTTCCAAACGCGGAAAAAAACCGTGGGCGTACCCACAATATTAGGCGTTTCCCAATATCGACCGATGCGTTTCGCAAATCGCGCGTAAGGCGTGATGATACCAATCTGAATTAAAAAGCAAACAATGCCGCAATCGGCTAACGTGTGCGGCACATTTCTGCCAGTGCTAATAAGTTTTCTTTTTGCCGCTTTTCATTCGTGATCTAAATTCCCCCGTGTGTGTGTTCTCATGCGCTCGATACAGATTTTCATGCTCATCGAGCATGACACGTTCGATCGGATTTTAAACGGAATCATCGCCGAGTCGTTGATCCGTGAATTTTGGGTCGTCTGTCTTTTTGGGCTTTGAAGCTGTGGGTTGCATTTAATTGTGGGTGGTAATTATGCTGCTTGTTCGAGACTTCGCAGAGGTGTAACAGCGACAACCTTCTTGCTGTTGGTCTTTTTTTATGCATTGGCCAACGCCAAAATAAATTGCTGAATCACAATTAGGGTTGTCGACAGACTGGATTTTAATCGGTTGCTCCAAATGCGAAAAAAAATGCATTCATTTCAACATGCGATCGTGCCAAATTGGGTCCGAAGGGTTAATCTATGAGATAAATTGCTTATTATCGAATCGAACAATGGCGCTCATAAATTTGTAAAGCCTCGAAGCGATGATTATTGATCGACATTTAGCAATACATAATATTACACAAGCATGTGAACGTTGAAGATATAACCCAAATCGGATTAGGTGAATAGATTTATATTTTGTATTGATTGAATATAACTGAAAGGCCTTTCAATAACAATAAAATGTTGCACACAGTAATCGATAAAGGAATGCGGAAGGCGTTTATTTGTCCTTTGATTTAATGGCGGATCATTTATCTTGCAATTTTTAAAACAATAAATTGCATTAAATGTTGTATAACTCTAGCATATGAATGAAACAGTTTTTCTATAAAGCATTCTGATCAATACACCTCAAAAAAAAACTAAAGAAGTTTATCCAAAACAATTATCAACAGAAAATATGCTGTTTCATTCGCAATATTTCGTTGTGTCAGCGGTCCAAAGTTTGGACCGGTTGGACATGGAAACCTTATGGCCACTCCTTCCAATTTTAGAGCTTTTAGGGCTTTCTGTAATATTTTTTTGATATATGTATGTATTACAAGCTAGTATTGAGTATTTCCATCCCCTAGCTAGTTCATCCCCCCGCGCTTTTCGGTTTTTGCATCCTAGTGTGCATTTTTGTTATATGGGCTGGCATGGTCCTTAATAGCGGGGTCAATAAACAGCCCCCATAAATAGGTCCCATGTTTCATTCGCAAGATTGGTCTGAATCGTCGTCAATTCAAAAGTTTTCTTAAAATTATCGAAGCTGAGTATGGAGATTTGTTGTATGATACTGAAGTGCGCTTTGGTGCAAAAGCAGTAGAGCAAATAGGCTTGAACGTCACAAAAAGTGAAACTCCAAGCGGTAGTTGGTCGGAAACTATTAACCACTACACTATTAACAATTCAATTTTGTTATATACTAGCGACTACCCGACATGTTTTGCAATTCCACACGAGCTTAATAATTATAGTTACGCGGTGTATTGCTGTGAGTTACAGTTACAATGGGTCACACCCTCAAGGACCGACTGCTCCCTTTCTCCCGTGAGCGGATCTCAATCACCGTTTGCGCGTGCATCCTTCTTATCCCCACCCCACGGTCCCACTTTATTTCACCAGACCAATATGCGCCAACATGGTGCATCCGTTAAACGTCTCGCAATATAAATTCCGCATACAAATAATACTTGTGCTAATTTAAACACTTCCTTGGATATATACCCAATAACTCTCCAAAGATTCATTGCAATCAGATGAACGGTAAGGGATTAGCTAATAATTTCCATTAACAAATGTGAAAAAACAATGCATAAAGTCAATTTTTCTTAGGTGCTAAGAAATTAATGGCATCTCGCCTTTTTAATACCCAATGCATACGAGGATAGTTTTGAAGCTAGTATTAATATCAATTTTTTGTAGCGCAATTTTTCTTTTCTAATAAATTTTTGATGAACCCTGATCTAAATTAATCGTCATTCCCCTTTTTTACCTGCGTCGCTGGTCTTTTATTTGTCGAACGACTTAAATGGGTATCATCTTCCAAGGTGATCACGAACACGGTCAACCACATCAATTCATAGTCGAAGAATATATTCAAAAATCAAATAAAAAGATAATGTTTTGCCGCTTAATTATTTTTGCAAAACAAATTTGTCATCGTTCGAATCGCCATCGAATATTAATATCATGATTTTTTAAATTTTATTTTAAGATGATTGACGTCTGTGTTGATAAAAGCGGAAGGACAATATTCGACGAACGTCAGCGACGAATAAAATCAATGGCAGCATCGTGTGGCATTGTTGGGACACGTCGTTGCGAAAGTCGTTATATAGCAGTCGTGTGGGAAAAACTTTGCATGTTATGGGAGATTGTGCCCTGTGAACGTGTGCCGTAAGATGCATTTTCTCATGATGGGGTAAGCGATTTCGTTGCTGAAAGCGGTGAGAGCCACTTTTGAAACTGATGTCCGCGTAAGCAATCCGCCTACAATTGACAATCTTAAGAAATTCAATCGAGCTTTTTTGCGCATGGCAACACTTTTCGTGAAAATTCAAACGCTCCATCGCTTCCTGTCTTCGCAAATCATCACGCAGGCGGCAGCCATTTTGAAATGCTTCATAAGCGAATCTCGCTTAATTTTGTATGATTTTCGTTGTTGTTTTGGTGATCTGAAGGCTTTTTCGCGAAAAGAGCATCATCACGCAAGACCGCAGGTACTTTTAAAGCGAACATAGAACGGCGTTGACCTCATAAAAATCAAATCATCTCAGACGACTGTTACAGTTTCTCATTTTAACTAAGCGATCTCATCTATTTCAACAATCTCGGTCACTATCGCGTTTACTACTACATCCAGTAGTAGTAAATTACAAACGGCGATATAATCTAAGATTTGAGCAATGCAGATTGCTGCATTAAAAATGGAACTACGCAAAGGTTATGATGATCATTCCCACGTTAAATGCGTAAAAAAGGCTTCGAAATAATATTACAAAATATTAGGGCTACTCGAAAGTATTCGAAAAGTTTGAGACACTATATTTGAATAGGATGGGTGTTATGTGGTAGGATGGATACTATACGCCTTGATCGAACACAATAAAATAATCATTTTTTAAATACCATTGTAATTGATGATGAGAAATATAATTTTCAAATATAATCCTCAATTTCTCTCCTAAAAACTCCTAAAGCCGGATTGCTTATAATAAAAGTTTTGTGCATATGGTGGGATATATGGGAAAAGTTTTGTGCATATGGTGGGATATATGAGAAAAGTTTTGCATCAAAAATTAAAAGAGAAATAACGCACCCTCACAAAGCACATTTCACACGGGATAAAATACATGAATTAAACTGGAAATTATTAGCGCGTCCTTCTTATTAATCATACCTCACCCTGACGTATTTCCACCTTTTCAGGTCCATTGAGCAAAACCTGAGAGAAAAACGATTAAAAAATGCAGCCAAATCTTTGTACTAAATTTTTAAATACTTTCGGGTCCTCCTGATGTATCCGGATGTCAAATCGTAATCAAATTTAAATTATCAATTGCACGTTGTATAATTTTGCGTTATGTAAAATATTTTTTGTTTGTTCTCAAGTCGAATCGACGTAAAAAATAAATCACACATAATTCAGGTCGCATTCGGCACCATGATGTCATAGCGGCGAATGATTAGAGATCGATGCATGTGCCATAACGAATTTGCTATTATATTTGATCGCCATTAAAAGTTTGCATGAATCATGCTTAGACATTTTTTTTTCAATGAAAAGAAATGTGTGTTAATCGATTTGATCCAAAAATTGTGTTGCATGCAAACTCCATGACAAAAAAATATAACTGGGGATATCAGCTATGGAAAATGTGACATAAATATTTTTTGGATTTCCAAAACCTTTTTTAAAAAGACAATATCAATCAATCATGGAAGGCAAGATAGATAATGTCTCTATCATTGGACTGCGATATAAAGGCGTTTTAAAAGCGTGCATTATATCATTGGAAGACATTAAGAGACTAGGATTTTGTCGGACAAGAAAAGACCGGGCCGCCCAATAACTGCATTATGCTATCATCAAAGACAAAACATTTTGTAAACCAAACAAAATCGGATCGTACTTCGGAAAAGTTTAAATTTATTTTTTAAAAAAATAGAGAAATTTCCCAAGAATACACCTTCCACATATATTAAATTAAAATAATACTATTTGTATAGAATTATTTTAGGTAAGATAGGATTCATCGATGTGTGGCGAAATTATCATTATTTATCAGTTATTTATATGCGATCATGCCTAATTTTATTGATCGTCTCTAGAATTTATTGATCCAGGAATTTAGGCTTAAACTAAATCGACACGATATATATTTATAATAAGAATCCAGGAATGTATCCACTTTACCGATATTTGATTTCAGTGTGATTTCATCATTAACAGTGTAAATATTTATTTTATAAAAATATATAGAAGAGGCATTGGAGATATGCTATATTGGATGATATGGAAGGTGTAATATTTGCGGACTATCTCTTCGTATTGCTTTCACCGACCGTCCTCCGACTGGCAGAGAAATTTATCACCTATTAAAGAAGACTTCGACGCTTAAGTAGCGGATGCTGTTGTTTAGAATGTAATCTTGGTTCGCAATTTGAATTCTTTGAGAAGATAGAAATTTATTATTTAAATTGTATCTTGAATTTTGATCGTGTTTCGACAATAGATGGTCGAAATGAAGATTGAATTGATTTGCGAGCCAAATGGTCATCGTCATTAACATAATGGAGGAGGAAAGGCACGCGGAGACAAGTGTGGTGGAGAAACTGGTTATACTCACAGTTGGTCCCACTCCTCTGGCCGGTGTACTTCCTCACGAACAGTCTGGTCGGCCGAGAGTTGGGGGCCCTCGTGGAGCTGGTGGCGGACCCCTCACTCGAGTTCTGCGCCGCGCCCGGTGAAGATGTCGGCCTCCTCCTCTCGAGGACGGTCCTTCGCCGTGTCGAATTCGACGAGAACCTGTGCGACTCGTCTTTCGGGAGTGGGGTAGTCGAAGAAGTCCCGCTCTGATCGGACTTTGTGCTGAAACGACTGGAAGATCTGCGCGGGAAGAATGCCGGCTTTACTTTGCTCGGCACCCTGTTCTGATCCGATGAATCGGACGAAAGCTTAGACGCTATCGAGTTCTCGGAGGCTGGCACATCAGCGATGACTTCGGGAGTGGATTGAGTGGTTGCCGTTTCAGAAGACGTCTGAAAAATGCAGGTCAGCTATAATTTTTTCCTTATTTCTAACATTGCTTTTACAAATGTGCACTACAATCAAATTTAAAGCTCAATTTTCTTCTAGAAAATACACATACATTTTGCATACATATACCATAATACTATCTTTACATCTTAAATATTTGAACAGTCATAAATTTGATATCAAACATTTTAATAACACTCAGTAGGTCATGGCTTAAAACAAGTTTTTTCGATTCATAAATCACATTATTTTTTATTACAATATACATAGAATTAAAAACATAAACATTTTAAAACCACCACCATAAAAAATGCATCAGTGTAATACGGGTTTTGATACTTAATTCAACAAAAGAAAAACAGGGTTGTCAATTAATTTTATTGTGTATTAAAAAAATGTTGCTAAAATTTCAAGGGTTGAACAAAATGTCAATTTTATCAACAAGCATGACAATGTATCTACGTAATAAATACAAAGATCGCATTTAACTGCATATCGTCTTTCGCCGACGACGTAACATCCTGACCACGAAACCTGACCTGGGTGTGACTTTGAATCTCCGTAACGTCGATTTCACCGTACATTACATAAAGCGTCCAAAGAAAAGAACATTCATAGATCATCATCGGGCGTCGGTCAGAATCGACGTAATTTAACGGCAAACAGAATCCGGTCGAGGATTGATAGTGAAAGTGAGCATCATCTCGGAGCGAGATGCGTTGGGCAAACATCTCTACGAGAGAATGACGACACGATTTGCTCAAACGAGTATCGCCATAGGAATTCACGATTTGCTCTAACGATTGGGGAATAAATTCTGACTCAATTAGGACTCATTAGATGTCCGAAAACAAATGACGAAACGAGCAAATGGATGCATCTTTCATTGCGACAATCTCGATTTCTAATCATCTTTCGAAAATCAAACAAACGGCAAAAACACTGATGCATTTGCATCAATAATTCTGAGACATTGTGAATAAATTCAAATTTACTTTTTTACAGTACATATTATAGCATTTTAGTTAAAATATACATGTTTCTTGTTCTAGGTCTCACACCGTAAAAGGATCTGCATGCGTTTCGAACGACCTTACCCATGATGGAAGACGCTTCATATAGGCATTGATTAAAAATGTATTTGTAGTGATCGATTAAATGTTTAATTTAGCCCGGCCTTTGAGCTGGTGGGCTTATTTATTTATTTGACCCTTGTCCTACTTGTTTCCAAAAATATTTGAAATGACCTTCGAGACCTGTTTTCCGTGCAGTATGACTGCATTGTTTTGTAATATCCTATGCAATTCCATCAATAAAATTTCCATTAATATTGATTATTTTATTAATTTACATGCAAATACTTCATCGATGAATCTGCAACATATCGTCACTCCCGAGGTAAATATTTTGCAAGTGTTGAGAAAAAATGATATTGCGTTAATTTTAAAATTACAAAAACGACATTTTGCAGTTTCATCTGCGTCTTTCTAGAATAACATAATTTAAAATGCGTCATTGCAATTTGGTCGCGCCCTTAAAAAACATGTACGGATCTTAAGCCGGGTTTCCATGCGCTTATTCGATTATTTTTATTTTTATGCATATCTCAATTTTAAAAAAATCATAGTCATTACAGCTCAATTTAATTGGCACGCTCTTAAAATTGCCATACGATATAATTGATGAAGAGCGATTAATCGATAATTGAAACAAATTAACGCGAGACATTATTCGATACGGACTAGTTATGCATGCCATTATGCTTAATTAAATTGCAAATAAAATTATTGGTAAATTATATCGAACGAAACTTGACCCACTAAATTGATGAATCGTATAAAATTTTATGAAACAATCATGACTGTTGAAAGTTTCGAATGCATCGATATTTCATGAAAGCGCTCACGATTGCTCATTAAAAACGTCAATAAAATATTCCTATTGCGAAATGATATTCGAGTGTCGTCGGATGAAAATCTACATAATTATGCACACATCGAAAGACAATAATTATATAAAGCAATGGGATATATATATTCAAATGACAGACCAGTGCCGTTTCAAACCCGACACCTCTACGGTGCCTACTTTAGAATAAAACACAAATCGAAAACAACACAATATGATAATTTCAGTACTTGTACGTATGCTAAAGGCACGAGCGATTGCAACAGACTTTGGAATGACAAAATGAACGGGTTCGGTCCGAGGCGAGCACGTCAAATTATACGAGCAAACGGAGAGCTGGCTGCACACGAAAACGGATTTCACAAAAGCAGGTGCTCAATTTTCCAAACTCCAGAAAAACGACCTTTGCCATATCGGCAAACATACTATTACGCCTTAACGTAATGGACGTAAACGATTCTTGATAATGAACTTGATCGGAAAGAATGACCGCAATTTATGCGCAATTAACGATTTGAAGACCTTCATAAGGCCATTCGGAGCATAATCGCTGCGCCATCCAGCGTGAATAATATTATAATGACGCTTTGCATTATAAAAGCACGAAGCTCTTCATGCATTAATATGTCATGATCCCAATAAAAAAGGCTCAATGAATGACAAAGACCTCGTCAACCTTATTCATTCACCTTAATCTTAAATCAATGTTATATTGTTTTGATTTAAACTATTACTCTTACTCTACGTTTCTCGAATATTATTCCATGATAATATTTGGAACTAAATGATAGATATGAAATAAATATACAAATTATAAATACAAAATGCAATTTATAATTAAAAAAGTTAGCTTCGCCCAAGTCTTCCAATATTATTTTTATTGTTAAGAGTGAAATTTTTAGATCCGAAACTAACAAAGCTCAAATCTGGCATTTGTTTATAAATTCGCCGGATTTTGTACACAAACAATAGGGGTAGATTCTGAGGGTTACAGGACGAACCCACTTTCTATTTTCTGTGGGGAGCCTTGCGGATTGGTCGTGTTTGATTAACGGCAAACTTCATTTACCTTATGTTTAATTTCGTGCTATATTTTGCATCGAATCTGTAAGCCGTTGCCTCGTGATCTTCGTCGTATCATCATAGTAAATAATTTAATTATTAAAAGTTCTCAATGTCTTAATTGCTTCCCTCTCTTTTTTAAGAACCCTCCTTTTCGGTGTTGTTTGATGAGTGATCGAAGATAAAGAACTGCCCCCTCTACGTAAACAGGATTCCGCCGTATACTGCGAGTTCGTATTGAGGCTGCGGAGCCCTATCGATACTGAGAGGCGGATACGTCCGTCCTTCTCGTCCTCCGACTGTCTCACGACTCGAGACGTCCATCGTGTTGGGCTGCATAAGGCAGCCGCGATAAAGATTGTAGGCCCTATACTACAACAAGGGGGACACTAAAATCTCTAATCGTGTCAGATTCATGACAAACAATCGAGGATTCATTGTAAAGACAGTTATATCGAAACAAGTGTTACGCCTTCGACAATTAGAAGTTTGGCATCAAAAATTAAAAGAGTCTGTATTTATTCAACAGAGCAAAATTGATACTGGATAAAATACGAGAATTAAACTGGGAAGTGCTACCGCATTCTTTTTATTCACCAGATCTTGCCCCGGTGGATTTCCACCTTTTCAGGTCCATAAAGCAAAGCTTGAAAGAAAAACGATTCAAAAATGCAGTTGAAGCGGATGAAGTTATTAGTAAAATTGGACTTTTTTAAAATAAATTTTCGAATATTCTCGGATCTCCCTAATATAATTCTGGGTATTAATCATGCATGTTTACGAATAGGAATTGTTTTGTACGTCTTGCCTCTGAGCAAATAAAAATGAATAAATACCATACAGGATATCAAATTAGCTAAAATACCCTGGATTAAATGGATCATTTGAAATTCAGTGTTTTAATTTAAATACTTAATAAATTCATTAATTATATATTTCAATGAAATAATGTACTGTGTAAGTCAAGCTTTATACCAAGCGTACATATCATAAATTAATTGGATCGATTCTGTATCGAAATTTAAATTAGTTCCATCGTTGTCCGTGCGTTGCGCTCAGATCGCTTTTAATTTTCAAATATATATTTATTTGTTTCGAACGTATAAAGAGGAAATGTAATGACATATTAAATTGTTTTATGGCCAACCGGTTATTTTTAATTGACCGGAAATCAGATCAAATCTCTTTAGACGATATCCGCTCGGCAAATCAAATTATTTATTTTATGAAAGTATTGCTCTATTTCATATCGAAAAAATATAGAAGTACGTAAAAAAAATAATTAAAAAATAGGCAGTGTAGCGATTTCGCATTTTCTTGTATTTTTTCCGAACTGTAATTTCAACAAAATAGGTTAAGTTTCAATGGAAACTGATCGCAAACAAAAAATGTATTATCAATACGTGATCTCATTTCTTGGGTAATGGGCGATGATTTTCAATAGAAAAGGCGCTCGAATGAAAGGAAGCATTCATCGGTTATTGTATATGCATAGAACACCATTGGGAAAAGTATTTTTCAAAAGAAAAAAAAATGTTCATTGGAATTTATCCATACAATTCAACAAAAGACGGTAAAAATACCAGCCATTGTTGGGCGTTCGATTCGCTCATAAATTGCATGGTCATTTTTTTAATAGACGCAAACAATAAGCTAATTATGTGCAGAAATTGAAGAAAAATAAATGCTTTTCCAATATGTATAATGTACATCGCTATGAGAAAGAATTTACTCAACAATATACCCCTTGAACTAATTAAAATGGTAATTTACATCTAAACAATTCGAAATGCGGCCTATAAAATGTGATTAAAAAAGGGTTTTATAAAAACAAATGAAAGGCGCCAATATTTTGAATTTACAACAATGAATTGAACAATTCAATGGGACTCATAGAAGAATGCAATGTTTCAAGGTTCATATAAGATACATGAGGTAAACTGCATGATGATGCAATGCATAATTATAGACTGCATCCGAAGCTAATACCGCGACAACGACGACATCAAGCGGAAATATTCGGCAGCGCGACGAATGATTCATCATGACATTTGCGAAATTCTAATCATTGAAAATGCAGCCATACACCCACTTATAAATGACTAATCTGCGGAGGCAACCAATAGACAATTTGCGGCTTTTCAAATCGCATTTTTATTGTCTCTGGCCGCAAATAATATAAACGTCTTCCGACGATCGGAGCCATTCTCACGCTCATTATGAGGTTATAATGAAACGGCCGCGAAAATCCGACCTCCGACTCGTGTTACAAGATCAATTGAGGCTCTTAACAAAGCATCGATTACCTAATGTATCGTGAAATCAACCACTTTTCATAAATTCCGATCGCGGTTGCAAAACGCTGATGAAATATGGACACGCTTCAACAAAAAAAATCCTTATAAACTATTACAAATCATTCACAATGCTACCAATTCGAAGCATACACAAACAGCGCCGCTGTACTTAATGATAAATTGTATACTTGAACTTTAAAAGAAGAGGATGTCGAAAAGTAAATTACATATTCAAAGATCATAGCCGATCGGATGCGCGTTATGCGCCAAATGCGCGAGCGCCCCAAGCGACAAATCCATGGAACTAATTCAAAATTCGATTGATCGAGGTTATGCGTATTCGCAAATGTTCAGAATGATCGTCGCGAACGCTTTGAAACGCAATTCCCTGCGAAATAATTGAGCATAATTTCCGAATGAAACAATTCCGCATGCCATTTTAATGTCAAATTTACCCAAAAGTTCAATGTCGAACGAGGTGTGTCATCTTCGTGAAATTCCCGTGAAAATACGTGATTCGACTAAGAATGCTTAGGCAAACAGCATAACAGAGCAATAAATGTAAATCGCATCCATCAAGGTTGCGAAAACGACACCAGACTGTTTTTAAATTGGACAGTAAAAACGTTTCCGTTGAAAAACAACGAACTGTATATTAATATCTGCTTAAAATACGGCATATCGCAGAAAAAAATAACGATTGTGAATTTGAAGGATCTTCGCGTTGATCGTGCAGATCGAATGCCACAATATCGATTCGATGGATTTAAACCAAATATTGCTTCAATAAGTTTCAATTAAAAAATCGTCACGCTCCGTATTTTGACAGTTTTATTATTAACGTTTGCTGCTGCGTATTTATCGAAAATGATGAAAAAACGACGCTGGAAAATTTAATAACATTCAAACAACAAGGAAATGCAAGAAATCATAATAAAATTCACATTCGCGAACAATATAATCGACGTCAAAAAAAAGTGACGTTTATGCTCTTAATTTATCCGTGCGAACTTAACAATTTTTTTAATGACCATGCCAAAATGAATTTCAAGTCGCAAACGCGGACGTCATGTTTCCATATCTTTCGGCATAAATACGACGAAAAATGTCGATTTTTAGACGAACAAAAAAATATCGCGAATATTAATTGACAAAAGCGATAGCGTGGGATTTAAATGCATGCATTGATGTTTGTTTGTGGATAAATACGCAATGTTTGAATTTCGTATTATGTAGTGTGTGCATACTTTTTATATTTGTTGACATACTTTTTTTGTCATTGGCCATTCAAATGCGACCATGTGTGTTTGATTAAGGTCATGGAAATTGTAATTGATTTGCGTTTCGGGCGTCGACTTCCGACGAAAAAACGCATTGAGTTGGTCGCCTGATTGATTCTCATAGAGTCAAAGGTTGGTAGCTTCTGCTCACAACAAAGCCGAGCAGGCACAAAAGGTTATGTCGTGAAAATGCACCGGTCACGATTCGAGACTTTAACAACCTACGGAGCAAGCGCTTGTGTTCTAGGCTGATGAATAGAATCGAAAAACCAAAATAATTATACGGTTATTTTCGAGTATAAAAATAATTTCGCTTGTTATTATGGTCGCATTATTTTTAATTTCAAATTTACGAACACTTTCTCTTTGCATCATGGATATGAAATTATTATAAATGCGATGCAATACAGAGTTTCTCAATGCAATCGTCTGCATTTTAAAATTTCAGCAGTGGCTCGATCCGTATATTTATTTCGATCGCCATAACCTCAACCGCAAATTTTGCAAGGCGAAACACGGCCTTAACTGCTATAATGTCAACCATTAACACATTAAGAATTAAGCACAAAAACTCATCGCAAAAGGGAAAAACCACTTTTATTCGTCATGAGAAGCCGCAATTCTTTCGGAATAGTCCTGACCTCAAAGCTAAATATGCTCACTATTATACAATTAAATCGCGCTTAATATTTTTTAATAAAGATAAATAAACGCCTCATACATAAATTATTGGACATGTTATCCTTGGTCATATATATTCGTTAAGACGGCGCACATCTGCGTTAAAAAATTCCATTGAAAATGAAACTCGCAAGACGAATAACAATTTAAACTTGGTGATTTTTTTGTCATTCCCGAAGATAAATCGGCTCCTTAGCATATTTAGCATACCGGCCGAAATCGAAAACACGGTCTACAAAATTGGAGGTCGGAGAGGTATTCGATTTTTTTCGATTAAGATGACCGCAATCGTTCATATGACACATTTATGTAAATTCTCGCCGTGCCAAAATAGCCAATGGATGACTAATTTTAGCGCTTAATATTCCGATTATATGAAGTATAAGATTACCTCAATAACACTGTTTAAAAAGAAGATATTGAACATTGATTTTTTAACAGATGAGAAGCCATTCACGATCTAGCAGCAGCGAATGGCATAAGAAAGCAAGGACTTATTCAGGTCATGATTTGTGCCACAATAGTCGTGGAAGGTCGTTCTTCGCGCGTGTTTTAGAATTATGGGGTGACAATTAATGCATAAATATTCAAAGATCACAAAATTACAATCAATTAAGCCAAAATGCTCACGTCGCCGAAACGCAAGGTGTGCTGAAAACCTCACTCCTGTGCGTGAGAGTGTACGGGTAAATCCGAGGCAGTCAATTTCTCGTCGTTCACAAGAACTTGCTCTTTTTGCGACTTAAATTAGGAGAATTTTATATTGGGACTTGGATCTGCACTCGTATAAAATCCAATTGATCCAGGAGCTCAAGATAAACGATCATATATAACGCGTGTGTTTGCTGATTAGGTTCTGGAGTTAGAATTTGTTCCGAATTTCAACAAAAAAACATTCATCCAAACAGAGCCGTAACAAGGGTATGAAGTGCCCGTGGCAAATATCTAACTTATCATACAGATCATATAAAACGCCACAAAAGAGCCCTAAAAGAGGACGGAGTGGCCACAAGGTTTGGATATCCACGCGGTCCGCTTTTCGGAGCGCTGATACGACGAATTATCGTCTCGCGATCGGACGTCATACTTGAGCATGACGAACGATTTGAAGGCATGGTTTAACGTCTTAAAGCGATTGAATTGATGCCTTCAAAGTCAACATAACGAACGCCATTCAGCAAATTCAGCCAGTAGCTGATGGATTCTGAAAGACATCCTTTTAAAAATGCTGTACATTTATGTTTTTAAATGAATTATTACTATACTAATGCATGTTTCAATTGCTTTTATCGCATTTACATCCTCTCAGAGCTCTCAGCATCAAAAGCAATTTGTTAAGATGGATGATCGTTCAAACACGAATATACTAAAAAACGATAAGCAGCGTTGTCTTTCTATTCCATACACTTTCTACAGCAATATATCATGCTATTGTATATTGCGTGATGCTCACAGGCCCATCTCGTACGATTTCATGATAACAAAAAAGAAATATTGACCCAGAGAATAATCAAGTGGATGTATTTCGAAAAGTTTGTGAAGACAAATCTTTGGGCTGAATAATGCGTGCATTCGACATGTGAAAATCGTGCCTCGATACTTCACACAATATCGAGCTGATTGATATGAGAATTTCAACATACTTCAAAAGTCAAGGAGAAATAGTTTACATATAATGGCACCTGTATGGAGTGGATCATAAAAGAGATGCTGATCAATAAATCAGGATCATAAAAAGCCGCATATGGATGCAATGCCAAAACTAACAGCAGAACGAGCTAATGTATACCATTGATCTATATTTCATCATGCACATAATATGCAAACTTAAAAATTGGGTGCTGCACGATCCATGCAATCGAATGATTGGTAGGTCATTCATATTGATTTGTTTATAATCACTTAAGAAAATGTTCGAATGTTCGATCGAAAGCGATAACATTCTTCATCACGGAAGTCCTAAGTCCTGAACAAGTGATTTGCAGCAAAAAAATTAAACATATTTTTACGATGTATAATATTGTCTATAGCTTAGACTATAATTAAAAAGAAATATTGGAAAATAAAAAAATAATGAGCAATCAAAGAAAAATATGTATTTTTACCAAAATTTTTTGTAGTTTTTTGTTAATTAAATATAAAAAAATTAAATATTTTTAGATAATTGTAGTCTATACAATGAAGACGTTTATTATACACTTGCTCACCAATTTTCATAAAGAATACTCATATAGGGCGTGTGGGAAGACTTCCGCATTTAGAAAATTTCTTTTAAATCGACTTAAGATTTACTGAACGCAATTTCTAACATCTCTAAATTAGTTGGCGGTTAAAAGGTTAAAAGCTTTCAGATTAATTGTATTGTTTTCAATTTGAATATTTCATAAGACTGCCGTTTATATTCATTGAAATATATTATTAATGATGACTTGCCAATGTCAAAACAATCATACGCATATCTAATGTGGCGGATCAAATACCACAAAAGCCGAACTGTTGAACTTTGGCAATTTCAAGGACTCTGAAACCAGATATTGCGATGGTATGTGGAGTGCAAAAACCTTTGGACGATTCAAAGAAGGCGAATCAGGTATCACATTTTTACCTGATGAAGCAAACGGCGAAGATGCCTCTGGTCATGTTAAAGTATGCGAGAGAGAAAGTATATTTGGCCTTATGTAAGTATCGAATTTTCTAATTCACATGTGAGAATTCAAAATGATTTGTTGATATAAAACGTTCGGGCAGGTCTATTCAAGGGTGTTTAATTTTCGGATGAATGATCATCATTGAGATGTATGAGTTGTGCAAAAAATGCTAAAACAACAGCAACATGATGCAGAATTTCCGATGCGGAAACAAGAACAAAAGAATACATTATAAGAGTCCGAATGCTGTTAAGAGTTTCATTGTTGGGAATAGAAGAGATTAATTGTTTGGGGCTCAATTACATCTAGAGTGTTGATCGACATGTTTTCCATTACATCATAAGGTTGTCAACCTTTGTGAATTTTAACATTCGAAATTTATCACGTAATCGGCAACCAAAAAGAACGAGGGGACCATAAAAGGTATTTCAAATTTATTAACATTGATATCAATCCGTTGATGAGATAGCACGCATATGCTGCGAACGAATTCAAGTGATACAGAAAGAGCATTTTCGTACATTGAATGCGGAGATTAGTGAATTGGAGACAGAGACAGTCGTCTTGCGTCTCATCATATACTCGTACATTGATGACAAGGTCGTGCTGTAAAGTTACCCCTACACGTCTAAATATTCTCATTATAATGGAATTTGTCCGTATCTAGTTGAAAACCATTATGTATGGGTCTTCTTATATTGTTGGTGGTCTTCTTAGAATCATTATAAATGACAGAAAGCCACATAAATCAATTATATTTAAACGCTGTTGTATCAATTGTATCGATTTCAAGCTTCAACAAATGCATTCTGTTACTAAAACTGAAGATATACATGTGTATTGTTTATGTTTACGCGAAGAAACTAATTAATATTGTGTGTAGGAGTCCCGAATATTCGCAAAAGAGATAAAATTAAAGCTATTTTTTTTTACTTATATTCGATATTATACATAATATATTCGAAATTACTAAGCAGTTCGTCGGAAAGAGAGAAATAATCCTTAGTAGTGTCTCCGCATTCGTTGCATAGATCATAAACACGCTACGCGCATGCGCCGAGCCGTCTCTACTGTGAGTGTGTGTAGCAAGTCCATTTTATTATATATTACACAACACATAGTCCACACAGTCAAACACTAATTTTCTCGGAAATAAGCAAGTGGAAAGAATAATTCGAAAAAAGCAAAAATAATTTCGAAATAGGAAAGATAAAAATGCTGGATAAATGGGTGCCGCACGAACTGCCAGAAGGCTAAAATTGAGGCACTTTGAAGTGTTTTCTTCATTGATAAATTCAAATACATAACTAAATAGTAGAAATTGACACTAAAATAAGTAGAAGAAATTGATACGACAGTTTCTCCTCGAGTCTTCCGAAAACTAGTTTGAAAACAAAAATGCCTCCAGGATTTTATAAGCAAATTTATAAGCAAATTCAAATAAACTGAACAAAAAAACGAATAGTATCCGATTATGTTTATAAATGTTCGAATATAGATTATTGGAGTATTCGATTGTCACCCCCCAGAGCTGTAACAAGGATATGAAGGACTCGTGGCGAAAATATTCAAAAATAGATCAGATACAGATCATAGAAAATGCCGCAAAAAGCCCTAAAAGAGGACGGTGTAGCCACAAGATTTGTATGTCCAATTGGTCTGCTTTTCAGACTGCTGATATGACGAATGAGCGTCTTGCGATTGGCCCAATATTTAAGCGACATCGAAGAAAAGAGGGATTAGACAACTTAATATGTATTATAAAAACGGACATAGTCAATCAGTATTGGTTCATGTAAAGTAGTAAATCGAGTAAAATAAAAACCATTCAAAAACATCGACTGGGTCGGTATTCTGCGTTTTGCGCCCCAAGCCCAGTTAAGCCCGTGGCGGGCGCCTTCTTTGCCAAGCCCTTGTTATAGTCCTGGGGACCCATAATTGTGTGCTATCAATAGTGTTAAGGTTCATTTATTAATATACAAGCTTGGCTCACACTACGCGGTCCTGAGAGAAATTGCATTTAACTCAATTTAAAATTAACTCACTAATCAAAGGGGTTAATAAGGATATCATAAAAAGGGAATAGATCCCTAAATAAAATTTTCAGTATTCCATTACAATTTGGGGATTTGTATATAATATATATTTGTGTTATAATATATATTATGAATACAAGCTTGCTATAAATATGTCTAAATACCATTTATTATATAATCAATAGGTTTTCTTATAAATGCAGAAAATTATCCATGAAGGTATCGGTAATAAGTATAAGATAGAGAGTAGAAATGATCCGTTAAAGACACCGAGTACTATATTTGAATGATGAATACAATCTAAAAGACTAACTAATATTAAATCATCTAATTTAAAATATTTAGAAGTTGGATAAAATATCAACAACAAACAATTGTATAACAACATTTTGCAATATCACCCAAACACGTTAATATATCACAATATTATTTGTGCACAAAACATTTGGATTCTGATCTTCTGTTAACGTTTCTGATTTAAATTTATAATGCCTGAAATATAAGACTGTAATTATAGGCCAGATAAAATTGCAAATGTATATATAAATATGAGAAAAAATACTGAAGATATTGATGCAAATATATGAAATAACGCTACTTCAAAATGCAATTATTTTCATGACGATAAGGTTTTTCATATTAAATAGTGTTAAAATCTTATTATATTTGATTTAATGTCGTTGATTGTTTTATTATTTGCATGATTTGATCTTAAATTTGATTTCAATCTACGCGTATTGCTTTAAAATGTATTATTTCACCGTTGATATATTACATAAACGATTCCCATTTGTATTTTATTTGCAATAGAATAATCATAAGATTGTTTTAAATTATTCTAGTTTAAATAATGCCTGTAGATAAATAGCAACTATTAAAAATTAAGAGAAGAACGCAATAAAAAAGTTGCTCAAGTCAATAATAATATGGCAAATACAAATTAGTAACAGCGTCTGATGAAAAAAATATGATTGATACGCAAGTATTTGAAATATTCAACACAGAAACATGCTTATAATGCATTTTAAATGATATATAATGATGATAATATACTTTTCGTCATAAATACTCTATTTGCCAATTGATGAATGAAAATTTGAGTGTAAAAACAGCTGAATAAAAAAGTTATGCCGTTATGAAACATACGGAATGGTAATTGTGTATGATATTTTACAATGCTATAAATCCATTCATTGCACAATATGTGTTTTTAAATAGCTTTTTGTACATGTATAATTGAATATGCATAGATAATTGATTTAATATAGTTGGGAGAGACGTTTTTAACGAGCACTGTTACAGTAACGTTATAATCAATATATGTTTAGCTAAACGTTCAATGTATCCTTGATTGTAAAATTTCAATATAAATATGAATGTATTCCAAATATAAATGATGTCACAGAGTACGTAGAACGAATATGTTTTTAATGCGAAGTACACAGTACGTAGAGCGGATATGTGTTTAATGTAAAATATATTTAAAAAACTTACCCCACTTCTACATAGAGCTGTTGTTGATGCATAATATGATGAATTTAATAAATATTAGATAAAAACTAGAATTATTTTGAAAACACTAACTTCACTCACTACAAATCATTCATAGAAAAACATAAAAATTGAGCTAAATTTGAATGTGTGCAAATTTTTAAAAGCCTTATAAAATTTTACATAAAACATTTTTATTACATTATATCAAAACATGTATATATATATAAAAAAAAATACAAAATACATAACGATATACAATAATGTTAATATCTAAAAGACTAAAACGTTGTGTTTGCATTTATAAACAACAATAATATACATAAAATAATTATCCTATTCATCTTATTTGTACATTGAAACTTATTATTAAAAACCTAATACTATTGTGATATAATCATGCTATTAATAACATTGACAAAACCATTCGTTTAAACAAATCGAGTATATCATCGTGTAATATTATATACATTCAACGGAGACATCATTAATGCGTATTGGTAGATACAAGTAATACTAAAATAAATCATCATTATCATATGACTAAATGGGATATTTACAAAACTTACGTCCAATTAAAGAAAATACTCTCTTATTGAGATTTTCATCGACATAAGTTGCGCTAGTTTTTCACTGTATGACACATGAAAAGTTGTTATTCAACACTGGAGTTCATTTAACAATTAAAAATAATAATTAAACTTTGGATTGGACGACACCTCGTGGAAGTTTGCTAATGTGGAATTGGAAATCTTCGATCGTTACAAAAATTTTCTCTCGTGGGATAGCACCAAACCGTTCGGGGTGATCATGCGTTTAACGGGGGTTGAGGTAATTCTTCAAGCTTATCCAGGTAAAGGTACACCAGCCATCAGTCATATTACTGGCCGTTACTTAGATAAGTTTAGTTTGTTTATGGATTCTGGTTTTTTAGTGACTTTCCACCTTAAATGTCCTTATTTAAATCTATTCATCACTGACCTGAGCTAGGGTAGAGGCTGTTCTTCTCGTTGAGAATGTCGACCCTCGAAGTAAACCAGGTCTCAAAGGCTTTATTGTTACCTTTTTACTAGTGTCGGTAGATATTCTTGTTATTTCCGATGTCGAATTGCTTTTAACTTTGGTCGTTGTGTCTTTTCGCGTATCGACTGGGACATTTTGGGATCGATTAGCACTAAACCTGGATCGACCGGATGTATAACTATTGTTTCTACTGTATTTGGGTGTAGTATATGGAATATTTTTACCATCCGTAGAGACATTCGAGGGTTTAATTTTGGCCGTTTGATTCACTGATGGAATGATAGAAAGTCGCGTGATATTACTACTTTTCAATTGATTTGATTGAGAACGTCTAGGGAAGGTTAGTTTTGGCCTTTTCTTGGCTATTTTCGTTAATGTGTTATTGGTTATAGAAGATGGTTTAATTTTAATAATAGACGATTCCAAACCAGGAGTTTCCGTTGCAGGTGGATCAGTAGAAGGTGCTTCTGTTGCGGAATTATTTACAGATTCTGTTGTGGGAGCGTTTTCCAAAAGCGTCGTAGATGAGTTCAAACTCAATAGAGGAGCTTCTGTCGTCAGTTGTCGTTGTTGTTATCGTATCCCCAACTGATTCCTGGTTGGCTTTATTTAATACGACTCCTGTTTTTTGTAAAACAACTCTATCTAAATTTGCTATGGATATAACAATTGGTTCTGCTGTCGCTGAAGTTGAATTTTCTTTTCCTGTTGAATTGGTCTTATCATTTTGATTGAGTATTGATACGGTGAATGCTTGCTTGGAAGAAGGTTTATCTTTGTCTGATACTACATCAATAGCTGCTGGTACACCCAAGAATTCTCGCCCTTTAGCAAACGTCTTTATATCCCTTTCTTCATCAGGTCGTAAAACTTCAATCTTAACATAATTTGTAATAGATCTACCACTTGGAATATTTTCAGCTTCGGTTTTATTTACAACAGAATCAATAGAACCATTATTTCTAGTAATGTTTTCAGGTGCTGCATATACCACAAATGGATGTGATCCAGTGATTACTTTCTTATCGTTCATCGAAGCTTGTCGTGCAGAATACAAATCAGGATCATCAGTATTAAAAAGTCCTTCAATCGCCAAAGTTGAAGATTCACCACCCGATTTTGATCTTGGAGTAATAGAATCAGCCTTTTGGTTATCATCATCATCAAAATTTACAGCACCGGGAACAAATCTGGCATCAATAGACGCTGAAGCATCTGTCGAATTATTTTTTGTAAACACACCCGTCTCATCAGTCTTGATGTTATTTCTGAGAGTGCTCTGCTTTATTAAATCTTTCTGTTGAATCTCCGAAAGTGGAGGAGCATCAATGACATCTATCAAGGCATTTCTATGATTGTATGCCGAATTAACACTTTCAGACGCGACCAAATTCTCTTTACCACTATCCGAAAAGTCTACCAAAGCTCTTGCATTTCTTGCTTCATCAATTCTTATGGGATTGTATGGCAAATTTGGAATTGGATATTCGTGGCTTAAATTCGTAAGATAATACGGAATATCAGATTCGACCACTTTTATGAACGTCAATCTGCTTACTTCGCCGATTTTGTCTAAGGTTGGCTTCTTCTCCACCTTGCGTTCGCTCTTTTCAATGAGTCGACTTTCATTTTTGCGATTAAATCTATGCTTTTCCTGCGTAGATGATACTTCAACTACTCTGCTTACTTCAAATAGCTTATCGAAGAGGCTAGTAGTTTTTGTTAAAGGCTCAACAGTTTTACTTTCTTGGGTAGATTCAGTGGTGGTTGACGTAGTAGATAAATTGGAAGTCGGATAAATAGTATTCTCTTCCACGCTCTTGCTTTCAGTAATAGTCTGATTAACAATGTTTTCTTTCGTCGTTTCCGTACCATTTATTCCCGAAATTGCATTGGGAAGCACCTTGTCAGCCTTTTGTTGGCCAGTCAATCGAATAATCCGGAGTTGTTTCGACAGTCTTAACAACATCAGTAGATACTTCTTTACCTTCATCAGTATCATACGTTGTTACAGACTCTTCTGTAGTAGAATACATATCCGAATCGATCTCAGTCACGCCAAATACATCGGTCGTAGTTTCAATGAAACTATCAGTTACGCCGAGTTCCGTATTCATTTCTTCCGTGGCATCATTCAAAGATGATACTGTGGCAGGTGAAAATCGTTTCGGGTTGCTGAATAGTTCCTTGTGCTTGGCGTTTACTGCATCCACGTTTATTTCTTCGGTCGTCGTGGGTATTTCGGTGAACGGTCTGTTCGCATTGTATTTACGAGTATAGGCTTTTGTGGTGGATTCCGTCGGCGGTAGTGTAGAAGTTCCTCCGAATTTAATCGGTCTGTTGCTTGGTTGGAATGATACGGGTCTATTGAACAGTTTTCTGCTGGTGTTGGTATTATTTACTGCGGGCTTGTTATTGGTTCCAGGTCGGTTGAAACCGGCCGGACGATTGGGTTGTTTATTATTAGCAGATGGGATTACTCTTCCTTGAACGGGAGGCTTTTGCGGAGAATTGAACCTAGTTTGCAAATCTTGGATTTGGAGTAACTCTTATACTTGGTACGGAGCTCCTTTCTTCTTCTTTTTCTTCCTCTTGTTCTTCTTCCTTTTTATCTTCGTCGTCTGACTCTTCTTCTAACGTATCTTGTTCGTCATCTACATTTTCTTCTTCTTCGCTATCGTCTTCAATTGGAGACGCGGTAGTCGGACCTCTCCTAAATAATTGATCTTGAGGAACAAGTACTAATGTATCTGGAGTATCATCTAGCTTTTCTTCTTCTTCTTCTTCAAGGTCCTCATCGTCTTCTATTGTTGTTGTGCGTGATGTCGTGATTGCCGTTCTATTGAACAATGGTCTTCGCACTGCTTCCACGCGTGCTCTATCAACGGATGCTATTACATCAGAAGGTGAAGTAGGCGTTGTAAATGGACCATTATTGTATTTTCTACTGTATACTTTGGGCGTTGTCGTTGTAGGCTCTGTCGAAGTGATTACATTGATTGGTCTTTTAATAGGTCGATAGCTAGGACGTTCAGGCTTCGGCCTCGTTGAAGGAGGTGGAAGTGTGCTTTGTTCTGATATATCCAAATTGATATTTTCTGTCGTCGATGATACGTCTTTGGGTAAATCTTCAATAACAGGAGGTACTGTTGAAGTTAGGCTTTCACTCACAGCATTTAATTCAGAGTTTATATTTTGTTCTGTTTCTTCATCTTCGGTTATTTTTTGAATTATGCGCTTCTTACCGTCTTCGGCTACAACGGGTTTCAATATTCTTCTTATAATTTTTCGTACCCTCGGGACCGCATTTGATTTTTCATCATTCTTTGAATCGTCTTTCTTATCAACGTCCAAAGGTTCTTCTCTATCTGGGGTAGTTGTCGAGGGACTGCTTACGGATTTTTCAGTTGTGGAGGGTTCTTCTGGCGTTGTCGATGAAACAATACGCCTTATTAATAATTTTCTTCTTTTTTGTTTATTATTTGGTTCGTCTTCAGTATTATTGCTTTCGTCTGCCTCTTTGCGCTTTTCTACTACTGTTGGTTCTGTACTCACTGTACTATCTAAGGATAAAGTTGTAGATCTTATTTTTTTGACGACTTTTATACGTTTTCTTGGACGTTCCGGTATAAGAGTATTACTTTCCTCAGTCTTGTTCCTTCTCTTCGATGGTTGTTTCCGAGAGATGAATGTTTTCAAATTTTTCCTCTTCTTGTGTAGTTTTAAAATCTTCTTCTTCCTCGATCGGCAATGGAGTAGTTGATGATATAGGCAATGGAGTAGTTGATGTTGTAGGCGATGATGAGGTCAACGGTGTAGGCTTTGAAAGCCGTCTCAATAAAAGAATGCCACTTCTATTGTTCGTTTGTCCTAATAATATATTCGAATTGATAACTTTCGTCACGTTTATGGATTGTTGTGAACTAGGAAGTACTGGGTGCGGATGGTAGTCTGAAAGCGGATTGACTTTTATTTTCTTCAGAAACATTGATTACAGGAGCAGATAATCTAGCCTTGCCGAATAATTTCGAATCGAAGTTCAATTCTGTTTTCAATTCGTTTTCATTTTGATTATCTCCTTTGTAGAGCTCTTTCAGATTATTTTCAGGATTGGGAGTAGATGCCGAGAAAGGTCTTGGAGCGAAACGAGTAATATTAAGGGCGTCCTTCCTCTAGCAAAAACGGAAGATTCAGAAGCTTCCTGTATTTAGCTCAGGTTCAGCTATTTCAGTAGTGGTTCTAGAGACTGTAAATCTATTGCCTCGTCTACCAAAGCCCCTTTGTCTATCATTTATCACTGGAGAAATAGAAGAGTCGCTCTCGCTCGAATCTTCAATTGGTATCTCAGTAGTAGTAAAAAGTGGTCTAAATCGTCTATTTGTTTGGGCGTTTCTAAATCCAGTTGAGACCTCAGCGTTGGCGCTTTGTGATCTTGCATTATCGAGCGCTGTTAACGATGATAGATCTTCGCTATTAAATGAAGGCCTAAATCTACGATTAGGTGTACTTCTTGGGAAATTTGTCGTAGGATAAACTTCAGTTTGGACAAATTCATTTCCACTTTCTTCGTTATCGATATTTTCTCTTGTCGATTGATCAGGTCTTGCGATGCCTCTCAACCTATATGACGGTTGTCTTACATTATTTCTTGGCGAGAAGCTTTGTCTATTCCTTGACAGCAATCCATTTTCGCCATTGGATGAAATTGGATTTTCATCGACATTTTGAGATGTTTCTTCTTCTGAGGTTACTTTAGAACTCAATCTTCTAGTAGTGAAACGTAGTGGTGGACGTACAAATCTTTTATTTCCATAGTCGGCTTCAATACGCTCAGGCTCTGAATCGTCTTGATTTTCTTCACTTGCTGGTGTGGTGGAACGGATCTTTCTTACAAGTGATCCTCTTCTGTTCTTAACAACATTTTCGCTGGTTTCACCTAAATCACTATCTCTACTATTGCTAACAGGTGTGTCTTCAGAATCAGTGGAAATTTCATTACGTAAGCGTGCTTTCAAAGAAGGTGATGATGTGTCTGATGCATTTATACGAGTGCGTTTAATGTTAGTGTATTTCCTATCATAACTCACCTTATTGTCTGGGGTTTGTTCGGTTATTTCTTGAGGCTTTACAGTTGTTGTAGGTCGGGTACGTTTGGAAAACAGCGGGGTACTTCTTTGAGTCGGGAAGGATATTTCTTCTGAGACGGTTACTTTGGTGGAGTAAGTAATGGGAGAAGTTGCAAGCGAATTATTATTTTCGTTAATCGGTTTGGGAGTGTTGGACAATGTCGTTATTTGTGCGTTCAATACCGACGAACTTCCAGCATTCGCAATAACACCATTTTCGGAGGCAAATGATGGTGAGGCTATGGATACGTTAATATCATTTACATCAGTGACATCATTATCCTGGTCACTTGCTGTGCTACTTTGAATGGTAATTGGCACTTGTGTGCTCGAGGTTTTGGGTTCAGTAGATACTTGTGAAAATACTGATTCAGTAGAAGTAGGAGAGGACGGAATGGGTGATTCTGTGGGATTATTTGTTGTAGACCCTCTCACATTTTCTATTTTAATCTCATCTTCGCTATTTTCCTCGGGAGGTGCCAACGTTGTAGATCTAATTCTTTGAATGGTTTTATATCTGAAATAATAATTTATGTATTTTAAAACAAATAAAACACTTTTATGAAGCTCAAATCACATAAAACTGTTAGTTATTTAACACAATTAAATACTTATTAAACTTACTTAGATGTTGTTACTTCACTTGTGTCTGGTCTGTTTCTTCTGAGTGTAGAATATTCAATATTTTGAACTCTATTTCTAACATCATCTTCTTCTTGGGATTCATTATCTGGATTACGTTCAAATAATGCATTCCTACAAATAATTTTAATAATATAATACATATTATTAAAAAAAACAAGTAAACATTATTGGCAAAATAATATACCTTGCAGTAGTTTCTGGTTCTTCAGTTGTTGATGGTTTAGCTCTACGTATATTAACATATTGAGGTAATCCAGGTCGACTTGATGTAGAAACAGGTCGGGATTCTTCTTCTTTTTCTTCCTCTTCTTCACTATCATCTTCATCATCATCGTCTATTATATCTCTTTCTGTTGTGGTTGATGCTCTTTGACGATTAATTGTGGTGTATCTATTAATAAATATGAACAAAATATTAACTTTACATGGTTTAAATCTATATTTAAAATCATTCAAGAAACTGAAATTAATGCAACTATGATACATATAAATAAATAAATGTTTTATTACTGTGGTCTATCTCGTCGTAAATTGACTTTTTCTTCGGTGCTACTGCTGATTCCAATGCTTTGTGGTCCACGGCTATTCTGTTGTATCGGTGCTCTATAATTTATCACAAATTGTTATTTAAAAATTCATATTATTTAGATGAAAATAAATCCACAGTCAATATAAAGACCTTTCATTCGATGGACGAGCCTGAGACAAAACTTTTTCATAGAGTAACCGAGTTATTGTAGCGGGTGTCGTTGTGCGAGATCCCTGAACGCTATTCGATGATGTGCCGGCCAAATGTTTTTCTAAGTTGTTCAACTCCACCTTACATTTTAAAAAGCATATTATATATATTGCAAACTTAATTGCATTTTATAAATATATGCACACTATAAACACTTGCCTAATTTTTTGATGAGATCAATAAGCTCTTTTATAACTTTGGGATCTTCTTCAGAAACTGGAACGTCATCCTCTTCGTCCACAACTTCATCATCTGAATCATCCTAAAACATAAATATGAAATTGATTGAATAAATATTAATAAGCTGTAATAACAGGCATATTTTAAATATTGTAAAATTGTTGTAAGTGTATATTTACATTAAAGGACGGAACGGTCGATGAAGCCCTCGATAATAATGTTGTGCTGCTGGTAGCAGCTGTGATACGTGCTACAGGTCTGCGTGTAACAAACAATGAAGATAATTGGGAAGGTCTCGTGGTGGTAGTTGAAGTCGCCGTCGTAGTAGTTCTCGTTGAAGTGGTTGATATTTCTGCTTCCGTCGTAGAAGCCGGAGGAGCACTAGTTACAGCTGCTTTCTTTTTATTGCATAGAACATTTCTAGCAAAATCACATGAATCAGCCGCCTTATTGAAATATAATCCTACAAAAATTGACGATATAAAAATATAATCTCTAAATAATATACAAATTTATATATTTAAAAAATATATTTTTACCTGACGGGCATGTAAATTGATGTGCAACTATGCCAAGATTGGATGGTCCACTTTCAAGACACCAAAAATATTTTTTACAATCTCTAGGATGAGGGAAGAAGCCTTCTTCAATACATTTGAAGTCTGAAAAGCAATGTTTATGTTTTACAAATATATTGTTCAATATATTTTTTTTTAAATAAACCTCATATTTTTTTATTGTATTCATTACCTGATCCAGGATCTGGAGTGGTAGGTGGTTCTGGTGTATTTAGACCCCAAGCAGGCGTACTAGATTGAAGCGTAGATTCAGTGCTTGTTCCTCGGCGGACTAAATTTTGACGACGACGACCGGATGTTCTATTGCAAACATAATTTCCAATGTTTATTTATATACAATAATTAATATACTGTGTTATTGAGATGCATTAAAAATAAAAATAGCATTTAGGGATTGAAATAATGCTTTTGGAATAATATAAATTACAAAATATTAAGATATTAAACGTTAATATACTCACTTGGATTTAGAATCTTGATCAGATTCTTCTCTATTTCCTTTCCTTGATGCTTTAATAGTATTTTTCGAAGTATCTTTTTCTTCTGAGCTTTCGCTGATTTGTGATTTGGTTGGTTTCGATGGTCTCGTACGTTTTCTTGTCGGCTGAGGTTTCTTTGTGGCGATTGTATCCGTTAAGCTAAAAATGTACATATGTAAATTAAGCTCATCAAATCTAAATTTAAGTTTTATATTAATAAATATATATCTACCCGAGGCTCTTGTACAAAGCTTCTTTTGCTGCCTCAATAAGAGGATAAGGTTTTCCATGACATTTACCTCTGAAATCATCATTGTCAATAGACCAAAACATAATACCTGAAAATAATTTATCGTTAAATAAAAATATTAATAAATGGAACGCCTTATTTATTTGAATATACATTTAATTTATTATTTATAATTAAAAAATCATATTTATTACCTCCAAGGGAATTTTCAGCAACGTATTGAGCCTTCTTTCTAACGATATCGATATCATCGTAGCCGACCCATTGATTGCCTTTGTATGCATACGGACCTAAAGATCTTGGATTAGGTTGAACTACAGTCCATTCTTCATCTTCTTCGTCGTATTCATCATCTTCATCACTTGTATCTCGCTTACTTCTTGGTTTCTCCATTAAGCTTTCACAGATCTATATTATTTATAACAAAATATGTTAAAAAAGTTATCGTTATGAAATTTATCATAGCATTTCATATAAATTAACTTACTTCATAATATGCAAGATATCCTTTTTCTCTGGTTGCATCTCCTTGTTCTCCAGGACCATCAGCTGGAGCACCAATATCTGTAGAATCCGGATTGAAAAGAGTGAACGAACGACCGTATGTAGGTATTCCCAAGACTAATTTATCCGCATCTGCTCCAGCTTCTAAATAATGCTTTATTGTGAAGTCCTATAATTTGAAACGATTAAATTTAACACACAAACAAACAATATTTTAATCCAATGAAGATATGTATACACGACAAATGCTTACAATATTTAAATCACTTTCATAATTGTATTCAGACGCAGCTTCCAATGGATATAAGGGCGAATGATGATTGACTGACGGCTCAAACGCAGAATGATAATCATATGATAAAATATTCATCCAATCCAAATATCTAAATTATAACAAATACATATTTTAATATAAATAATAATATAAATATATTGAACACAGTCGAAAATGTATACCTATTCAGTTTGGGTACGTCGTATCCTTTGTCGATATATTCGATACCAGCGGGGACAGCCATCGTCAAAAGCAGACGAGGGCGACCAGTCTGCGAAGACTCTTTTTCGAATTCTTCTCGTAGCTCCTGCACTAATCGGGCGTAGTTGGCTCTGTCCTTAGGTTTGCCTCCGTCGCGGAAAGACGGATATTCCCAATCAAGATCCAGACCATCGAATTTATTTTGTCGCATAAACTGAAAATGGAAATTAATACATGAAATACACTGATCATTTTGATAAGAGTTTGAGTTTGAGTATATTAAAAGCATTAATACAAATTATTTATAATCGACTCATACCAAATAAAAATTTATAAATACAATTGCTTTTGATGTTTGTATAAAAATATAATACTTATGTTTCTATTATTTTAGAAGCGTAGAATACATAATTGATTAAAAATTCATTGAGTTTGTTAATAATTTATGTTGAATAAAATAGATATTTCCCTGTTTAAATGCATATCGGCGACCCATATCCATATAATTAATGATACACATTCTTATCATATAAAAATCAGTTATAATGCAATTCAAAATTCAAAGATTGTATTAATTTTGGGATTGCATCTATATATATATGTATTTATATAGATAATGTATACAAATGAAATAATCTGATGAATGAATGTAAACTGAAAATGTAAAAAGATTGGCATGCCGTTATGGTCAGATCCGAATTGTTAGTCTCATGACTATTAATACGTCTTGTTATTATTGGGCTGAATTCAAGGTCATCCCCTTGGACACCAAACAGGTTCTATTCCAAGAAATGTGGACAATGCAGATCGTTGTCATTGTCCAAAAGTCAACTTTCATTCTCGTGATAAAATCAGATCATTGCACCGCAAATGTATCGTATTATTTAAATTGCATTCTTCTAACATAATTAAATCTAATTACGGTACAAGATTGTTTTAATAATATGAGAAAAATAGAATCATTTTGCAATTATGATGATAAATTGTTTTTACAATGTGGAAATTTGTAAAATTTTAACATTTATATATGTAGCGTCTCATACAATAATAAGCCATTAGCACTTTTGTCATTAATTAATATCATATTTTTTGCATAATAATCGAATTCATCACGGTAATTGCAATAAATTAGACCGCTGATAGCCACGGGATCAAATTAATTTCAGATCATGATCGCTCTTGATCAAGTAAAGCATAACGTAACTCGTTGGTCTCTAATTTATACCATGAACTGACTATTATTAGAGACCAATAGATAGCGTGACTGATAAAAATTCCGCTTTATATATACACAACACTTTCCAATTATATTTTTATAGCCATCTTAATGAAAACACTCGACAAACTGATTAATATTTCAATCAATTGCAGAATGCATTATCATGATATATATTTGATACACCATATGAAATTTTGAAGAATTCTGAACTCCGTATCTATTATATTTCATTTTAATATCCCTATTATTAGAGTCGAGTTGTAGTAAATACATCACAGTGAAGAAAATGTTAGATGAGGCCGTACGAGCTGCCAAGATGAATAGCGCTGTGGTCTACCAAATGAGGAAACCACCCAAGAAATAGTGAGTAAAATCTACAAAATGGTATTGGATGACCGTTGACTGTAAACGCGCGAGCTAGTAGATATGGTAGATCTTTACAAAAAATCTGTATACCGCATATTGATCGAATCATTGGACATGAGAAAGCTATGCGCAAGATGGGTACCGCGTTTGCTCACAATGGAACAAAAACAGTGTCGTGATGATGTTTCAATCGCTCTGAGTTCTCGCTAGATTTTGTAATATAAAACTATTTTTTTTTTACTAAATTAGTAGATAAATATATAGTTTTTATGTGTGGGGGGGAAGTCTATATTCGTTCGTCTGGAGAGGCTTTCACGATCATGCAGATCATAGAAGGCCCCGGATACGCATTTATCCCCGAAAATGTGGCAAAAAGCTTTAAAAGACGACAGAGTGGCCACAAGATCTGTGTGTCCAACTGGTCCGTTTTTCAGATCACTGACATGGCGAAAGAACGCCTCGCGATCGGTCTACAGAACGATTATGATAAAAACGAACAGAGTCAATCAGAGTAAAATAAAAACTACGTGCATCTCTCGACTGGTCGGTATTCTGAGTTTTGCGCCCCGTTCCTGCTTTGCCACCCCCTTGTTAAGACCCTGATTAATTGTATCAACATTTTTCAGGTAACAATGTTTTCATCGAATATATTAACAAGATTAAACATATTTTAATAGTAAAATCGTTATGTTATATCACACAACCAATTGTATTAATATTGTGCTTTATTTAATAGCATCAAACGATTCGCCTCAGGGTAGAAAATACTTTGACACAGATGAATATGATTAAATATTACTTAACATGGACGCACAATTTTAGCGTTTGTAATGCTACAGTATGATTCAAATGAGATAATTGGCCATTGCAATAATATAAAAACTGGAGCTTTGAACCGGAATTGAACCGAAAACCAATATTTTTATCGGGATTGAACCGGTAATTCATATGCCATCAAATAATTATTTATTATAATATTGCTAGTTTATTGCTACATTTTAATATTTTGTAGTCCTTCGTAAGGGAAATTAATGGTTAGTTTAATGATTTCATTGTGCAATATAATTTTAAGATCTTCTTTGTAGGTTTCTTCGAAACAATGGAGGTAAACAGTTAATAACCCGTGGTATGAAATCATCTTGAAAGCTCTTGAACAGGATTTGCAGGTCAGAATTACGTAATCGAGATGCCATTCTACATCCAATGCAGTAAGTTGATCTCGATCTATCATATCTGACCTTCAAATCTCTTCCAAACTTCCTAGTCACGAGTATGAACAACCTTTTTGGAACCCAACCATCCATTAAAGTACAAGTCTTTGTTGCCGAAGCTACCATTGTCAAGTGTATTATATAAATAGGACAAGTACCTTGATGGTGTTCTTCACGAATTCTCGACGACGACTGGCGTTGGCAACGAGACCTGAAAATCTGCTCGAGCCTTCGTTCCATCCACCGATGGCAATCATGGTCTTCAGATTCGGATTGTAGGTCTTCAGTCCGGTGAATTTCGCATAGCCACCTTAAAAGACAAACAATAAAATGAGCTAATTTGCATGCTTTGCCGAAACAAAATATTTTCTTAACAGTGCCACACTTTAGACAAACATTGCAAAATCAGTGTTGCATCAACTCGACGCAAATTTTAAATCTCCTTAGCATGTGTGTTCTCGAATTTCTCAAGTTATTGGGTAAACAAATTACTGAATAGCTGCTGGCACTTTCATGATGAATAGGTTTCTTAATGCATATCCCTAAGTTGTTTTAGTGGCCGTCAATCATTTTTAAACGTGCAAAATGCGAAGACTATCAGTAACAGTGTGAAAATATCCATCTTCCACATGTTATGGAATGAATACAATTAGATTTGAATCATAGAATTTAAGTTTAATTAAAGGTTTAGCTATGTGCCGAGCGTTGAAATTACTGAATCATGAAAGTCGGATATGTTTTTTAAAACTTATTTATTCAAAGAAATGTTCGTGAAAGACCACTTTATTCTAAATTTTGAAACGATATTAGAATTTTCGCTTTCTCCAGTCCTAAAAAATCAATATTTGCGCTAATGTGTTCTAATGCTAAACCTATTTGTTTTGTGCGCGACATTTTGAAATGCCATTGAAGTATAAATATTAACTTTGGGGTTCAACATCTAGTTTATTTGTATATATTTTGATGGCTTGATAAACTGGCATCATTCACATACAAATAATAATATTTAAAAACCAAATGCTCCAGCATTTAAACATAATGAATGGATTTCATCCATACACAAAAGGTCGTTTATCAAATGTCAGATCATAAAACTATTCTAGCACCGTGTGCTTTTATCTCATTTTCAATGATTAATTGCATAATAATATATGAAACTACAACAATAGCCTGCAAATTTATAGTTTAGTTTAGCAAATTTACTATAGTTTACATATTACCTAATAAAAATACAAAGTTTCGGTTGTTTCCAATTGGATTTTACGGATGTTTTCGATACATATACAACCGACACAAGGTGTGTCCCAAATGTCATGAAATATATTTTTTTACCTTACCCCTAATGGTCACAGCGTATTCAAACCGATTGGGTGAAATTGGGGGAATCCTTAGCTTTACAGTGTACCCAATTTCAGTTTGCTGCGAGCATCAGTAGAATCAGGATAGCTGATTTAGTGCACCCATGTTTCAGGATAACGCCACGATACGCGATGGCAGATGCTTCCGAACGACGTTGATTGTCTTTTTCGACAACAAGGGTGTTGAGCTCGGATAGACAGCGACTTAATGGTATATCAGACTCTTGAAGAAAGAGTTCATGCCTTGCACTGCTATGCGGTCTATTCTGAGTGCCCTCGGACTAGCCATACAAGAGTGTCTTCCACTGCTCTTTTGATCCCCTGAGAAACACTACGCGCAGAGCTTCCAAGTACCCACTTCTTTGACTCTGTTTCCTCCAGAAGGAGGCGAATTTCTCACAGGAAGACTGCGTGCACCCGAAGATACGTAGGAGGAGAGGAAGAAATAAGAGGTTACGCTAAATATGCAAGGGAACTACTACACGAATTCATCCTCAGTTTGAAGGAGACTGCTGTAGATGACGAACTACAGAGGCTCCCCTTTCCCCATGGTACTTGTATTGGTCCAGTCACCTGTAGTGCACTAGGCTGTTGAATATAATGGTGTCGCCTTTTGCACAGGGTCCTCCTGCTCTTTCTGTAATTGAGCACAGGGACGTAAAATTTCCCCCCCCTTGGGGTTTTATGGTCATCAAGACATCAAGGGTGTAGCTGTACAAAGAGGTTGTATCCCAAGGATCCTCATCGCTGCCTACTACGTGGATGTTCTGGAAAGATTGATAAAAAGGGTCGCCACTACCTGGGTCCTGCATCATGTTAACCACACGTGGGAATGCTACCACAATCACCCTGCAGTCCCAGACGAATTTTTTGTTCCCAATCATCAAAATCGCACTCCAAGGATACCATTTTAACAGCATTGATGCTATCCAAGCGGCCGAAACGATATCTCCAAAGTAGGTTCCCGTCGAGGCCTTCGAAAGAACGTACTGAACACAGGGGAGTCGGTGAAAAAATTGTGTGGATGCTCAGGATAGATATATTTCATGACTTTTGGGATGTGGGTTTCTATGAGGACACACTGTGTATGAGGGCGTCTCAAAGAGGTACTTAGTTAATCCGACGATAGTGATTTCAGCAAATTATACTACATTTTATGACGGTTGTAAAATTGTTTGGAATACGATTTTTATTGAATAAGTTGTTTATCGTTTCAGATACATTTATTTAGGAAATTTACAAAAATCGCATTTAGTGTTGTTAGTGCTAATATTAAAATTTCTCGAGTTGAATTTGAATTTGTCGAAAATGCGAGTTTCTTATAAATTCTAATATTTCTTCAATTTATCATTGATATATTAATATTTTACTGTTTTGCACGCATACATACAATCGAGTATTCTTAAGAAATTTGAAAAAAATATGCCAATAAATCAAAATGTATAAGACTGCCCTAATCTAATAAGATAGTGATAATATTTCTAAGTACATAAGCAATACAAATCAAAAAGGTTACAAAATCTGGATAAAAAGAACCATTGCAAAATACTATTCTGACAACATTGCAATGTTTGTATTTAAAATATCAGGTCAAAAGAACCATTAAATATTTTATTAGATCACATATTTCATGTATGCAAATCACTGAAAACACAGGAACAAATAGAATCGTAGGCTTTGAAGAGGTGTTCTATTGGTTATGAAGATTTGCACGTGGGTTCAATGCTAGCTTTGCAATATTGCAATTGTTTACCTTGTGGGCGAAGATTTTGGATTGAATTACTCTATCCAAACATTATATATGAGTAAGAGGCTTTGTTTTAGTTATCTACAAGATCAAGTATCATACAGGCAGCCTTGGATTTGCAATAGATCCTATTCGTATTTCGCGGGGGATGTATGCGATATAAAAAATCGATCTTACCTTTTTCAATGTCCTGATATTTGTCGAACGGCTTCAGAGTATTTTCCTTGGTGAATCCTCCGAAGGCGTATATGAGATGCGTGCACAGATATGGATTGATGTTCTGGGGGTTGAATTTGGCAGTTCCCGGTCGATAAACGGACCAATTTGTATAATAGCATACCACTCTGGCTTCCTTAGCTTCGGCTGAAAATAAAAATAAGTCCAATTAGCTGCATAGTTACAAAAAAAGATTGGCATAATCACTTCATGCCCGATGCATAATCGGCGTTGAAAACTCGTATAGGCAAGTCGATGATCTTTGACAGACCATATAAGTCGTTGGTATGTTGGCGCGTAACCAAATCATGATTGGATGCAATTAATAACACGAAGAAACGCCATTTCTTCGTCATTTCAGTTGCACAATTAAGTTCTGATCTAGTTTTGAAGCATTTACAATTCCGCTTCTTACGGATTGATCAAGATTTGTACGTACCATGTGACCCAAATAGCGCGACACATTCTTGAGCTTGGGCTTGGCAAAAACCAGAGGAGCACGCGACAGGCGTAATGATACATTTTTAACGATTTTTTTTTCTTTGCTCGACGATCAACAGTTGCATTATAACACTCGACACCGTCTAATATTGTTTTGGGAGTGTAATCAATTTCTCACGGATAGTTAGCTTTGACCTCCTTAGAATGGCGATAGACCAGCTCCATTCAAACCATTTTATCAAGCAACATCAACCCCTCATGAATCTAACAATGGATTTTATACAATAAATTCAAAAACTAACCAAGCAAAGGCCATTTATGAGCGCCACTTCAAATTTATCATCATCCGAATGCATCATTAATTGCTTTGAACAAATGTAAATTTATTATGCAAATCAAGCCTGTTATTTTCGATGATTTTCGGATATTAACGCTTGATAGAAAAAGGAAATAACACTTCACGTTTTTTCCAATTTATTAAAGAGACTTTGAAGAAAGTAAAAGATAGATAAACTAGATCGCGTCTTCCTGTTAATTTGCATTTTGTCGTCATTTTAAACTCACGATTTAGGCATTAATTTAACTATATATGCTATTTTTCTGCTTTTAATACTTAATAGAGCATCATATTAATTGGCAAAAAATGTTAAAAAGCTTATCGCTAAGTACTACATATTAAGCTCATAAAGTTAGAATAATTTCAGTCACGGACGTCGTGACATTGGATTATAAAGATATGAAAATCTATTTAGTCTATTTGCCGAAAAATTCAAGCTTAAATTTAAAAATATTTATATTAATATCTCCCAAGAAAAAATCTTGGAACCCGCATTTGAGAAAATTATTCGATGATCATCAAATTTAATCCATATCTTTCATCATGGTACTGTTATGGGAATCGTAGAAGTATTTTGTATATTTTTGCAAATATTTACAATATTATATAGCATCGTCCATTATTGTTAAGTATTGATATTACTGATAGATCCTTATTTATCCTGATTTCTTGTATTTGGGATAATCATTAAATATAAATAATAAAAATGATCGATAAAATATTGTTTTCAGTAAGGTTTTTTGTTATAAAAACTGTTACTTTGCCTGCAGTGAATATTCATTTTCAATAAGAAAGTATACACTTGCAACATCAAATGTACTTTAAACAAATTATAAACGCCAGCTTCTGTCGCAAAACCTTAGAAAACCTTCAAGTATTAGAATAATAGGTAATAAAATGGGCTATTTCAGGTAGGCTGACATTTGTATGTAATTATTGTTTTAACAATATGTCAGTTAAATATAGTATTTGGCAATATCTGTATATAACATTTTAAATAAATATGTTTGAGTAAAAATAAAGTTTAACGTGTCTTTTGTGTGTAAAGTTGAAGTGATGAAAGGCACAGATCTGTGCGCATGATATTTAAAGGGTTAAAACATCATTTTAAAATAATGTATCGAAAGTTTTTCTCCAACAAAAAAATATCATTCAAATAACCTAATCTTCCTTAAATTATATGTTGAAAGAAATAGAAAACCACCACATAAATATCCTTTATCCTACTTCTAGAAATACTTCACATGGAGATCGCCTACGAATAATAACAAATATGCCACTTTAATCCTTTGATTAGTGAGTTAATTTTAAATCGAGTTAAACACAGATGCTATATTCGTATGCCCACCACGTCCATACAAATCCACTTTTCTCTCAGGACCGCGCAGCATGAGTCAAGCTTGTATATCAATAAATGAACCTTAACACTGTTGATATTATTGGGCTCCATAAAAGCGTTTCAAATAGAATCACTTTTGGTACCAGGCTAAGTTTTAAATATATAATTGATTTATGCGGCTTTTTACTATATATTATGATTCTAAGAAGATCTCCAACCAACTGAATACGGACAAATTACATTATTATTTTAATATTTTTTTTGTCGTCATCTGTATGTCATTATGATAGATGTAATGATTCTCTATTTAGTAGTCTTTGGAAAAATCGATCAAATATTTTATTCCTTTATATATATACGAGTTATTCTTTGTGTTTGTAGAACTTGGTCGGAAACTTAATTGAAACGTGTAGTGGTAGCTTTACAATACGACCTCTCCGTCTCTATCTCCGATTCACTAATCTTTGCACTCGATGTGCGAGAATGCTCTTTCTGTATCACTCGAATTCGAACTAAGAAATCCAATCCCGAGCTAAAATTTCGATCCCGAAATTTCGGGATTGCATTAGACCATCCCGGGATCAGTCCTGGAATCCCGAGACTGGGATTTTCAATAGTTTAAGAAATTATATTGATAAATTTGATCAAAAATGACTAATAAGTCCAATACGTTTAACATAAAAAATAACTCGAATGCGAAAGAATTTTATTTATTTAAGAAAAAATAAAAATACAATTTAAAAATAGATAAATAAAACACTAAAAAAATCAAATATTATTTTTAAAATATGCCCGAAGTACCATTAAAGCATCGAGTGTTTCGTCATTTAGTTTGGATCTGATTTTGGAAGTCAGGCAACTTGCTGCTGAAAATGCACGCTCAGCCTCCACACTCGTTGGAGGTATCATCATCAGATATTTAAATGCTAGTTCGAGTTGATGACCGCGTGAGCCCCCATTTTCGTATAACATCATCAATGTGAGTGATAAAATTCCTATCTGCTGAGACACGAACTAAAATTCGCGAAATTCCCGATTTCCCAACAAATTATTTATTTCCGTCGCTGCAGATGAATACTTGTATACTATAATACTTTGATATGATTCGTAATTATATCAAGGAAAAACACAAAAAAATTGAACCCCGTATCTATTATATTTCATATAGATATTCCCATTATTAGAGTCGAGGTGTAGTAAATACATCACCGGTAGCCTTTATCGTGCTGGCGAGGTGTACGATTTCTGTTGGATAATCCGAATTTTTCGGGATTACGTTTACTAATCCCGGAATTCATGAGCACCTAAAACTATCCGGGATCCCGGGATTCCATAGAATTTAAAACCAATAAACTATTGTATCGTGTATGAATGCATTCAACTTTTACGGCATCCATTCCAAGGCCCACTCATCTTTTAGGTGATTTTAGTACATTACTGCTTTAGCATCGTCTAAGACCATAGCAACGCTAGGAATTACATTCAAAAAAATATTTCTAATATATTCTACAATGCATTCGTGATTGTCATTCATTCTGTTCAAGGCAAACAATTTAACATACTTGTTTAATCTGCATTACATACTACATCATCACGCTTTGTTCTATATTTAATAATCATTCATAAGTTTGGCATTCACGAACGAAATGGAACTGTTGACCCTGCAATCTGTCGTTAGAGAAAAAAACGAGGTTTCGAAGTCACGACCTATTTCGCGACAGATTTATCAATACCCAAATGCATTAACATAAGAAAGTCCGATACAAAATCAATTAAATAACATTCCGCGCGGCCAGAAGACGTCACTTTACATATTTACAGTTGCGACGACGTCGCTTATTACGCGATTCGCCGACGAAGAACTTCGGCGGAAAGTGAAAACGCGAGACGAGTTCAGCTCCATTACAAAATAGACGATTGTCTTCGGACCAGCGATGCTGCGTATCTTATATAATTAATGTTGAAGTTGACGAAAGAAACCATCGGCGATTGATCAATTCAAATGTAGCCATCGCCGGAGCTTTCGCAGATGGATTAAGCTTCGATCGGTTTTGATCCATCTAGCTGCATTTGAAAGACTATTCGGAGGAATGTGGTCGTTTGGAAGTGAGCCTTGGACGCCTGCTCGAATTGAGCAATTCGTGAAGGCATGTAAGTCAAAGTTGGCAACGAGTTTTATTATAGTTGCACTCTATGGCTATTGACGATCGATTCATTAACAAATGTGCCCTTGTAAAGCCTGAATAACCCAATTTTTTCCACCGACGATATTCAAGCTTATCATTGCATTCAGGCGTCTTGGAAGCGTGCTATCTATTGAGAAATGTGCATTAAGACTCAATGCAAATAAGTACATAGCAACCAAAGAGGATTACCATTTTCCATGACGGATTTATCCCACGCTAAGAAGCTTCTTACTTAAAGACATTTAAAAGCCATTTATCATTTTGCGAATTCAACTTCACAATAGAATTGACAACCTTGACATCGCATTTAAACCTGAATTCATTTAGTTTTATTCAATGAAAAAAGTCTTCAACTAATGCATCCATCTACACTCGCATTTAAAATATTGGTATATTGAATAGAAAACCATGATGTAAATCATGAAAATCAACAGCAATGTTTTTAATAGATACTTCTGTATATTATAGGGTGTAGCAGAGGTACTTCCTTATTTAAAATGCATGCCCTGAAGCGAACCCAAAAACATTGAGCAGATTAGGCAGTTAAATTCTTGTAGGCAATCTGCATGAGGAAGATCTCGGGTTTACGAACTTAGGAGGTTTACATCGATCGTCCAAGGATCCTGACTCAACTGAAGATCAATATGTTATTCATTTTTAAAATAAGGTAGTTTCCCTGTCGCACCCTGCTCTAACTTTCGATATTAGATATGGTACTTTTCTTAATATCTTTCATCTTAATTTATTCCCAGAATAGTATACGAGCGAGAAAAATGCCTCGATTCACTAACAAGATTTGTATGCACGCAACAATACCAAGAATGATATGGACCGAGATGGAATCTGTTAAAAAAAGAGATGGCGGAATCACCGAAACGTTTGAGACCAAAATAAGACATGACGCTATAAGAGGATAACAAAAAGACAAATCCAAGCATTCGGAGAATACATGCGACCTTTTTTGGATTATTGATGAGGATCAGCGTCAAAATAAGCCTGGTTGTGTTTGTATTTCTTAAATCCTTATTGATATCATCAATTCAAAATGTTCTCGTATAAATGGGTATTAAAAGTTTGAGGTTTTTAACTCTTTCGGTCCCTGTGCACATTGCAATGTACATTCATTTTAAATGTTTTTGTAGGCTAATTAACGAATTATTGCAATTGCGACCTTTTGTGTATAGCGTTCATTGTATTCATTCAGTTGATATTGCCAATACTGCTATCAAAGGTACGAAAATTAAGATATATGAACATTTGTCTACATGGATCGCAGTTTGTCTCAGATTTATTTTCGTTGTTTTGTTGTAAAAAAATCAATTAATTTGCATTATTTTGACATGATCTTATAGACAAAGGCTTCTTTTATTGAATAACTATAAAAATTACACCGTACCGTATAAGGTATTGCACTGAGATTCGAGATTTAAATTTGTGCACATTAAAATGTACGTACGATCTCTAGGTTAGTTTGGCATATCAGTTTACTTATTGTAATTGTTATCCAATACATAGTTATTATGATATATCATGATTGATTTACATACGAAATTTTATGCAAATTTATAGAGAATTTTTTTTTCAAATTTTCATAATAATTTAATTTGTAAAACAGTGTTTTTTTTGTTAACTTTTTTAATTTTGTAATATAATAAAGCTTTGTAATTGTAATACATTGTTTTTATAGCCCGATTGGGCAATTTAAAAATTATTTTACACCGTTTCAGCTCATTTGTACATTGCAATGTACATCTTGTATTTTCCTCAAAAATGAATTGTTCCAGATAACAGATTTTTTTTTTAAGAAAAAGGCCGCGTCTGATGGGATTAAGTATTTGCAATATTTTTAAGAAACATTATTTGCATAATGCGTAGATATTTGTTTCAGTTATAAGTTTTTCGATCAAATCTTCGCCAAAAAAAAATTACAATTAATCGAAAATCTGATTCATCATTACTGCTCTGAACCCTGAAGGTTCGTGCTGCATTTACAGGAACACAAATTTCTTCCTCATAGTCTAATACGAAAGCAGTATTTGATGTTTTGGAAGCAGAGCTATGGTCTTTTTTGGTTTTTTATTGATTGTTTGAAACGAAATTTCATCATCATAACTACCATCATATTTTTTTTCTTCCTTGTTATGACTAAAATAATGATCTGCGTTATATCTTTGCGAGAAAGTGCGCCGTAGCGATAAAATGATGCTGAATTACAGTATTATGTACACTTGGGTCTGTTTTATGCGGATTTTTTTGTGCGATTTTGAAGTTATGCGGTTTTCAAAATTAATAGAAACTATCCCTCATTTTTCTATAGAGGACGAAGCTCTTATAATGCGTTAATCAGCGATTTTAAGATAAATATGAAGTGTTTTTTATAAACTTTTTTTATGCGATTTTTTGGTAAATTCTAACACAATGATTTGAAGTTATGCGGTTTTTAAAAATAATTTAACTTATCACTCAGTTTTTTATGCAGTTTAAATCTTTTTTATATGCGATTCCCCGTGGAACTTATCTATCGCATAAAAAAAAACCAAAGTGTACTTGGTAATCGCTGTCACACATTTTGTGTTTTTGGTTTGCATATATTTTATTTGTCTATTATGGTTTGTCATTTTTGGTAAGAATATGCGAAATTTGGCATAGTAATCAGAAAAATCGATGTCTCAACATGTGTGACATAGGATCCAACAATGCTTTTCAAATAGTATCAAACAATCAATAATTTATATTAATATGGGCGTATAGCATTAAATTGGGTTATTTGATCATAACGCAACGCTAATTACTCGTCGTTATGCAATTGAGAGGCATTTTTTTTCGTATTATGGCCAACACAATTAAGAAGAATCAAAAGAAGTCATTAGCGCGCGTTGTTCGTAAACGTGTTGGAGCTTTTTTTGTGTTTTACAAAATGTGCTTACACATTTCGTAAATTTTGAATAATCACTGCATGCGTTTCGACACGACCCAATCAATGCATCAGCGAACAATCTGTGACAAATGATTCAAATGATCGTCCGCGGCCATCTTTCACCCACGATGATTACAGTGTTGCCATTGGAAAAAATAACCGATCACGAAAGGCGTGGCTACTCTTTCAGTGATTCACCCCTTTCGATTATTTAACATTTAAATTATGAATCGTATTATGACTAACATAATTGTCTCGTCGAAAATATGCGGCCTTCGAACGAATTCGCTCGCTCAAAAATAATTGCATGACACGTTTTAAGAGCACCATGAGAAAATCGATGATATCTTTAATAAGCTGTGGGAATATGTATTACAACAGGATGTCGATCGTTGACCAATATAAATTAAATTAATTGTGTATCATTAACATCGATGCAAGCAAATGATCAATGATGCAAGCAAAAAAATCGGTAATTGATTGATAACTTACCACATTGGATAACCAAGATTGAATATAGTGCGATGAACAGGTATGTCGTCAGTCCTCTCTGAAAACCAAAAAATGTTATATTAATAAAGGATCATTAATGAAATTGTGTATGTAATTCAGGTATGGCATCCGATCGCGATATGCTCATTCGTCGTATCAGCGCTCCGAAAAGCGGACCGATTGAGCATACAAAGCCTTATGTCCACTCCGCCCTCTTTTAGGGCTTTTTGCGGCATTTTCTATAATCTGTACGATCACGGAAGCACCTTAGCGTCTAGACATTTGCCATTTATATTTCTAGCAAGACATTGATTGAACAAATATCTAAGCATCACATTTGGATGGCCCTATACATCCGGAGTAATAACCTTATGCTGCTTATGCTCATTTGTGCGTACAAATTGTGCATAAATTATGCGCAAATGACGTGCTTTGCATTTGAATGCATCTTCAATTTCATTGCTCGTTTGATTTAACGCGGTGGTTCTAAATTATTGACGAATTTATTGGTACATGAATTTTTAAAGACCACAATTGCGTACAAACTAAATCATTTTTTATGTGGAATACGTGAAAATATTTCAACACATTGCTTGGTTAATTCCATCGTTTATATTCATGCTTAGCTTGAGGGTCTTTAATTAAGGCAACGGTATAGTGGCGTAACGATAACTCAATAAAACCTTATGGCAGTCTGTTTGTCTTATATGCGTGTCTTCATTCAAGCATTTCCTATATAAATAATGATAACAGTTATACGAAGACAACAATGGGTTACGCTTCCTCCCGAAGAATACTTTCATTGGCTTTTTACCATCGATATGTGTGTCAAAAGCTGACATATCATCACGCAATTTTGCATTTTTTCGTTCTGCGGTTATGCGATGCTAAGAAATTAAAATCATTGTGACGCATTTATTCTTGTCGTACGACATATTTCATTTAGTTCCATGGTAAATGTTTGTTTTGTCGCGTTGAATTCGCATTTTCTGCATTGTTTTATTTGAATGCAAGAACTGGTTCCACGATGACGGAAGAGAGCGGATGAGAACTGCAATCCATATATTTATTAATTCAATTTATTATCCGACATATCGACACTTCCCGACACGATTTATTAGCGGATATTTAAAGCACTAGATCACTGGATCAATCCACATTCCATTCGATCGACGCATAAAAATGCATACGATTTGCAATCGTTGACATTTTGATATTGTCCTATTCCCAATGTAACTTTCAAAGCGTAAAAAGTCTAAAAAACAGCTCTACAATCCTGATACTGGTTCCAAGAACACTTTTCTTTTTTATCGAAAAGCAGCATTCATGAAAAATAATGAGATCATAGTTGGCAGTCAAACAGGCCTTCGACTAAATAATTTAATCAAGTCACTGACTTTAAATGGTAAATTATATCGCTAGTTCAATATGGCAGCATTATAAGCATTTTATACAGCTTAAAAATAATGGAATACTATTCATGTGTCATAGATCAGATCATATTTATAGATCAAAACTTGAATCGTTGCATATACTATACAGTTACATATGAAGATTCGGATTCGTTTGCAGGTGCATTCTTCGTTGATAACTTGTAATGATAAAATTCCATTTTTAAAACGCATCATTACTTTTTATGAAAAATGAATTGTATACGTTAACAGGAAAATATCTGGACAATGGTACAATGCCGATGAATCTCCAGGACACTCATCAAAATATAAAAAAACGCATTAAAAGGCTCATATTTTTTGGTGAACAAATAAGGACGTAATACATTATTCCTTCTTAAAACCAAGGCGTGCTATTTTGATTGAATTTATTTTATTTAGAGAGATTTAACACATCCACCTTATTAGCTAGATCTTTCTCTAACAAGGTGGTCTAGTATAAAAACTTCTTAAACTAAGACAAAACAATTTAATAGTTTGAATAATTTATTGCTTCTATGAGTGCGGACTTGTATAAAAATTATCAAATAATTTTGTTTCTACTTGGAAAAATGCTATTGAAGTTAATTTGATCAAACAAATTAAGTTTTGTAAAAGTTATGACGTTTTAATTCTCGCCTACGAATTCCGAACGTTCATGTGATACGTCCTAGATAGCAGGGCCGTAACTAGGGTATGATGCGCCCGTGGCAAGAATCAAAATTGCGCCCCCCCCCCCCACATTTTCGGACGGATATTTTCAATACATTTTTTAAAGGTGATAAAATAATGTTTAATATTTTGACATTATTTTATTACAACATTGCTACATTAAAAAAAGTGCTAATGTTAGTTATAAACAAAATGGCGTCGTTATAAGATATTTCATTAGACTGTTTTTTTTTTATTGATATCAAGAATTTGTCGGATTTTTTCTATTGATCTGAAAACAATTTTTTTTAATTTTTATTATGTGCAGGAGCAGAATATACCTATAAAAGTATATAATTAAAAACTAAGTAGTTTTTTTAATTAAACTTTTATATATTCTTGACAAATTTTACCCACAATTTCACAATATTATAGTGAGAAACCACCTAAAACTTCAGCCGGGTCAGTCAAAAACAGCCGTTTTTGAAAATGCAGTTTCGAGAAAATGTCATTTAACCCATCGATGCACAGTTAGTTACCGTCAAATACCGTCATGTGTTAGCAGATAATACTTGCTTATTGCGCCAGAATAAGTTCATGCATACCGTCTTCGCCGACACTTCAAATCTTATCTCACACCGACGAAACTCATCAAAATGAAAACAAACTTAGGTGGCTCAAAAACTCTCAAACTTCTCAAAATAAGATAAATTAATTTTGATAAATAATTGGATTTTTGCGATATACCGACTTGAAGTACATACATATTATAAACATCAAGTACTAAAGTAGTAAAAGTTTTATCGCATTCTACTTCCAATATATTTTACTTTGGTCTGTTTTTATGCGGATCTTTTTTATGCGATTTTGATATTATGCCATTTTAAAAAATAATGGAACTTATCCCTCATTTTTCTATAAAGAACAAAGCTTTTTTATGCTAATACGCATAAAAAAGTCTAAAATTGTCGGGATATATATTTGGGAAGAAATGACTATCGGCGAAAACGAAGAATTAAATTTACAAAACATTAATACTTTACAGTCCGTGCGTACAGGGAAAGGGAGTACAGGGAAACACAGGGCATGCGTGCATGCTTCTCACATGGACAGCTGTATGTGGGCTGCTCACGCCCAAATCATTTATTACCAGACGCTACGCACCATACGGATTTTTTTTAAGCATCCAAGAGCACTTCATTGGCACGACATGAACGCGATCTTTAGGATGAGAAAAAAGATAGGAAGCCTCCTATTCGCCAAAGAGAAAAAAGTGAAAAACAAAAATCAGGGGGTTTACGAGATCGAATGCGCAGCCTGCATCATGTCGTACATTGAACAAACCAATAGATAGATCGCCCACAGAGGATATCAGAAAGCAGTTTTGCAATTGGATTACAAATCAGCAATAACCGAATATGTTACGAAGAACGATCATCACATCAATTTTGCGGCACATAAACTATAGCAACAGTCAAAAACGTCAGCATCAAAATTACAAGAGATCAAAAAACGAAGAAACTCTGCAATCAACAGACGATATGACGGCACTAGCATTCCTAGATTTTACTTACTTACTTACTTACTTATTCCTAGATTTTGGCTACCAATTTTACCGAAAATTAAAGCACCAATGACCAGCTAAAAGATCTGAAAGTGTAAACAATCTCCAATAAAGACCGCAAAGCAACGGCAATGGACGAAGGATGCTCACAAGGAGCATAGAAGTCAGGCATTTATTTTGATAATTAACGAGCACCATTCTTATCGCTGACCATTTTTTTATTCCCCCTTTCTACTTCTTCAAAAGTAAACTGACAGATTTGCACAGCAACTCATTCCTTTTATTTTCGCAACACAATAATAGGCAAAAATAATTAAGCAACAGCAAGCAGATGCTATGCATGTTGGACATAAGAAATTGAACATTTTTTTATTGATTTTTTTTATTAATTTGGACGTATGTATTATGTTTTAATGCACCTATATCTTGAGTCATATAAAGGCAATTCAAACAGAATACTCGCGCGCTAGTGCAACCATCACGACGAGCCCGTGGGAGCGGGGCGCCGCCCGGGGGCTCTGCCCCGAGAGCGCCCCCGCTCCGACGCTTTACATCAAGAGAAGCCAACTTTGGTGAATAGATGCACCATTATTTTCCAGCACGATAACGCGCGACCTCTGTTATCGAAATTGAAAAAAATTGCATTGAGAAAAAAACCGCAATAAATTGTAAGAACATCTAATATTGACATAATTTACATTTACTTACTTATTAGTGTTTCTCGTGTATTTTTCGTTTGGACGAAAATGAGGCAGGAGCGCACTGGCCGAGGGGCGCACTGGCCGAGGGGCGTAGGTGGTGTTGGTGCTGATGAAGCAATATAAGGAGATGATACAACGAGCGCCGAAACACTTTTTTTCGGGTATCCAAAAATGACTAATCGGGTCGACACTTAAAATTCTTACGAGCTTCATCGGGAACACTGATTATCCATAAAATTGGATCACCGCTAAAGTGGAGATAAAGCATCGCTAATCAATTATTATATCATGTTGCTTTGAATTAACGACATCGATGGTGTTATCTATCTCGAGCCAATTATGAGTAATGAAGCAAGTATGTACATATTATCTCCAAACGAAGAATCGGGAACCCCATGAAAGATATCGAAAATGACTCATTGCGAATCTTATGTCAATTTACGTGTTAATGCATTTAGAGTAAAATGGTCAAGTAAAATAAAAATCACGTACAACTCTCTCAATCGGGTCGGTATCCTGCGTTTTGCGCCCCAATCCCTGTTGCGCCCGTGGCAGGCGCCTGCTTTGCCACGCTCTAGTTACGACCCTGCTAGATAGTTCAGACAGCTTCTAAATATTTATTCTACGAGGCTCAACTTAGGCGACGCCTAAGGGCAGTAATTGTCTTATCTATGTATACATATATGTTTTTCAAATTGTTACGTTAACTTTTCCCTACCGGTGATGTATTTACTACACCTCGACTCTAATAATGGATATATTGATATGAAATATAATAGATACGGGGTTCAGATTTTTTGTGTTCCTCCGTAATATAATTACGAATCACATCAAAGTATTATAGTATATAAGTATTCATCTGCAGCGACGGAAATAAATATTTTTTTGGGAAATTGGGAATTTTGCGAATTCCCTACTCCTGAGGTCGAAGAATTTTTTGTTGTTTCGAAATTGGCATACTTGGCGTGTTGAGGGGATCCTAATGGCCAGTTTGTTTGGTCCCACGTGTTTGTCGGCCATTTTGTTCAGTCACAGTAAACTCTTCCCATGGAGAGGTCGTCGCACGCTCCCTCCACCTTCTGTCAGTATGAGATCCGCGCCGTCATCCGTTTTTTCTATCCTACATAAATGCTGTAACCTTACTTTCTGGATAACGCTCTAAATGCGTTTCAAATACGTTTATATTATGAATTATACAAATACATATATCTGCAATAATTTATCAATTGAAGATTTCAGCATCGAATCTTGATTATCTGGAGTTTGAGAAACTATCTTATATAAACTTGTAGCCAAATTCTAAAAGTACTGAACTAATAAAACATTATTCTATGTTAGTGCTGTTGATAACTTTTGGCATTTATGCTACAAATTATTTATGGCATAATATAAAAAATACGTAAGCTTGCAATAATAGGAGAATGTCTCGTAATACTGTTGTACTATTAAGAACATATTAGAATCAACGAGATCAAATTTTCCGTTTTGAAAGTATAATCTTGTCCACAAGCCATCATAAATCATTGGTGCTCAATAACTTTGATACAAATAGTATCAAATTGCATTTTAAATCAAAATTGAGCATACGACGGAGAAGAAAACCAAATTGATATTGCCCAAAAAGAGATTTTTATGTGATTTATTAATTATTTTTGAAACACAAAATCGATCATTAAAATCTGTCTTCACCGTCTCAATTTCATAATGCATTGATAAAGTGTTGAGTAACCGATGTTGTCATTTTTACATCAGATTCTCATTAGATTCTGGTTGTTGGATCGCAATGCTTTATTAGCATACTCGAAAGGATTCAAGTTCATTTTTATGCACGCATTTACATAAACTTTCTATCTCGACTGTGATCCTAACGGTCCATGTTAGCATCGATAATTTTCACTAGAAAGCAAGCATTTGCAAAACTTCTAAAAGGGGGAGCAAGAAAAACGCTAAGAAATATACGCGTGTCGAAAGAAAGCGACGAAAGATGAAATAATACGTGGAATCGGTTCACATCGTTCACTTGATCGCACAATGGGAGACAATATCGATGAACGACGATAGTGATTTTCCTCGATCCGTGATAAAATGTGGAGATATTGGATTTAATTGCACCACGTGCGCTTACGCTCAATGATATAAACGTGGGAAGCGAAAATGACAGGAAGATTAATGCCATAGAAGATGTCATAACGATGATCGTTAATGTTAACTTCACTTAATGCATTTAATGATTAAAGGGGAACTTGAGAAATTGCACTTGAATATTGCGCGTGTAAATTTCTTTTGATACAATGAGATGAAAATTGATTATAGAATTTTTTTCCCATTTAAAAATAAATTTACAATCGCATATTAAGTGGAGCAAAGAAAACTCGATTGCATTATTAAAAAAAATCAAACGCGACGCATTCGATTAACGTTCGGATATTTCCGGCGAACTTCGTAAATTTAAACTTTTCACCACCTGTCAGTTGCTTGTTTTTATTTTGACATCATAACCCAATACAATTTTTTTTAAAATATACGTAAGTACGTTATTAATAGTTGTGTTCACAAATATCTCAAAGAAATATGCGTTTAAAACGAAACAATTTTTTAATACATAACCATTGTTATATTTGATATGACATCGCAGTATCCTACATTACCGACTTGCGTGTCAAACGTCAAATCAACAACAAATGTCATTTCAAACACACGACTAATGAATGCATTCAACTTTTACACAAAAAGAAAATGTTTAACATCTCCGGTTGGATCTAATGTCATCGCACAGGTAATTTCCTCTTAGCTCGCAACGTCACGCTACTTATGCACAACAAATAACAATTATTGTATAGTTTCGCCGCCGCGACATCGTGATCAAATAGGCTTAAAAAAGTACGAATAAAAACCGGAGTCTTTTCGATTTCTATAGTTCCCTCGTGGGAAATCATCGACTATGTAATTCCACTCCCCGTACAATCGCCGTCCTTCACGCTTTAGAGTGCTCCATTGTTGTAAAGCTCGGTGCATCCATTTTAAGAGCGCCGGTCACACTTCGGGGATCAAAAATAGAAAACAAACATTGATTCTTCGATTCTGGCCAGGAAAACGCAATCGCATCCGTCCAAGACGATCACGCCATCATTGAGCGGACATTCAGCTGAAGCATCAATGTATAAATTGCAGAATTTATACGCTGAACATCGAGAAAGTAGCATGAAAGTCATCGATACGACTTTCATAAGAACTTGCAATGCCATCTAGTGGTTGAATTTGGAAGCAGTGCATTTGAATACCAAAAATTTTTTTGTTGTTGAAATGAAAAATATTCAATATCTTTGACTCATGCCATTTTTATATACGAATTAAATTGCTTGAAAAAAGCACATAATTATTAAAAATTTCATTTTTTTCAGGTATAATTTTAAGACGTCCATAACAAAAAATAAAGGGTGCAGCAGGGAAACTTCCTTATTTGAAAAATGCACTCTGCACTAATAATTATTTCAAGAAAGATGGGGTGATACTCATTCAAAAGATCAGAATTTAACGTTTTCTGTCATTTAAATTTAATAATGATCATGCAATCGACTGTCTTTAAATGTGTTTTTGTATAAATAATTAAACCGATCACCTATACTGTTTGGGTTATTCATTTTTTTTTTAAATAAGGGAGTTTCCCTACCACAGCCTGTATTTAAATTATATGGAGCTAAATTTTAGTATTTAATGACAAAATGTATTATTTTTGTAATGAATATGATATATATATATATTAAAATGAATATTTGTAGCATGGTTTGTTTGTGGACTATACATTCTTATACCATTCATCCGATTGCGATGAAACTTTGGCGAGTTATTGGGCGTGCACCCAGGAAGGTTTTTAAATTAGCACAAGCATTGTTTGTGTGCGGAATTTGTTTTGCGAGACGTTTAACGGATGCACCATGTTGGCGCATATTGGTCTGGTCAAGTGAAGCGATTTGAAGGATCCTAGTCCTTCAGCCCGTACTACACAATAATACAATAACAAATAGGCATTATGCTGGATTATAAAATAATTAAAAATCTGATAATGAAAATTAAAGTAAAATACCACATCAAGATTTATGATCGCAAAGAAAATATGTATGCAATCTATCGGTAATTGTTCGATATCGATTAAGACTATCATCATTTCTAATAGAACCTATTATAACTATAGCGTACCTCGAGTAATACAATCACTTTCTAAGAACAACGATAAGTATTCTGCTAACTGTTTTAAAAAATATATTTTAGAGGGAAATTAACCCTATCGGACCAGAAATCGTGGGACAGAGACAGGTGTCTTGCGTCTCATCATACACTCGTGCATCGATGGCAAAGTCGTGTCATAAAGGTACCCCTACACGTTAGTTATTAAGTTTTTTCACAAAGATAAGACGAGTTTTGTTCGTGTTGTCTTGATAGCAGGCGTTTGTTTTGATAATTAAGATACTCGCATTATTCTTATCGTTGACCAATTTCGTTATTCCCCTTTGACTGTTCTGGTGTGGTGTTATTAGCCGAGTATCATTACTCCTTTGCACTCCTTCAGAATTAAATTCAGTCTTCTTCATCGAGCGGTCGCTAATTGACGTTATAAGTGATCGGAGAGTCACCGCGAGATTTTGAAAACAACAAACAAACGCAACGCGTTATTTCAATTGGCCATTGTATGAGTTTACACAGTGTGGAATTCGTGTTAATGTTCAAAAAAACATAATAATAAACTAATATTAAAACATTAAAACATAAACTTAAAACATACCCACCATCATGTAGTGAATTATGTAACAATTCTGTACAAACATAGTGAAGTAAACATTCTTTAAAATTCACCGCTAGATACATTTAAAATATCAGTAGTGCCAAACATTTTATATAATAAATTCTTAATCAAAAATCAATCATGGTCAACTCATCGGACGAGTCGTCAATCGACATCCAATACATGGACCAACCAGAACTGACAAAAAACCAATCCGAACCAACGAAAAACCAATTTGAGGACGGTGCCATAGAGGACGATAACAACGACCCATCATGGAAAACTCAAAACAAAAAGAGACAACGAGCTAGCCCCAGCCCAGACAAAGTCTTCCAGAGAAACAAGCAAACACGAACAGAAAAATACTGGCTGGCGGCACAAACAACAACATCCAACAGATTCTCGTCCTTAGAAAATTTAGAAAACAATGACGATAGACCAACCGAAAAATCAATAAAACCACCCCCTATAATTGTAACTGGAGTTAAAAATGTAGAACCTCTTACCAAACTGCTTGATTCCATCGCTAAAGATAAATACATACTCAAGGTCTTAAGCCTAGACCAAATTAAAATACAACTAACCGATGGAACCAAGTACGACAGCATTATCAATGCACTAAAAGAAAAAAATACAGACTTCCACTCATACAAAAAAAAGGAAGAAAGAAACTTTCGAGTGGTACTAAGAAACCTCCATCCCTCTACTGATAAGGAAACTATCAAAACGCAAATAGAGAATCATGGACATGAAGTGGAAATCGTCCACAATATTCTCGACAGAGTCACTAAAACCCCGCTACCGCTTTTTTTCATTGAACTAAAACAGAACTCAAACAACAAACAGATATACGACATAGAATTTATAGCGAGCACGAAAATCAAGTTTGAGCCACCTCGCCCAAAAAAAGAAATCCCGCAATGCACCAGATGCCAAAACTATGGGCATACAAAGAATTTTTGCTGCAGAAAGCCTCGTTGCGTAAAATGCGCAGGAAACCACGAGACCGGACAATGTCCGAGAAAAAACCGATCAGACGACGTCAAATGCGTTCTCTGCGAAGGCAACCACCCTGCAAACTATAAAGGGTGCGCAACGTACAAAAATCTACAGAAAACACAGTTTCCTGCGCTAAGAAACAAAGAGATGCCACCAAGCCAGCCCACATACCAACAATACAGCCGACCAGCGGGAACAACAAACAATGCCACGAGCCAAAGAGCACAACCGGACATCACCTACGCCCAGATCATGTCTAGAAACCAAACGCAGGACCAAAACCAACAGATTCCTCAAAATCAATCAAATGACATGGCAGAGTTAAAAGTCATGATGAAAGGGCTCATCGAACAGGTGAGTACCATGCTCAACATACTATCTACCCTCATCGCCAAACTTTCAATTTCTCAACGCTAAAAATAGCAATATGGAATGCCAATGGCTTGTCCAAACATGCGCTTGAAATTCAAAATTTCCTGAAAATGGAAAACATTGACGTTATGTTGATATCAGAAACCCACTTTACGGAAAAAAGCTATATAAAAATCCCACAATACAATATATACACAACAGAGCATCCAGATGGGACAGCTCACGGCGGAACTGCAGTTATACTAAGAAAGTCCATTAAACATCACGAAGCTGCAAAATTTACAGAGGAACACCTCCAGGCGACCAATATCGTCGTAGAAGACTGGAGAGGGCCCATCACCATTTCAGCCGTATACTGTCCACCGAAACACTGTATTAAAAAAGAAAACTTCCAACGATTTTACAACACTCTTGGAAATAAATTCATCGCTGGTGGAGATTATAATGCCAAACATACGCAATGGGGCTCGAGGCTGATAACCACCAAAGGAAGAGAATTACACAAGGCAATCACTGCGTTGAATCTTGCTACAATATCATCAAATCAACCCACGTACTGGCCAACTGACAGGAAAAAAATCCCAGACACCATTGACTTTTGCGTTATAAGGGGAATATCAGCAGCCTACTTCAAGGCAGAGTCCAGTCTTGATCTGTCCTCCGACCATTCTCCCGTCATAGTCACGATGAGCAGTCATGTGAGGAAAATACTAAAGCCCTTAACACTAACCAATAACCGCACAAACTGGAACGATTATCGCGAACTAATTGACAACCACTTGACGGCAAATATACCCCTTAAAACAAAAAAGAACATCACGGATGCAGTTGAACTTTTTAACTCTACTCTGCGGGAAGCCGCAAAGAATTCAACTCCGGAATGGACGCAAAAAAATAAAAAAGAACAGTTAAGCACAACAATCAAACAGAAAATTGCAGAAAAACGCAAAATAAGAAAACTTTGGCAAATAACGAGATCGCCAGAAAACAAAAACAAACTAAACCGAGCTATAAAAAACCTTAAAAATGCCATCACCAAAAGCAAAAATGAAGCAATCAGTGACTACCTCAACGGGCTAACCGCCACTGAAGCCACAGATTATTCACTATGGAAAGCTACAAAATATTTAAAACAACCCCAAGTAACATCACCACCTATCAAAAAGAAAAATGGAGAATGGGCTAGAAATAGCAAAGAAAAGGCGGAAATATTCGCTAGTCACTTGACAGAAGTATTCACTCCACACATAAACATGAATACTTCAGAAAGCGAAGATGAGATTCACCGGCCGCCAATTACAAAAAAAACAACCATTTGCATCAAAAAATTCACAAAGCGAGAAGTCAGATCAGTCATAGCAAAGGTCGACATTAAAAAATCGTCTGGCTACGATCTCATTACGGGAAGAATGGTAAAGGAACTCCCTACTAAAGGATTTAAGTTCTTGGTACAAACATTCAATGCGGTACTAAAAATGGGCTATTTCCCCCCGCAATGGAAAGTGGCTAAGATTATTCTAATCCCCAAGCCCGGCAAGGATATACATGACGTCAAATCATACAGACCCATCAGTTTACTCCCAATAATTTCCAAATTTTTTGAAAAACTACTACTGAAGAGACTCAAGCCATTGATCGAGGAAAACAATCTAATACCCAATCATCAATTTGGATTTCGTCAACAACATGCGACTGTGGAACAAATACACAGGATCTTCAACAGAATACACAAGGACTTAGAAGACAGAAAATATTGTTCGGCAGCATTTCTGGACGTAACTCAGGCTTTTGACAAAGTGTGGCATCCGGGATTGCTATATAAAATCGGAAAACAACTGCCCACAAACTACTTTTCCATATTCAAATCATACCTGACCAGCAGAACATTCTACGTCAAATACGAAGATGAAGCCACCACGCTCCACGACATAAAATCCGGCGTCCCACAAGGCAGCGTACTTGGCCCAGTTTTATATCTTATATACACAGCCGACATTCCGACAACGGACACCACGACAACGGCCACCTTCGCGGACGACACAGCTCTTCTAACCTCGCACAACGACCCGGCAATAGCGTCTCAACTGCTCCAACATGACCTCAACAATATACAGAAATGGCTCAAGAAATGGCGTATAAAGGCCAATGAAAGTAAATCTACGCATGTCACTTTCACTAATAGACGAGAAACGTGTCCACCTGTCTCACTGAATGATTGCGCACTGCCACAGGCAGATGCAGTTAAATATCTCGGTATGCACCTAGACAGACGTCTAACATGGAAGACGCACATAAAAAAGAAGAAAAAGCAACTGGAAATCAAAATGAGAATGCTGTATTGGCTAATGGGCCGAAAATCGGAACTGTCCCTAATAAATAAAACACTAATATACAAAAGTATACTAAAACCAATCTGGACATATGGGATACAGCTCTGGGGAACCGCATCGAACTCCAATATAGAAATTCTCCAACGCTTTCAATCTAAAGTGCTACGTACCATAGGCAACATTCCATGGTACGTTACAAACGAAACAATACACAGCATATTGAGCATACCAACAGTGAGGCAGGAGATCGAAAGCCATAGCCAGAAGTACAAAAGAAGGTTAAACACACACCCCAACCGCCTTGTTGAAGAGCTGATTAGCCAAAACTCCGGAACGCGCAGGCTGAAAAGATATTTGGTTCATGACCTGGACAAAAGATTCAAATGAATGAACATTAGGTCCTCATTAACGAATGAGGACCTACACGAGACAGAAACGTCATAATAAGAACTGAATGTCCCCCAAAGGATAGATTGTTCAAAAAAAAAAAAAAAAAAAAAAAGAATTAAATGGCATTCTTGCACCGTAACCCTGTTCTTTTATTTTCGCAAAACATTAAGAGGCAAAAATAGCTGAAAAACAGCAAAAATAGCAAATATTTTCGACTTTTGTCTCGCCAATATTATGACTTTTCATAAACGCTCCTAAAAACTCATAATTTCTTATATATTGCAATAAGAAATTTCAATACTTGATCAATATTTTTGTATAAAATCACTATACAAGATGACTAAATTGATATTTCATAATCCCATTCGCACATTAGACCACAGCAGTAATTGATTATATTGTCTCAGCATTGCAATATGTGTGCATAGCGTGATGATCCCAACATTTCATACAAAAAATAGTATACAGCAGAGCTTTCTCTCTGTGTTTTTATATCGGTAAAAAATAAATAAAAACCTTGGTAATTGTCGTAACACCAAAACATCAATCACACGTGATTCATACAAAAAGATTGTAGCGTTTTTCCATCGCAACGCTTATTAGCTCTTCAAACGGAAGTTAATTTCACAGCTATTTCAATAGTCAAAACAATCGTCCGTCCGTTTCTTGGGAATCATTTTCCAAAGAATGAGCAGGAATTCTCAAAATCGATCGCGGATGGACCATTAGCCGATCAAAAAAAAATGGCAACATCAAATTAAATTCGGCGTCGAACAAAATGAAGCGTAACTTTCGTCAATCGGTTCTTCCGATATCATTTCCATACACAAGCGGAAAATTGGAGGCATCAATCTTCGACGTAGAGATTGAGGCATCATTCAGAAAGAAAGAGTCTGTCATTAGCGCCGTTCCTATGCATTTTTTTGGTCCAGACCCAAAGAAGGTATCATGTGCTGAACGGACAAAAACTTTCATACGCTTTTTGCCACAATCATTCCGACGACGCCAGAAGAAACTCACAAAAAGCGTTCATTTAGTACGATTGTAATTCAGCCATGATTTATATACGAAGCGATCGATACATTTTTTCATATCGAGATTTAAAAAAAGCATTCCAAAGCATTGATTAAATCGACCTTGTAACAGATCTCGAATTATTTTACCAGAGAAATATTTCAATTTTTACTTGTGGAAAGATCGAATCTTCTTCTGAATATTGGATCCGGCTATTGTGTTTGGCTAATTGCGATTGCACGAATCGCATGATCTATTTCGAAAACGTTGCATAATCCTCTGGCTAATAAATATATTCATGCACTTTTGAAATCAGTGCCAATACCAAGACCAGATATTAAATTACAGGGTTTCGTACCGAAATTCTTATGCAGAAATTGTTTGATTGTATTCATCTGATGATACGTTAGGGTGGTTGGATAGCCTTGGCTGCGGGAAGACGTTCTTCTCGCGGCCAGATCACTCTCTCTCTCTTCGTATGGAGAATTGTAAGTAGGAGAGGATTTATGAATGAGAAGCAAAATTGTCAATATTTTATGCATAATATTTCAATTGTATTTGCAAATTCAATGAATCATAGGCCACTCTGCTTAAAGAGGATCTAATCTACTATATTAACAATTGGTCTTATCAACAGAACAACAGCTATATCGGAATGAATTAGTAACACTTAATCCAGTGGACATTACAGTCACAAAAACGTGTATTTTATTAAACTGTGTATTCAATTAACACCGATGTACCACATTCTTATATTTGCTTTCGATAACCGTTGAAAAAAGTGGATCAAACCCGATAATTAAATTTCACGATAAAAACTCTAGCACACTTTTTGTTCACACTGATCGCCATTTAATTTGCGTCCATAAAGCTGCGCTTTAACGTCTATAATTATGTCAGAATCGTCCATTTGAATTTGCTCATAATTAGTATATGAGATGTAAGAAATGTATATAATCCACGTTGGATATCATAGTTTTGCCATGTAACCTCTTGGCTTCGTTGCGAGAACGCAATGAATTTAGATAATTGCAGTTCTTCCGGATTTGCATATGCAAATGCAGTGAAATGTAGCTCTGCTCCATTCTGCTCGTTAGCATCGCGAAAGATTTTCGTTTCAAAGAAATATGGGTTTCCATGCTCTTGCGCCAATCGTGCAGAAATCGCACTTATGGCATTCAATGTTGTGCAATAGTCGATGCTGCTTCATCGACTTGACCAACAGTACACCTGTTCTACTATTGGACATATTCATGTGGTTAAAATGCATTGATTCTTATCACATTTGGTTCAATAAACTGTTATATAGGGTAAAAGTCACGATTATTGACATCAGAGCTTCGCAACAATACGCTCTAAATGCATGGAAAACATGTGGATCTCTCGTTCGCTGTTCAATAATCCAGCTAGAAAAGTTGTTGCAATTTATATCTGCCCATAATTGAAATTGTGCTACCTTCTATTAAAACAAAATGGCTTATATCATCTAAAAAGACGTTACGCGTAAACATTATATGATGTTGATATCTAAACGTTACATTTGAATTGTTGTTTTTAATTCAATAAAGGGTTGATATAATTTCTCAAAAATATAGAATACTATTCGATTAATTTTAATAACATTTTAATGGAGAGTCTCCAAAAACAACATTGCTTCCGACGGCATGTGTTCAACAGAAAACGCAAATGGTTAATGTTGATATAATTATGGAACCCTGGGTAAAGTATTAACACTTTACAGTCCGGATTTTCTGCCTTAAACTTCTGAAATTTCGCAAGAATAAAACTCTACTTCATTCGTAAAATTGATATAATTCTTAAACTATACAATAGATTGAAACGAAATTTTAGTAGTACTTACAAAAGAGTCTACTACATCGATATATTTAAACATAACAATGGTTTTCAATATGGCATTGATTAAATGGCACATAAACACACACGAATAAAATATAAGAACAATATTCATCAATTCAAATTTTACATTTGAATTGTATATTCGAATATATTTTATGGCGTATTTGTGATTTTTTTAAAATAAAATTTGCTATATTTTGCCGATGGGTGACATTTACATATGTTTTGTACGATTAAAATATTGACAAATGTGTATAAAAAGAAATTTTAATCTATATCAAGTTCATACGACTTTTTATCGAGCCAAAGTTGCGTAAAAATCACGCGTAAACGCGAGCCCCGACTATAAAGTGTTTATGCATGGATACATGAGCATTGTGGATATAAAGTAGCATAATTTAAGATGTCGATAAATGCAAAATTATTTTTAATTTATTATCGTATGCTTTATTTAAAAACCATTAGGAAAGAGGTCATCATTTGAAAAAAAATATGTGTATCATTTAGTGAATCTTTCCTTCGATTGCAATCAAAGAAGCTCATTCAATCAGCTTGGAAAAAAATGATATTACTACCGTTCCCACGGAAATATAAAAACATCTTTAGATTATTAGATTTTAGACTTCTTTAAGTTATTTGTGCATTTATTATTCCATGTTTTCCCTTGATACTTACTGATTAATGTTGTGCATACCAAAACAAATGTCACTAAATGTACTTTACAGTCAACCTGTTAGCGTCCGGGGGTCGGACGCGCTCGTGCGCCTCTCATCTTGGCCTGAAAGGCCTCGAAGAGAAGAACAAGAGCGTCCACTTTTCAATAGCAATGGGGCTCCGCAGCCCCGAGACGGACTCACAGCATATGCGACGGAAATCCGTTTTTTTACCTCTGTAGATTCTTTATCTTTGATCGCTCATAAGAATGATTCCTACGTTACAATATTCATTAGGGTGTCCCATAAGTTTCTTTCGTTTTCATATTAAGAAAAAAATAAACAATAATTTGTATTACATCAAAATTTATTGAATAATATATGATCCATTCTATGATCAAGGTACATTTTAATATCATTTTTTGAATTGAAAATTTTACCACGTAAAGAGGTTTTCAATGAAAGAAATAAATAATAATCTTAAAGGGCAATATCCGGAGAGTATGGAGGATGAAGTAAAACATCCCAGTCAAATGATAATAATTTATTTCTGACGAACAAAGACACATGAGGCCTGGCGTTATCGTGATGAAAAACAACGCCTCGTCTGTTCGCTAATTCTGGCCGTTTTCTGGCAATTGCATCCTTTAGATTGTCTAGTTGGAAACAATATTTTGTTGAATTGATCGTTTTACCTTGCTGAAGTAGCTCATAATAAACTACTCCCTTCCAGTCCCACCAAATGCATAGCAAAACTTTTTTTGGATGTAGGCCAAGTTTAGCTACAGTTAAAGGTTCTGAACCCTTGGTCTGAGACCGTTTACGTTGGATATTCTCATAGAGTATCCAACTTTCATCTCCAGTGTCTCTTCAAAAAAGGTTGGCTATTATGTCGTTGGAGAAAAAGATCGCATGTTGAAATACGCTGAAGTTTATTTGAGTCAGTCAATTCATGAAGAATTGATGTAGCCCAATTTTATCAGATGATTATGGACAGATGTTCGTGGAATTTCTAACTGGTTAGCTATCGCGAATTTTCTTCGACCATGGCTATGATTAGATCTGTTTTCATTTGCGAAAGAAACTTATGTGACAACCTAATATTATAATTTGCAGCAGCGAGTAGACACAAGAACTTGAGAACCTATTAAAGCCATAATTTGGATAGCAGCGATTTTTTTGTATTTTTACATTAAAACCAAACTAGGTTCGTCCAGGAAAAACAATATAATAAAATCGTATCAAATTTTATATCAATTGGTGAAAGTGATTCAAATCCGAATTTTGTTCGTTTGTGACAATCACATTGGAAGAAGAGCACTTTCCATCCATAAAAATTTACTAGTGTTTCTACAGCAATAGATGAGGAGTTTTTACAAGCATTTCGTGCAACTAAAACATCCAAATCAAAATTGAATCATCTTCAATGTATACGTTTGGGCCTTTGACATTTAAAATGTACAGACGTAGTGTTTTAATTAGAAATAAATTCTGTTGCGCAAAAATTTCGTAATACCTGTTTTTTGAGCGAGGAGCTTCATTCTTTGTCCGTTCACGGTCATTTAGGTCGACGACAAAAATAAATTTCTATCAACATTTTTTCTCTTATAAAATAAAATCCAAAAATACGCATTGGACAAGCTGTTCTGTCAAATAAATCAAAGTTGCTCAGCGTCAGATATTCGTTTTTCCTCTTTCGACGTCTTCACGCCGTTGGGCTGCACATTACAAGCGGTGGGCCAAATTCGTCCAAATTACTACCGTCAATACCATTTTCCGCGGTTATTGATGATAAAAGGTAGTTTTTTGGGACGTTGCACAACGGTCGCTCATACAAGACAGCCTAAGGATAGCAATTTAATGATGACACGTAATATTTGCTTTCCTGACCACTCCCAATAGCGCTTTCACTGCTGACGCTCTGAAGAAACGTTGGGCAACATCGGTGCTACAAGACACAAGTACTGGGCATTAGATAAAAGTATCACAGATTTATTGCCTTTGGGTCAAGCATACAAACTCTTGAGATTTGCCGATTTTTTATCGATTTTAATTCGAAACAAATAAGATGATTACACAAGAGCAATTTCGCAGTTTATAAATACGCCGCTGATCGATACGACTTTCATGGGGGTAATTTGAGCGGAAGGTTGTGGAGGTCAAATACGCGGTTTAATTTCGCGGGAGAAATTTTAAATCATGATGAAGATATCCAAACTTTCATTCGATTGGGTAGAATGTGGCAGAAATTGCAAATGTGGCATAAATTAATTGAATTTATGTAACGTCAATCACGAAAGATTACAACTCATTATTTGGACGATTGTTTCGATTCATGCGAAGATTAATGCGTTATGTAAAAACGTTGTAATATGAGATTTATTAAGGCAAAGAAATGTGAGCGAAATAAATATTTATGACCGGCAATCAAAATTTTAGTTAACACATCAAACGCTGATTGAATGATTTTAATTAGCGATTTTTATCGCGTTTTTATCCATTAATAAATTTGGAAGCGATTATGATGAAATATTTAGAACAAGAAAAAAGCTAAAATGTGTAATTAATGTTTGTAAAGTTATGCCATGAGATACCAATCATCTCTTTACATAAAACCTATGGAAAATTGCATAAAACATATATCCCTATGTACCCAGATTATTTTCATAAATTGACCATATTTTTATCATATTATAGAAGATCCATTATGGCTTATTTTACGCGTTTTTATTATACACGGCGATCCCGTATCCAATGTACTAAATCCTTTACTCATATTTTAATAATTAAAAGCATATTTTTTAAACTAGAATCAATTTAAATCTTAAGAAGGCCTCCATGAACGAAAAACAACAATCGATTGCATTGGCCTTAAGACAAGAATATGTCATTGCAAACGCCTAAAATAATTTTAAAGTCTATTATAGTAGTAAATTATTATAATAATCATAGCAAACTCTTTTGAATATCAATCATGTTATCATATGGTGTAGAAATTTGTTAATTTATAGTATGTTCAAGTATGGCAATGGATATACACTTGGGTCTATTTTTATGCGATAGATACGTTCCATGGGAAGTCTCATATAAAAAATCCGCATAAGAAAGACTTGAACTACATAGAAAACTGAGGGATAGGTTCCGTTATTTTTAAAGACCGCATAACTTCAAATCAAAGTGATGAAAAGTAGCAAAAATCGCATAAAAAAACTTTGCGAAGTTTAACCAATATTTTTACGCAGTTTGTGATATGGGGACATGCTTAAGCTGGATTTGGAATTTGAAAGCTCGTTCAGAATTTATTTATATAAATTGACTAGTATAATTTTTATTGTTTTGCCAATCTGTAACACATTTCGGCCAAACTTCTTTCCAACAAGAATTTAAAGTGTGTGAAGTGTGCGCATTCGCATAAAAACGCTTTGTGCTCTATAGAAAATGAGGGATAGGTTCCATTATTTTTTTAAAACCGCATAACTTCAAAATCGCATAAAAAAGATCCGCATAAAAACATTTTTAAAATAACATAACACTTCAAGTGTTATTTTTAAAATAACATCACACTTCAAGTGGACTTCAATGAACCAATACTTTGCTGAAGATCATTCAAATATTATACAATCCGACGTATTGAATTTTATAATCAATTTATCGAGTATCAGGACGATTTGGGCTGTAAAGGATCAAGATTATCAGTTGTATGCTGTTTATAGCAAACAAAAAAAATGTAATGATCTATCATCAAGTTGTATTTGAGCTACCGTATTATGCTAACACAAATTCGCATGAAGTTCTTCAATGAGAGATTTTTCTATGCGTATAAATAGTTCTTATCCTTACATGGATATTGAGGATGCTTGATCAAGTTTCTGCAAATGATACGATGTCGTCGCTGATGATGACACATAAAGACAGTTAGACTAGGTAATTTATATGCTATTTTTCATGGAATTTGTTATATTAGGCGGACCCAAAAGCATTCGAAATGTAAATCTACATCCAGCATTGTATGCTGTTTTTTTTTTAAATCTAGATTTAAATACCATAAAAGCCAGTAAAACACTCAAAGATGTTTACGGTTAAGTGGTAATAGTCTGCAGATGTCAATATTGGTTCCAGAAATTTAAATCAGGTAATAAAAGCTTAAGGGATGAAGCGAAAACCGTTGAATTTTAATTACGATACATTAAAATCCCTTATCGAATCAGATCCACGGCAAACCATCTAGGAGTAATTGTAAAGCCTAAAATCGCCATGGATCACTATGTGAACATATTTAAAATGCATCAGTAAACGAATAGGATGGGTGTTATGGGGTATGGGGTAGGATGGATGAACAAAACACGTACTCGGCCGTTTTGATAACATAAAAAATAGTCTCCTTAATGATGGGGAATCATTCATTACGAATTAATGAAACCGGAAGAAAAAGTGTTGAAGACCCGATGGATTTTCATCTTTTCAGGTCCTTGGAACACAACTTTAAGCAAATTTGATATTTTTTTTTTTTGTAAACTTTCGAATACTTTCAGTTCCCCCTAATATATGCAAAATAAGTATTTTTTATAATTATATTAAATAATTTAAATATTAAATACAGTATTGATAATCATCAATATCAGAGTTATTTCTTGCAGTGGTAATTAAAAGACATCAACGCTTGGCGAGAAACGAAACCCCATTACATCGGGAATGTCGCACCTTTTATTGCAAGATCAACCGTTTAATTGAAATACAGAACGTTTTTGCGCTCAACTCAAACATTTTTTTCTAATCAGACCCAGATCGTTATTTAAGCATCTCGCTTATTGCATCATTTCCTAGAGATATCCATTCTCATGGAGGCGTTTCACCCGACCATTGTTTTCAGCGCAAAATGTAATCTTCGATGTCCAACAATTAATTATGTAAAAGGAGTAACGCTCCGGAGAGCAAACAATCCGACATTAGAACACTTTTATGTCTCATTTCGGGTGAGCATCGCGCGTTTTGATTGCTTTTTTTAGGCTTAATTGTTGGCAATGCGAGAAAGTATCTCACAGCGCCAAATTGAATTCAAAATGTCCATCAAATAAGATAAGGATCGTACACGCAAAAAAAGTAATTTAGCCGATTTTAAGTGCGTTTCGATTTCCTATTATATTCATATACAACATTTAGTAAAATAATCACGTAACTATTAAATAATGTTATGTATACATTTCAACAGAATGTTCGACATAAACAGTGCATTATAAACTCATAAAGTAGCGCTCTCGTTCGCAATATTAATTATTTCATTTCTAATTACGCAATTTTTCGTGCTACCCACACACATACCCGCAATTTATTGCAATTTTTTAACTACGGAACATAAGTAATGACCATTTGTAGCGTTTAGTTCTTGACAGTGCTTCTTATTTTAAGCTCATTGGCAGTCGAAAAGGCGCGCTTGAAATTTATTTGGACAACAATTCAAACGGACCCAAAAAAATCACCTTCCAGCGTGCATTACCATTTATCTTCTTCTGGATTGTCAGATCACGATGAAAATAAATCTTAATGCAGTGAAAGGCGATGAATCATTCTGTTGTTGATTCTATAAATTTGCGAATGAAAAAATGTACACATAACCATAGGAAAATTGCTCTATAAACAGCGTATCACACCTGAATTGATGAAGTATTGAGAAAGACTTAATAACGGTAGACTTTAAGAATATTTTTTAATTATGTCGACTCTGCAAGTATGGAGTATTTTAATTGGCTGTAATTTAATCATGGAATCATCATAATTTGTGCTATGAAATTTGATGCGCATATTAAGAAACTTATAAATGCATGTATGCAATTATACAATGTGCATTTCGATTCGAATCAAAAGTATTGTCGCCTTCAGCATTCTGGGCGCCCATCTCGCATATAACATCTTTTAATCAAGTTTTTCCAATGCAATAACACCAATAAGACTTCGATAAATGTCAGGAAATTCTTCGTGAAGGTCGTCAAGCATTCCACGACGATAATTTCGCACTTGTTCTTCAATTTTTTGCACAAGTTTGTCGAAAATATTATAAGAATATTCCTCGATGTTATTCTACCAATCGTAATTACAACAAAGAAATGCAAAAAAGAAAGAAAAAGTGCTAAAAACACTATACTGATATCTATAGGTGTTTAATAATTTTTATTTAAAAAATTTAAATGATAATACTGATTTAATCCTTCCGTTAATAAGATGGTCTGTCCAAACCATTAGGATTTTGCAATGAGTTTTTTTAATATGTATAGATCTTACCAAATCTCCTTGAATTTGTTCTTTTAAGAGTTTTACAGAATTTAAAATTTAAAAAAAAATCGGGATCCTTGTGTTTCGAGAAAAAAAAGGATATTTATTTTTATGTACCTAGAACCAATAAAATAGGTTTGGCTAGACCTAAATAATTTTTTCAAAGGATTTATACAGGATATCACGATTTTCTTAATTTTCTGTAAAGAAATTTTAATCTTTTTGCTCCATAAAAAAATTATAATATTTCTTACGCTGATCTGCATAAAAATTCAAAAAGGATTTCTTAAAAAACAGGTAAAAACCTGTTTTTTAAGAAACCTTTTCTGCATCATATGTTTGGAAAAACTTATGTTTTTCATTATCTCTGCTGTATAAAATGTTTTCGAATCATATATTTGTAAAAACCAGATTATTATATTTCGTACGATAGTTTTTTTGTCTATTTAATTGACAGAATCGTTAGCAAAAGGGTTAAGTAAAACTATGTTACTGTACATCAAAACGCGAATAGAAGAAAGAAGAAATACAATGCTAATCACGTTAATGGCACCAGTTGTTTATAAGGATAATATAAAGTTCATCGAAAAACTATTATAACAAAAATTTCGATCACAACTAAAAATGTCTGATATTTCAGATATTTTTACTTCTTCTTACAATTCAATACACTTTTATTTTATAAAAAATATACTTTTGATATTTTGGATTTTATTTATATATAAAATCCTTCTAAATTTCACTTGATTTCATACTTTGTTTGCGAGAAAACGCGTTGCGCAACAGAAAACGCTACTTCTCGTCTTCTTTCTTCAGTGACGGGATCCATAAGCTTCCACGAGCTTCTGATTGCGGTGGAAGTGCGTGACGATCTCTCCATCGGAAAAGTTTACTGTGACTGAACAAAATGGCCGATAATCGCGCAGAACCAAACAAACTGACTTTTAGGATCCCCCCTATATGTCAGGTGCACCAACTTCCAAACAAACAAAAAATCCCTCGGCCTCATGTGCCCTTATAACCTTACTTTCTAGATGATCCTCGTACGATGATGATTGTTTATATTGTTGGAATGTCTGTAATCAAATTGTTTACATACAATATGAACCTCATTTTTTAATACTTTTGACTGAATGTCGATGTATCCCAAATGTTGACCCAATCAGACTCTTGCTTGTCCATGGTCACTCGCTGCTCAAAACTATTGATGGACGATCAATTCAAATAAGGTTGATTGATTTGTTTTTGAATATTTTTACAGTTGAAAGACAATGTTATACAGACAGTATTTGATATGCTTTTATGTTTAAAGTCTTTGTCGTTATGTTTAAAGATTTCGCTCAATTTAAACTTATCGCGTTCTTGGCGTCTATTAGATAGCTGCAATAGTGTGAAATTAGTACAATTTGATTTAATCGAACTAATTTTCTGCACAAAAACTTTAAACGATGAATGATAGCAATCGTTGCTCTTATAAATATGCAAATAAATCATTTAAATATGCTCTAAATTTGGCGTTGATTTTAAGCCACATCAATATTGAGATGTCTGCTCTCAATAAAATCCAATTAAATTAAATTATTTATTACATAAAAAAATCTGGTGCTCTAAGCAATGCTCTTAATTTATCTTCAGACACGGATTCAAAGAGCACCAGATGTCTGGGACGAGTGCATTGGACTCGGCTTCCAAGATGTCGCCTAGAAAATGTTCCTGTCGCCCGAACTGCATATAGAAACCACTTTCTCTATCTTTTGGTGGCATTTACTATGTGAGACCTAGCAAATAATAATCTAGTTATGAGCAAACGAGTTTAAATGAAGACGGATCCATTTAATGGGCTTGTTGTCGCATCGGTCACGACATCGATTGCTAGGCCACGAGCCACACAAAAAGGTTATTGTTTGCCATAGAATTTAGGGCACAAATCCACGGAGAGCGTCTCCAGATCGAACATGGGCATGGTGTTTCGGAGGTGAAATTGGAATGCGTCCATCCAAGTTGAAAGTCATCGAGCGTTATAGATTTTCCCCAAAACAAATATTCTTATTTGATCGGACCAAATTCCTTTTGGCGGTTTGAATACATTTTCTAAAGCGTCCATTCAATTTTATCGGCTGTCGTCAATGACGAAACCACAATAAAAATGTTAATTAATCCTCATAGACGCCAAAATAAAAAGAATTCCATACGCGAATAAATTTCGAAAACAATACGAATTCTTCAACGTCTTTTTCTACGAATCTCCAACGGGAGGCATTTTCCTCGAGCACAATAAAGAATAATTGAAATGATTACAAACATAAATCTGCTTCTTTGTACTTTGTACTTGGAGACCCGAAAAAGAAATTGTGCGCGTCTATAATGCGGAGAAAACGCATAATTAGGATTATTTATGGTGTTTTTTATACTTTTTTGTTTCGCGTAAAATGTATTAAACCTCTGGAGTTTCATCTAGAGCGTGTGTGAAAAAGCTTATTGTTTGAATCGTCTTATATTTTCATGGATCAGTACTTACAAATTAATCTCAAAATAATACCATAGCAATCATAATTCGCTTAATGGAGCTTACATTTATTTTAGAAATTCAATCACCTTCCAAAATTCGTCAATGAAATACACATTTGTCGTTTCAATTATAAATCTAAGTTTAAAACATTGCTCCTTGGTTATATTGAACAATTAGAAGAAGACCTATTATTGTAGTTAAAAGGGCTTCGAACCCAGTCAATTTCAGATTTTCTTTGGAATTATTAAAACAGCGGCAGATTCTCAAAGGGTGAAAGATTATCAAAATAACAGCAGATTGTCAGAATAGCGACAGGTTTCCAAAAAGTCTCAAAGTATCAAAATAAATGACTACCAAATCAAACGCTGGAATTTTGCGGGGTATGATGAGTTGACTATCAGAGCCCGACGGGGAAGAATCTCCTCGGAAAACCATGTTCAATATCAGACGGAACGAATGAAGTCTTAAATGTGTTCCGCCGTTTATCGCAACCGACTCGTTGGTCGGGACCATCATCTATGGACAGCGCCACCATAGCTGACCTCTTTACGTCAGAAGGATTCGAATTCCATAAAATGATTAATTAAAGATATAATAATTAGAACTGGAAGTATATAGCAATATAATTTATTGAACAAAACTTATTGGCTTGAATTTAGGGAATCCCAAGTTTAAGAATATAACACTAGGGAACAAATTTACAACTGGGAACCCCAGTCTGGTTACTAATATATGGGAAGCTAAACAAATACACAATAATGACTTAAGATTAAAATCTGAAATTTGGGTTGTTTTTCAGCATACATAATGGTCTATAAGCTGGACTACGTTATATTTAAGGGAAGTTTTTACTTTGTTGGACCTAATAGTGATCGATTTTTTAACATTATTATATGCGAAAACTATTAAATGTAGAATGTTGATGTTTGATGTGTTGACTAGGCTATCTTTATTGAACATAAAAATATTTTTTAAAGTTTGACAAAGTATGATAATGGAAGTGTAGGGATCTACGTATGTCGATGCTTCACCATGGAAGTCACAAGTCCTGAACAGATGATTTATAGCAAAAAAATTAAACATACTTTTATTTTGTATAATATTGTCTATAGCTTAGACTACAATTAAGACGATATATTGGAAAATAAAAAAACAGTGAGCAATCAAAAAAAAGTTTGCGTTTTTACTAACATTTTTTGTAGTTTTTTGTTCATTAAATAAACATTTTTAAATATTTTTGGATAATTGTAGTCTATACGATGAAAACATTTATTATACACGTATCTGCCAAATTTCATAAATAATTTTCATCTAGGGCGTTTGGGAGCACTTCCTAAAGCTTGAAAAAAGTAGTATCGAGAAAAACGCGTTTAAAGTGTCTCCTCTCCTCGTCAGCCTTATAACTTTGCGAATTTCATTTATATCGACTTGAAATTTATTGAACATATTCTTAAACATTGGTTCTTTCCGATACACGAAGAAAAAAAAGATTTTGTATTTAACTAACAAGGTAAAAACGTCCCTTAAAAGTAATAAAATACAATATAATGTTTTGAGATTAGAATTTAAATGATTTGATCGTCTTTTATAAATACTTTGGAGATCATAAGAAATAAAATGCCATAACCGAAATTTTCATAATTACAAAAAATTATACAAGTTTATCTGAGCTCAATGTCAAACAACATGCAGTGAACCAAAGTCGACAACTTAACCACAAGGCTATCTACAACACTAAAAATTGTCGCGCTATTTTTTGCAATACCTGCTGCATAAATGTGCATATTAATTACTGAGCTTTCATGATAAAAAACGTGCATATCGACCATAATATGCTATGCGGAAATTGTATACAATTTCACGACTTTTGATAACATGAACTGGCATAATTTAAGCGGCACGATAGCCATTGCCCGGTTAACTAATTGCCTTAAAATCTGTTAATACTATCTTCTGATACATTTCGAGCGTAACTACATTAGATAGAAAACGATCACGGCATCAGTATAGTTCAATGGGTCACTAAAACGCCGCAGCCTAAGCGATGGGTCACGATTGGAAATACAGAAATACCACAGATGACTCCGAGAAGATCACAAACCGCAGCTGAGCAAAGTTCTCATAATTCAACCTCATCCGAGTGACTTAATTCCTCGGCGTCACTTTCAAACGTTGGGGTAATTGAATTCGACATTTGTGCGGAATTTTCGCACGAACACTTCAACAATGGACGACCCAGAGACCCAATGTCGAAACTCGAGATATCCGCCCTCGATCGTAGTTAGTCCACGTATAATTACAATAATTCGACGACTAATTATCATAAGATTCTAATTTATGGGATCGCGGATCTCTTCAGTGCCGCTTGTGAAGGTGATAATTTGCACAAGTACAAATTACATACGATTTTCTACATAAGAAGTGTGCAGATTGTAATTTCATTTAATTCGAGTGGAAAACTCGTTTTTTGTCCGACGCATTAAACGCGAATAATTAGATTTATATAATCATGAAAATATTCACACGTCAATTAAAATTCAATTCGTTGCGTGTATTCGTTGAAATTTCCCTAAGTACTGCTCGTACATTCTTCGTATTACGATGACCATTATATGGTATACTAATGAGCTCAGATCGAACGTTTGTATAGTGAACTAGTTCCTGGACTCTCGTTATAAAAATTTGGATTCAAATCCAGCTTCTGGATATAGATTTTCATCGTATAAACAACTTTAGAAGGCTTGGTGTACTAATATTTCAAAACGATTGTCCTTTTACTAGTTTATCCATATAGGAAAATGGATGATAACGAACACCAGAGACTTTAATATACAAAACAAATACTTGATAAATAGGCAAGGTATGATAGAGCCTTCTAGCATTTTTGATGATAGCAATTGTGATCAAATGTATTTGTTATAATCAAAACTCGTATTTAGTTTATACTGGATATCTTTGTTGTAACTACTAGTAAAAATTTTGTAAAGAATTTGAGTTAAAACTAGTTTTAATTAGACAAAACGCGCTTTGATAAAATGTCTCGGATTTCTGTATTTATCTTGGCAGATTTAAATCAATGAAAGCGATGAAAAAAGGATTTTTTTAATTGTATTTATGAAACATGTTTAACTAGCTAAAACCAGTTTGAACTAATATTCATATTTAAAACCAGTTTTATTAACTAATTAAAAACAAACATGTTTGACAGTAAATTCTAGTTATAACTAGGTAATTCTAGATATAACAAAGGCATCCAATATAAACTAGTTTCAACTAGTAAAAACGCGTTCTAACTAAATACCAGTTTCACTGTAACATATTCAATGATTAAAATTGCTTTAAAATTACGCTAATAACACCTCACATACATTTTTTAATATTTTCAATGGGATTGATGAAATTTCCGCGGACCCTCTCTTTTTTTTTTGAGAGCCCCAAACAACATTTTTTTGAGAGCTCCATCCCTTTAAGTCCATCCATTTTAAGTCTTTAAATTATCCTAGTTTTTCAACTAAGGGTTAGTACTTTAACCACGATTTCTACATGCCGCAGACCTCAGTTTAAGAAGCGCTAATATATAGAATGCTTTAGGTTGAATAATTCAGAGCTTCGAACCGAAACTGCACCGAAACCGATAAAACCGGTATTTTTCTGAAATGGAACCCGAAACTGAATCAATTTGAAAATATCGGTTTTTTCGGTTCGGTACACGTCATATTGATATAATGTGTGACAATCATCGTTTTTATGCAGATTATTTTTATTCTCTTCTAATCTATTTTGTTTATTTTATCTATTCCTATATATTTACTGTGTTTTTTATGTAGACAGGGATTCCCAAATTTCAATTTGTTTTCTAGTTTCATGTGCTCCAACTTGGAGCTCCAAAACTTTCCAACCAATAAGCGCCAAGTCAATATGCTGTCGACTAATAAATTATAATACAAAATTATATACTTCTACTTCTAGTTGGATCTAAAATTATAGACATTTTCAAGAATAAAATTTCCTTTTAAGGTACGTTTCTACCTTGTTGGGATTTTTAACAGATCGATTTTTTATATTTTTTACGCGAAAAGTCGTAAATATCGAAAGTAATAACATTCTTCACCACGGAAGTTATAAATCCTAAACAAGTGATTTGCAGCAAAAAAATTAAACATATTTTTATTTTGTATAATATTGTTAATAGCTTAGACTATAATTATAAATAAATATTGGGAAATAAAAAAATAGTGAGCGATCAAAAAAAAAATTATGTTTTTACCAACATTTTTTGTAGTTTTTTGTTCATTAAATAAACATTTTTGAATATTTTTGAATAATTGTAGTCTATACGATGAAAACATTTATTATACACGTATCTGCCAAATTTCATAAATAATTTTCATCTAGGGCGTTTGGGAACACTTCCATGAACTTGGATAAAGTAGTTTCGAGAAAAACCCATTTAAAGTTTCTCCTCTCCTAATCGGTTTATAGCTTTGCAATTTTTTTAAAAATCGACTTGAAATTTACTGAACGTATTCTTAAACATTGGTTCTTTCCAATACACAAAGAAAAAAATAGTATGGCTTAGTAACTTAAAATGGTTATGATCAAATCAAATTCTAGATTTATGCTGGTAAGATTTGCACTATTGTTTATTTTTTTACAGAAAACAATGAAAAATAAATACGATGTTTATTATAGTCATTGAAAAATTGTATTCCGAATATGTTGAATATTATTTTCATAGCAATACATTTATTTTAACAAAACAGAATCTCGAACAAACTTATTTTTATTCTTTTTCATAATGTTCCATTTGCTATTGTATGGTTATTCTAATATTTTCTTTGAAATTTCCTAAGATTTTTAACAAGGAATTTCCTCTTAATGAGATTTAGTACTTCTTTGTTCTTTAAACAAACGCCTAAAGACTTCTTTGTCGTACATTTTGTCAACGTATGAGGCATTCAACACTTTCTTATAAGCATCACATTTCAAATGCTTCAATTGTTTTAATGTCGGCTTGGGTGAATGTCTAAAATTCCATACTGAACGGTATGCAAGATATTTTTGCACCATGATTAAGAAATAGTTAAAGACTTAATGGCTTATGATAAAAAGACAAATTTAAAAATATTTTTTATCGAATATTTAGCATGCTTAAATGTGTTTTTTAGCATTCCAAATCATAGTAAAAAAAAAACAGTACATGCCATACACATGCTGCATAATTTATTGCCTCGATAAGAACCTTGAGATGTTAGAAAAAGATCATTCACACATTGGTGATTCTCAATTTGTACTCAAATATATAAAGGTCAGATTTGTCTTCGTGAATGTCCATTGTTTGTTAAAATGATAGAGCCATTTACAATGTGAAGAATCCCATAAAAGCCTGTATTTTTATGGTAAATTGGCGTTTGGCATGTCATAAAATAATACAGCCTCGCCGAGGGCACAAAAGCCGCTCGTAAATGCATACAATTTAGTGAGATTGCTGCGATATTTCGATGGATTCCAACGTCACGGTGTTGACATAGTATAAGTTCACCTGAAGAACAAAAGCCTCGTTGCAATGCACATAACCTTTATGAGTGAGCTCCTCGCCTTCTGGTTGCCTAACTCTTCGTCGGGAGACGTCGTCAGAAATCAGACTATGTTGGAGCAAGTGCGTGAGAAAATACACGGAATACAAAATATCGACAGTTTAATGCGATATGTCGGTTGAGGATTGCATCAAACAACGGATGCTGGGCATAAAATTGATCTATAATACCCTTATGCAATTTAAATTCTTTGGAAAATTGATATGTTACGACTGCAGCATTAGCTTTTAATTGTCCAAAGGCAACATGATATAAGCTAAGATATTTTAGCAATGGTTTCCAAACTTATTATATTCATGGACCCCTTGAAATAACTTGATTAAATGGTAAATTATAAAAATGAAATATAACTGAAACATTTTGATATTTAACCCTACAGATGCTGACCAGCGACATATCGCCGATTGTAAAAGCAGCTATCTTGTTTTAACATCGAGCATTATACTTTTAGTTTTGATTAAATTTAATAGATCACCTTGTAGTTTCAAATTGCTTTCATCAAATTTGGCAACCAAGTGAGTCATATAAACTATGTATGTCATTTTTTGAATTGATTAATTGATCCGTAGGAACCACTTTGAGAAGCTAACACATCGCTCAATAAGTTCGTAGAGTGACAACATTGTCCACAAAATAGTTTTGGTAGATCGTAAATTGAAATTGCGTGATATAGCTGAAACCTTAAAGATATCAGAAGGCAGTGTATTCACCATTTCGCATCAACATTTGTACACGAAAAAGCTCTGTATGAAATGAGTACCACGTTTGCTCACATCGATCATAAACTTCAAGGCGTCCACAATTCAGAGCGCTGTTTAGAGCTGTTTAAGCGCAATAAAAGGATTTTTTTCATACAGTATGCGACAATGGATAAAACTTGGATCCATTTATATAATTTAGAGTCAAATTAGTGGTCAACTGAATGGATAATAACCGGCAAAAGCAACCCAAGGCGACCAAAAACGCAAATATCAGCTGGTAAAGTTTTGGACTCCGTATTTTGGGATGTGCATGGTATTTTATTAATCGATTACCTTTAAAAGGGAAGAACTATCAATAGCAAATATTATATGGCGTTATTGATGCGTTTGATGGAATAGATGACCCAAAACGAAGAAGAAAAATGTGTATAGTGAAAAAATCTTATGAATTTATTGAGTGATGTGCCAAATCTTTTACTGTCATTATATTAAGCAGGCTTCAATATTCGTCTAGTCTCCATACAAAACACGATTATCTTGAGTGAAAGATCAGACAAAAATGAATCGGATATGTCAATATTGCTCATTGTTTAAGTCCATTGAATGGCCCGTCGTCAGGTGTTGATATTTGGAGCACAATGGATCGAGGAAACGAATGAGAAGTCAATTAGCCTCATGCTCGCGACTAGGTGGCCACAAATCGGAAGGCCCTCTCCATTCTTGGGCCCGGGGCCGATGAAAACACTTTCACCGATTCGGTTAGCGTATCACACATAATATGCAAATCGAAATAAAAAGTTATTCATGCGGCCCTGTTGAGTAATAAGCGTTTGAGCACAATCGGAATGCGCCCGCCGCACTATCATGAAGTGAAATTTTATAATGTTAATGGACTATTACGTAAATAATGCAAACACCATTATGGCGTTGGACGCGTGTGCTTTCTTCACAATTGGGTTGACATCCATTCGGTCGCAGCCTCTGACACAATAAGAAGACAGAGACCGAAAAAAACTGCTCTCGGCTGTCAACAATCGAGCTTGGACGACGAAGAGTGGCTCATATCGAGCTGATGCAATATTCAAATGGATCGAAAACGATTACATGCCTATTGGTGAAGAATAAATCAACATTTGAAGTGGGCTAATCATATAATATCTCAATTCGCCATTTCATCAAATAATACCAAATTAATGGGCAATTGAATTTGAAAGTCAACTCTGAAGATCAGAACAAATTTGTAAGATTCATTCGATATAGACGGTAAAGTCGGTGAGTTCAAAGACATCTATGCTTATGATAAAGTACTAAAATTTAGGGTATGTCACATGAACGTTCGGAATTCATGGGTGAGAATTAAATTGCCACAACTCTTACTTTAAAATTTAAAAATGGAGTTTTATCATTACAAATTATCAATGAAAAACGCATCTCCAGACGCCTTAAGGTCTTTTTGGCATTTTGACAATTCGTGTGGCACCCACTTATTCAGCTAACCTTTAATATTGAAGCGAGCTGACGTGAAACAGACGTATCATTAACACCTAACTAATGAGCAAGTGTTCGAAAACTTGAAAGGTCAATTTATATTACCGGTTTTTTTAAATACAATTTTTTAACTATTCCCTCACAAATTAATCCGTATCCTAAAGCTCTTTTGATATTTCTATCGGTTTTTACTGCGTTATTTCAATTTGAACTCATACAAAAAATAAGCAGAAATATTTGGTTGATGTCATCCAATTTAAATACATAGAAAACACTAAAAATAACAGCAATGAATCCGTATTTAAGCTTTCCTTCACCATGATGCATTTACTACGACTCGACTCTAATAATGGGAATATCGATATGAAATATAATAGACACCGGGTTCAGAATTTCATATGGTGTACTAAATACACATCATGGTAACGCGCGGGTGTTTTTTAGCACAGTAAGGGCAAGGCTAAATACAATTGAAGACTTTATTATTGTTATCAATTTTAAATAGTCGAATTTATAAAATATTGCATAGAACATTTTCAATCACGGTCGATCTTTGTTTAACAAAAAATCCGAATCTTCATGTGTAACTTTTTCATATATGCAACCATTTTAATTTTGATCTATAAATATGATCTGATCTATGATATATAAATATTCCATCATTGTTAAATCGTATAAAATGTGTATAATATTGCCATATTAAAGTAGCGATATAATTTATCTTTTAAAGTCAGTGATTTGATTAAATTATTTAGTCGAATGCTTGTTTGACTGGTAAATATAATTTTCGATAAAAAGAAAAGTTTTTTGTAACCAGTATCAAGACTGTAAAGTTATTTTTTTTACGCTTTGAAAGTTGTATAAAGTATATAATATAGTACAGAACTTTTATCAATGACTTTCGATCTGTGATTAACTGAAATTCCGACTCTTCATGTGATATTACCTGGAGATTACGTTGTGCCTATCAAACAACCCCTATCCTATCTAAACATGAAGCGTAATAGGAAATCACCATGTTATAATATTACAAATGATATATTTAAAATTTATACAAAATTATTAATAAATACATCCAAAATATCTTAATCCTCGATTGATCAATGGATTGCTATCGTAAGAAATGTCAGATTAGGCGTTTGAATATACAAATATTTATATTGGCTTATCGATCCAGATGTCGTTGCATTCGAAATTATATATTATCATTTTATAATAACGAATGTATTATTCATGTTTGGCCAATTTTATAAACACACAACTCTGACATTTACCTTCAACTTTAATCAGATGATAGTCTCGAGTCTCTCTTTTTGCATCTTTTGCATCTTCGCAATACGATTGGGAAAGAGCGAAATGCATATAAAGGCTCTCGGGTCAACGCGGGTTCAAGATGACAAACGTAACAATGTCATAAAGATGAGCGATTTGCATATTGGCTCCAAGCAATATTCAAATACACTTTGATGAAACAAGGATCGAATGCAAACGAGCCTCATTCTTAATCTCATTAATATATTACTTTCTATATTTCTAAATTAATTTTCGAATTTCTGTAAGCGATGAAATCACTTTGATCTTTCGATCCAGCATTGGACTTGACCATCTTATAACAGAGCGTTTACATAATCAGTTTGGGCCATCGCAATTAATTATTGCTGTTAATCATTTGGAGAAACATTCTTTCACTCTCGCGTGTTTATCTTTAGTGTTATGATGAGATCGACATTATTTATAGATGTGCTACATACAGCAAAACGGACGAGTACTGCTTTTGCGGACAGGTTTGACGGGCGAATCCCATACAAAAAAAAATGATTAAATAATGATTCGGGCGAAATTTTGCAACAAAACGCGATGTGTAATTGAAATTGAAGGTGATGCTAATATTTCCGGCTAAAACCAATATTGAAATCTTTAAAATGGGCATTTGGGTCGTGCTTTCTTGCATTTTATTCATGCACTTTCTATACTGGATATCCTTATTTGTGATTCGGTTCACATTTGTGTCGCATTCTCTGTCACTATCAGTTTCAAAATGAATATTCCCGACGGCAAGTCACATAGTTGTGACGCTTTTATTGAATCATCGCGCCTGCTGAGGATTTACCGGATCTAATCCATTCAGTTTCACTGTCCACGGTCAGTTCGATTTGCATGGAAAATGTCTGCACTGAGGGAAATCTTCAATGTCGCTTTCGAATCCATTAGCAAAACCTTGTAAATTCAGATCGACCTTTAACATCGATATTACGTCGATTCGTCAATACGTTGCTTGAAGATACATAGTGCGGTTTTCCGACACTACTGCATCATCACATAAATGGAATTCGGAATATCAATTTGTTGACAGGTATGACTCAAGAATAAAACTCCTTTCCCTTTCACTATATAAGCTTAATCAATAAAATGATCTCATGGATTCACTCAGTTGAAATGTTAGATTTGAATGACCTGCAGACAAATGAGCCACGTTTGATTGCCTCAATACAACCACACAATGGTGACAAATCTCCCAAATAAATAATTCAAATTTCGTCTATGATTAGATCGACTATTATTTTAAAAAAAACATTCAAGATTGATCAACAATCTATTCCATAATAAACGTATTTTTGTCGCATATTAAAACCTTGATTATACTGTCAAATAATAGTCATAGTGTTACGGTCTGATCACCACCATCGAATCATTCTTTTTATATTGAAATCCTTTTTCTAAACATTTAAAAATATATTTTTTTAAAAATGACCAATTAAAAATACTATTTATATAAACTTACATAAAATATTTATTATCATACGTACAAATCCACTTATCTCTCAGGACCGTCGCAGTGTGTATGAAGCTTGTACATAAATAAATAAACACTGTCGATAGCACATAATTTCTTCGAGTAAACATAAACAATACACTTGAAATCGATTCATTATATCATTCAGTCGATAAATTTGGGTTAACGATCTATACAATCGTACGATGTACATAAAAGATATTATCTCCGTCTCTGTTTCTCTCCAAACTCAACGTGCAAGACACTCTCCATATCTGTCTGCTTCCGAACTCAACGTGTAAGAATGTTCTTTATGAGTTACTAGATTTCGAACACAACATTATGTCTTACCTCTTTAACGGGTTAATAACCTGGATTCTCAAACGAAGCAGATATCACAACGAATCTAACATGACCCGGGATGTTAAGAGCGATATACATGACTTGATTACTAAATCATTAAGCCGGGTAAACAAGAGCCTACGGCCAGTCAGTTTGTCTTGAGTTGGAGATTCACCGAGTCGTTTGAGAGTTAGTTTATGTAGAATGCCTCACAAAGTTTTTGATTTGCCGTATAATTCATGGGATCTAAGAAATTGCTTAAAGAATATGTACTTCCATTGAACTTTCAATTGAAAAACTAGGTCATAGTGAAATCGTAATAGAAAACCGCGTTATTTTTTTCAAATTTAGCCCTTGTTTGCTTTTGAGTTTGACCTGCATAGAAATGCTGCGCGCATGCGCTGCGCTGCCTCTAATGAGTGTGTGCGTGTCTATACGGAGTGTAGCATGAGGGAAATGGCATCACCACCCAATAGCGCTGTTAATCTGTGCAGATAGCGCGGTTTGACTCATTTCAACTTCTGACACCAATGTAATGTGAAGCTAAGTGGAGTGGAATCCCTGGGCCGTTCTCCGCTTCCACGTGCTTTCCGAAATGATTACGTTCATACGCTTGGATGGGTCCGAATAGAAATACTCGTCTTCTCAACAGTTTTCTTAATTACGATGAGAAAGATAAAAGAAGATCTGAATGCGAGAAAAAACATCTCCTATCCAACTACTCTCATCTCTTACGCGTCACTACTGAACCAACAACGGTCGTTATTTCAGATGCGATATGCCCGCAGCGCCACAGAAGATATCAATGTTGACTGCTGGCAAATTTAATTTACACGGATCAATAGCGTCATTGCGTGGGGATGCCATTTCACCCATGCTACACGTAACATAACGCAAGCACTCGATCAGTAGCAAACCTCTTTTATTATTCGGGTGGATGTTAGACTTCATGATCCTCACGTATAAAACTCCAGGAAGGGGCCTACCCTATGCTCTGTGGATAACAGTCGAACCCCTGGGGTAACAATGTAGAGTAAAAGTTCTGCGCAAGCAGCCTCGACGGGGGACTCATCAAGCATTGCTAGGAGAGCCTAACTAACATGAGTCGTGGTACACCGTTCACCCTGTGTGGCGTACCCGTAAATGGGTGTGTAGAACTGCTGATTACAGAAGTTGGTGGAGTTTGTGTCAAAGGCATCAGCACTATCTTTAACAGCCTAGGCATACAGGAAAGAGCGGTTTTAGACTGATCGAACAACGACTCGTCTCCGTGGCAAGGTATTAAAAACACCGAACCGATACAAGTACCGTAGAGAATGAGGTGCCCTTGCAGTCCATCATCTGCTGTAGCCCCCTTCAAACTGAGGTTGTACTCGTAGTGATACCGCTGGATAGCATCCCTTGAATTTAGAATAACCTTAGTTCCTCCTCCAACGCAGCTTCAGGTGCACGTGGTCCGAAGCTGGTTTTCCTGCGGGAACCTCGCTTCCCCCGGGAGGGCATGGAGCAAAAGGAATTATGTTTGTAAAGAGGATAGTTCTTCCACATTTGATATTTTTTGTAAAGGAGTCATCTAAAGTCATTTGCATTTTACTATTTTGTTGAAGAAGAAGTTGTCGATAGTAAGACATCCATGACACTCTTGCGTCTTGCCTTTGATCTTCTATCAACATTTTAATCATTTTGTATAAACTAATCCATAGCTTCCATCATAATGGTAAAACTTTTTTTCTTTAGAAAATTCATTGAAAGTTCCTTTTACTTCTCATTTTCAGAAAGGCTGATTTCGTCATCTTAGTGCACTTGTTGTTCCACTTATTCTTTAAGATCGTCGTTGGAAGGACTTTCACCAGTTGTAATTTGCAAAAATTCTTTAATGTTCTGCACATTTATGTTATCCAAGACTGTTCATTAACTAGCCTGACAATTTCATCGATCTTAACAATGTGTTCTTATGAATCGATTCCTTTCATAAATTTCTCGCTTATCTTATTCCAAGAAATAATGATGTTGTTTACAGCATCCATGATATTGTGTTTTTTCCAAATATCTCTATACGGCGGTAGGAAAACCATTGTTGAATGGAACAAAAGTATTGAATATCTTGGAGTATTATCAATCAATATTAAAACTCACTGTTCCATTTTTTCAAATCTAGAAGATTGTGGAGTTTTACTCGTCCAATTTAACAATGTTGGGGCTACATTTTTCTAAATAAATTTATTTAAAAAAATCATGTTTTATTGTGTGTATTGCACTCAATCTGGACGCTTGGATTTTGCTAACGGCTAAACACCAGACATAACCTTTCATTCGTATAATGCAATGGAACTAAAACAAAATTCGATACGATCATTATGAAATGCGTCATAATTTATTGCATCAATAAAACATTATTAACGATAGGAAATTTCAATCAAAAGGCAATTATTATTACGGCAGTGCGTCATTTATGTGCTTAAATATTGCACGCAATATATGCACTCCATATATTAATAGCAACAAATTTGACCATAATTAAACATTCATTCCCACGTACGAATCGAATTGATTCAATATTAATGCCACATGAACGTTCAACGCATCGTTTTGTTTATATGCTAATGCATTCGATTTTATCTGACAGCATAAATTGAGGTTATGTATACTATTCGTATGATATCGACGAACTGTCAAATCGTACGCGAGTCGAATCGGAAAAATCAGCGGCGGTCTTAACACGCTCAAACGATGGCATGTCGGCGGATTAATTACGCGTCGATTTTAAGCGACGAAACGCACGCACAAAACTTAATTACACAATAGGGTCGTATCTAAATTATTTATAAATGTAATACCAAACGAGGTTAAACAGAAGCAGCGCTAATATCATCGAACGTCGGTCCCGGACTATTTTCGAACGCATTGTGTTTTCACTCTCGCCGGCGTTTCGTCATGATATACACATTTCTTAATTATCGAGTGCCTTATAGATCGACACCTACTTGATTTACACAACTCTTTTTCGCGATAGACAATTGACATATTTTACCCACGATTTCACACGCATATTGATTATTGTACGCACATACTTCTAACACGCAACTTTCGTACGAGGACAAATAAGCAACTAATTAAATAAACGCAGCATAAAAACTTTCAAATGCATTTAGAATATTGACCGAATAAAAAATATTATTGAAATTCGAACGAAAAAATGAATCCGATTTGACGCTCGGCAGGGGATACTTTGCACACTTCATCGAAGCACATGCAAAATGCGTTCAAATTATTGCCATTGTAAAAAAATAATACCCATTTGAATTAAATGAAATTAATTCGTAGTTTACTTACGCAATTCGTATCCATTTTTTCTTTTAATGTCTTCGCATAAAACGATTTTAATTGAATTTTCAATCACTTTTGATGATTTTCCACTTTGTTGATCCGAATTGTATAAATTTGACCGAAGTCAATGAGCACCGGTCGAAAAGTTACGGTTCACTTTCACGGTAAGTTCACTCAAATTAATGAACACTTTCAAAAAAAATCATCATTATGTTGAATCATTTTTGGATTAATTTGTGAGCCATGATCACACCGTAAACGATGATTGTGGTGTTTTTTAAGGCTATTTTGTAAATATTGCTATAACATTCACCGCGTACGGACGTCGAACAGGTAATGATGCCGCAGCAAAAATGGACATAACTTTTAACCGCTAATGGCACAATTAAGAAAATATTTATAACGACCATGAACTTTGTAATAAATCATTTCTCTGATTTGAGTATATTAAATTATTAGACGGCATAACTTACTGTTTACATCCTGTCGATTGCAGCGCCGCTCATGATTTAGCGGATAAAATGCAAACCACAACATTGCATCATATCGTCAAATTATTTACATACTTGATGATGGCTTACCTGTAAAATAAAATAGATTGAGATTAATATAAATAATTTTTGCTGCGTATTTTTTTGTATACGCAAAGCTTTGTCGAAATCATGATATCATCAAACGCAACAAAAAAATATAATCATCCTGAGAAATTTTCAATTGCGCTAATATTCATAGTATTCAAGTCATAATTCGGATTCGACTTTTCTCACCGACATGTCGAAACGTCCGCCATTATCTCTCACAGTTGTGCCTTCATATTGTGTGCACTTTTGAGCGAAATTGAGAGCAGACTTATGCAACGGTAGTCATCGTTTCGACATCCTAAATCTCCAAGTGCGAATGATGAACGGAAGATAAGCGGAAGACAAACAGAAGCAGCCAGAAACCATTAAAACCAACATGGCGACACTGCATGCCGAAAGCATGGCGTTTAAATGGGAAAACAAAAGGACTGCTGGAATCGTTGCACAAATACAGATTACCATATTCGGGCTGTGGAATGATCTAGTCGGGTAATTTTGTTCCCTTCCGCGTATATAATAAGCATAACATTACATGACGACATATATTACCTAATTTAAATTTAAAGACGACATAATAAATGTTTGGTAAATCTGCTAACGTTTATCAGAGTGCTATACGACTCGTTTCATCGTTTATAATTCCCCGAAGAACGTTAACATAATGAAAAAATGTCAAATGTGTATAGGGTATTTCAATAGGAACGCATAAAATTTGTTGGATTATAACTGCCATGTTGCTAAAACTACATCTATTTTATTTACACAGAATTATTTAGTAATGTATGGCAAATCACTATTGAACGTTATAGCGTTGAACAGTGTGCGCAAATTATAAAAAAATATTTTCAAAATTAGTACTCAGTTCGAAAAGAGTTTCGCCAAACAAATCATCTTTAGACAGATCGCGCGCAGGCGCAAAGCGCAGAATGCTTGGGGCGCAAAACGCAGAATACGGACCCAGTCAAGAGTTGCACATGCTTTTTATTTTACTCGATCATTCTACTTTACATGACCCAACACTGATTGACTTTATCCATTTTTATAATATATACCAAGTTGTTCAATGCCTCTTTTCTTCGTTATCGCTTAAACATTGATCATAAACATCAGTCTTCTTCAGACAACTTCGTTTCATAATGAGAGTTTTTAATCGTTCTGTAGACATGTTCAGGTATGGCATTCGATCGCGAGACGCTCATTCGTCATATCAGTGGTCCGAAAAGCGGACGGATTGAACATATAATGCCTTATGACCACTCCGTCCTCTTTTAGGGCTTTTTGCGGCATTTTCTATGATCTGTACGATCATGGAAGCAACTTAGCGTCTAGACACGTTCTATCATAGTATTTTTTTACAACAGTAACCGCTATCTACATTATTGGATTTTCCAATTTGGACACCGATATTTGAACGACATTATATTTCATAATTAATGCCATAAAATAGTATTTCAAATAAAATAATAGTTATGTAAATACTATATATTATATATATAGTACACACAACTTATTTTATTTATATTTAAAAATTTAACGTTTTTATTGAAAGATCCTATATAAATAAACTCATGGGTAAATCTAGACATACAGTTGAAATCACTTCCTATTGAATATATTCGGATTTATTATATTTTACCATCATCTGTACATCTTCTTCTTCTTCTAATATATAAAAATTAATTGGGTTTTGTTCGTTCGAAATGTGCTGCCATACCGTTCTTCGGATTGCGATAAAACTTCGTCCACTTATTGTTAAAGATTCCGCGAGTAATATAGGCATAGTCTAATAATATATAAAAATCAATGTTTGTTTGTCCGTATTTAATGCGCTGCCATATCGCTCATCCGAATGCGATAAAACTTTGCCAACTTATTGTTTGCACTTTTTCAAATAATATAGGTATAGTACAATTAGCTTACAGTAGATCTTATATATAAAAATCAATGTTTGTTCATATTTATAATAAAACCAACAAAATAAAATAAATTTCATTCTTTCTCTCATTCCTAATTGAATTATTACTTCTGTGGCATCAACACGCCAGGTAACAGCTGGTTTATTATAATAATTGTTGGGAAAGCATCAAAATATCATACAATATACATACGAGCTAATCATCAAAACTAATGATCGACAGCATTATGGAAACATTTATAATTTCCAACATTAGCGCAAAAGCCTTTCAGCGTTAAAATATTATTTGTCATATAAATGGCGTCATACGCATTATCAAAATGAGATCTTATCACAAAAATTCATTTCCAACGTCAATGCAAATTTTGATTGCTGAATTCGAATGATTCTTCAGCTTTATTCTTGATTGTATTTTGGTGCTTAAAGTCTATTAATTTTGGCTTTAAATCGAAGAAATATTATCGTCTCGATGATGATTTGATGAAGAATCAAAACCAAAGCATCAAATGCGATTTTTTAACGATTCAAACAGTCATATTTATAGAGAAATTCGACATTGAAACGAAAGTGAAATAGAATACATCAAATGGGAATGGTAATTATATATGTACATGCATATGTATGATAAATATCATCATGTGCTTTCTTGTGATAACTTATGCGAGTGAAAGAAAAAGTGCATGGTAATTCAAAGCCAAATCAGAATATAAAATTGTGTAATTCATTTCGATATGATATGACACATTTTTTGGTCGTTCTTTCTGTATTAGTTTTGGTCATCATCATTAGATTTGACCTGCATTCGAACAGAATTCGATGTGTGCAATGGTTCTAAGAAATATGACTTTTGATGCTCGGGATCGTTTTTGGGAAATGGCTTCTTAATGTAGCATAATTTCTCGGAATGAATGCTCATTATTAGCTCTTCGGCTGCATGATCAACCGCATTTTCTGGACAGAATGTGTTTTATTAATGTGCATTATTTGGTCTTCATATTCAAATGCTCGTTGATGTTTTTATGTATGAAATTAATACTTAAATATATATTGCAGCGTACCGTAACAGACTAAAACCACAATCGCAAGATTCGTTCGACTCGAGTTGCGATGTTATTTCATTATGATTTTTAAGACAGCATAATAAAAAGATGTTTGTGGTTAACCAACGAACTCCCAGAAATAAAACGAGAACTTATTTTTAAAAAACTTCGATCGAAAGATTTCGGTTGAAAATTTGGATAAATTCGTCTTCAATATCAACCCATTTCATGCGGGGCATGCATTTAGCGAGCATCGAACGCTGAATGCAAACTGGACACAATCTTATCTGTTTGAGAGCAGGAATACCTTTTATGCTTTATAATACTTAAATTATAGTATTCGACCTTCTCAATCCTTTTTTGTGCGATTTCGAAGTTATGCGATTTTTTTTCTTTGTTTTTAATTCCATAATAGGAAACAAATAATCAACACTAACCGACATTTGGAAAAAAATTATAATTTGGGACTGTGTAAATCATATTGTAAGCTATCAAGTTCTAGATAGATTACTTTAATATCAAGATTTTATACAATTAAGAATGCATGTATTAAAGTTTTCAATGAAATACACTAAAACCTTTTTTTATGCGGTAGATGCGTTCCGCGGAAAATCATACAAAAAGAAATTTCACAAAAAAGCTTACATAGAAAAAGTGAAGATGCGTTCCATGGATTTTAAAAACCGCATAACTTTGAAACAGCTATATAAAATATACCCAAAATCGCACAAAAAAAGTTGGCATTAAATGAATGTATACAAAGATGCTTGATTGTCTATAATTAGTTTACATTAATCATTGTTAAATAAACGTCGTTTAATTTCGATACAAAGTGGCTATGGCTTCAGTAGACGTGACCAAAGTTGTAATGCGGGGAATTGTTTAAAATATTGCATATTTTTATACTAAACTACAATATCAAAGCAATAAAATGAGAAAGAATCAGCTTTGTACTATCGTTGCAAGCGTGAGATAAAAAGCGAACAGATTGAATAAAATAAATTAATTCTCAATGAAATATTTCGACAGTCCATTCTTGAATGATTCCTCAGCAAACTGACCTTCACCAATAATAGTCCGGTTTCTAATCAAACATCCACGTGCAATATTTGTTTGAAATCTTTAAAATGCCTGGGGTTCGTCATCGGAGTTGATTTTTCGACTCATGACCTTTGTTATTTGCTGACCACTTCCATAAACAATGCAGCGCTTATAGCGTATGGGAAAACCGTGTCCAGAATACCTGATATACTTCAAGAAAATGTCGAGGTCATGACCGAGAAAATTACCAATTCGCAATGTCGAATTATGCTTTTTTTCGCCGCTTAAATTCAACACTAAACAATCCCAAGCACGTACACCGATTGGAAAATTCCACATTTCGTTTGGATGTTATCCAAATCTACGAGTCGATTTCATTTCAATGCCCTGGCGAAAGTTTACAGAGAACCTCAAAACTCTTGGTCGTTTTTATGCCGTTGATCTTCGACCGATTGGTACATTTCGGCATTTTGCAGCTGTTTGGCGACAATTCGACGCCGTCGATAATGGGTTAAAATGGCGATTCCGACGCTTCGATCGCCCGCAACGATCAAGGTCTCGTTCGCTCAATTATTTTGGACAATTTAAATATAACTCGGTTCGATAAACTGTTAAAGGTTTAAGTTATTAAGGTATTCGATAAATGAGTGGTTCGAAATTGAGGATTCGCAGCCGCGGACGACCTTCGACAGCAACTGGTACATCCTCCTTTCACGCCAATGCAAGATATATGGCTTTTGCACTACACCTTGCATTTTTTTAAACGAACAAATTTAACAAATCGACAAAAATAAAGTAAATCTGGTCGTGTTTTAATCAATCGGGCTTTTATTTAAATCGTCAATTTGTATCCGATCAGACCAAGACCCGAGCATGTACTCGCGTTCTCATGATCGATCACTGTCTGAAACTACTTTCAATCAAATACGGATGCTTAAATATGATTTTATATGGATTTAGATGCAAAATTCGCCAAGTTGAAGAAGCATTTAGACCAAATTCTTGTGAACGACGATAAATTAACTGCCTCGGGTTTTCCCGTACACTCTCACGCACAGCAGTGATGTTTACAGCAGACCTTACGTTACGGTGACGTGCGAATTTTGACGTCACATAACTATTCACACAAAATATTCAATACCATATTATTAAAGAATATATCATTTATTCATTTATATATACGAGCCCCGGAATAGGGGACGTCCCCAGGCAAAAAAATCCAGTGGTGTCAGGTCTGGAAACCATGCGAACCACGGAATAAGGGTCATCCCCAGACAAAGTAATCCTGTGGTGTCAGGTTTGGAGACCGTGCGAGTCAAGGAATATGCCAACAAAGGAAATCCTAATTGAAGAAATAATCACCGCCTTTTCCAAAGTAAAAGAGAAAATGCTACTTTAGACAACTGCAGTTAAGATAAGGAAAAAATGTTGGCCGTGCTTACAAAGCAGAGATGGCCAATTAGAACAAATTATATTTCGACAACCCTGACACTTAGGACATAGGGACTATGTGCGAAACGTAACAGAAGACCCCCCCCCCTAGTCCAAAAAAAATATTATTAGTCCATGTGCAAAACACCCTGCATATATAGAAATAAATGTATGTCGTATTGTTTGTGTGTTTGTTCGGGAACTATACATTCCCATACCATTCATCCGATTGCGATGAAACTTTGGTGAATTATTGGGCGTGTATCCAAGAAAGTTTTTGAATTAATCCATATGCATAAAGATTTTTTGTATTGATGCACTATATTAGCGCATGGGGAGAGGAAGGATGGCGCGCACAATGATTGAGCTTCGCTCACGGGAGAGAGGAAGACAATCAGTCTTCGAGACGAGCACATATTTTTGCTCGCGCTACACGTGGTCTGAAGCAATAAATCACGTAACTAGACCACTGCGTTTCCTTTCAAATAACTACTAAGTGCGTGTGGCATTGCAACGTATGCCGGATACTAGCTAGTTATTATTCTTAATAACATTCTTAAATCTATCTTGCCATTTAAAAAAATTGAAGTATATTTTGAAGATATTATTATACAGTAAGAAAAATAATTTTAGATAAATGCCGGATTTTTATTGCATACAAATAGCAATACAAAAACACAGTCAGCTAAAAAATTGCATCGTCAAAAGAACAATTTATTACCAATTTGGCTATCGATTTTTAAAAAAATGCAGTGAAATCTGCAGATCGATAAATAATTTGCATCTCGTCATAACCAATCAGGCACGTGTTTGTCTTTGATATAAATTCTATCCAAATCTGAAAATCGAAACACAATACAATCATCAAGTATATTGGATCATGATCCATCGTGCATCAAACGGCCATGAACTGGATGTTCAGAAAGAAAAAGAACTGATATACTTATGAATGGAATATACCGCAAATCGGATTATTTCCAGTGAATTATCGATCTTCAGTATTTGCCTTGCGTTCTGATAAGGTACCAATTAAGGACTTTACCTTGATCTTTAAGAATAAGTACAATCCATTGCCGATTCGAAGCTGTCGTCTTCGATTACATTAGCGTATTCTGCAGAATGTCAACAATTCAATAGGTTAAATTTGATGCATTTGCTACCTGTTAGCTTTTGAAAATCTTTGATATTTGAAGCGTATGGAGAATCGCTTTGTGATCTTCGAAGAATGCAAAGAAAAAGGTGATAAAATGTCGAGGTCATTGTCTTCGTTCGTGCAATATTGCGTTGTGAAGACATTCAACTCTCGACGTTGAGAATATCATTGCTTTTTTGCGCTGGAACGCCTCATAATTTCTGCATGGCGATATTTCTTGCCGAAGAATTTCGACGCAAAAACGGCATGATAAATCCAATTTGAACTGGCCATGCTGGAGTTTTCCTAGGGATGTCAATGATTGACCTTCGCCGACTGAATGACAGCACAATTCCGGACTTAGTCCGGGGAATTCGAATCGGTGGATGTATCAAATGATAGCTTTCTTCGATCGTCGACAATGGGAAATAGTGAAACTGCTGGCAGTCAATCAAGTGAGAGTAGACGTTACCGGCAATCCAGGATTGGTACGACGTTAATTTTTTTTCTGATGTGATTTGTACGCATACGGAATGGCGAACGAGTTTTTGAATGCCGGATGAATAATGAGTCCATTAGATAAATTTATTAAATCAATTTTGTCTTGGCTGCACCGTGAGAAGAATCGACATCGGCTCCATAACTTTCATTCAGATTTGGCCTCCATCGTTTAGAACTGAGCATGCAGAAAATACTCTGCTACACGGAGAACTATCTGAATTAGATCTTATGAAATTTAACTCCGATATATACAAAAAAAAAGATATAAAAACCCAATAAATCCTATCATATCAAATAGTGCTACCATTGGCAAATTATTGGAAAAGCAACTAACAAGTTGAATGAAAGTAATACATCATGATATTGACCTAGGACTATTTTTAATGTTGACGTAATTGAGCTATTCTAGATGTCTAAAAGAGATAAGTCATAGTCGATGCTATTATAGACGGTTCAGAGTGCTATCGAAGAAGCTGAAGAGGCCAAACGGAGTGAAACATAATGATGATATAGACGATCTCTATATATTGATGGCCCTGACCAGCTTTATATTATAGATAATTTCCGTTTTTTAAAACCAAAAAATCAGCTCAAATCTAAATCAAGACGATCGATCATCCCTTTGGATGAGTACAGTCGCGTATTTGCGATCGAATTCCAATGATTCATTAAGAGCATACTTGCACACACATCGACTAATAATTATAACCCAAATTAATCGATTTCAAGTGTATTGTTTATGTTTACACTAAAAAATGAAAGAATATTTTGTGCTATCAACAGTGTTTATTTATTTATATACAAACTTTATACACGCTGCGCGGTCCTGAGAGACAAATGCACATTGTCTCACAATCAGGATTTGAGCTTGTAATCAAATATATTGTACTTATTACAACCAGACTTTTATATGCTATGCATAATTTTGCAATAATTCAAGCTTCTGTAATTTAAAGGTAATATCGTAGGGAATATCAAATGAAGAGTCGGAATAGTCACCTAGGGACAGTAACTGTCTAATCCATGTATATAGAGTACATATATGTTTTTTAAATTGTTATATTAACCTTACCCTACCGGTGATGTATTTACTACACCTCGACTCTAATAATGGAAATATCGATATGAAATATAATAGATACGGGGTTCAAATTTTTTGTGTTCCTCCGTAATATAATTACGAATCACATCAAAGTATTATTGTGTATAAGTATTCATCTGCAGCGACGGAAATAAATGATTTGTCGGGAAATCGGGAATTTTGCGAAATGGGGGCTCACGCGGTCATCAACTCGTACTAACATTTAAATATCTGATGAAGGGTGCATTTTCAGCAGCAAGTTGCCCGGCTTCCAAAATCAGATCCAAACTAAATGACGAAACACTTAATGCTTTAATGTTACTTCGGGCATATTTTCAAAATAATATTTGATTTTTTTTAGTGTTAAGAGGACATAAGCGTCTTCATATGTCATAAGTTGACATAAATCAATAATAAATTGGTGCTATAAAACATCTTTTCTTAGTCATTCATGACCTGCCAGTTCAAATGTTAAAAACTGCTTGCAAATTGGTGATGAAGCTGATAAAGATAATAAATTATTATGGTGACTGACAGTCATAATGGAGGGAAATTTGTTTCAATAAGACAGATATGTTAGACACATATAAAAAATTTGTTACTATATATATTTTTTAAATAGTGGCATACTTAATTTCATATATCAATGGTAGAATACTATTAAAATTGAACATATTTTTCTGAATAAGCCATTAGAGTAGCATTCACGTTTTTTTAGCTGGCAGCCAAAACCACGAGAACCTGTTAACAGCTACGTGTTACAGACAAAGAGTCAATAGACCATTATTAATTTACGTCCGATAATACAGCTTATAGATCCATTCCCCGATGAGATTATATTAATTCAGGTGGCGTACCGTAAGTGAAATTCGGTCCACGGGTATGCGTGCTTCGTGATTAACCAAAACGAGGTGCAAAGCTGTCTTAGAAAGTGCCGAGGTAATTTCGCCAAATTAAATACAAAAGCGAACAGAATACACAAACTGCGACCAAATTCCCTTTTTTTAATGGCAAAATTCGCACGCTTGGCGCTCCAAATGTGTACCTGCATTGTTGGGCCGGAAGCGTTGACGCATTAGTGGAGCGTCGTGTCAACAGCGCCGATCTCGTGCTGCGGATTTTGACTGAAGCGTGCCATTGCACGCTAATTGGGTAACTGAGCATTCAATAGAGCGAATTCCCAAAGAGATGATGGAATAATGGCATGGTGGAGCCTCGTGCGGTGAGCTGCTTGGAAATCTCATGACCCTAAGAGTCTGACCTCAAAGATTAAAAGTCTTGCGAGTTTAATACTTCTTAAGAGAAGACCACTCGAGTCTACTTACTCTGGGCAATCAAGCCACTTTCTTTTCTACTCATTCCAGTAACTGGGATCTTTGAACGCATAGATACATTCCACCTTTCCAACGTAGTAAATCTTGAATGGACTGGTAAATACTTCCTTTTGGCATACATTCTTGAAACACTGTTAAGCGTAATGAGAGGAATATATGCACATTCAGTGACACACCGTGAAGGCAAGGAATTTCAAATTAAATTTGATTTAATTATATCTCATTTTTTATATAAATCTGTGTGTATGATGCATAGTTATGTATTTTAAATCATTTATAGTTAATCTGGTCCCTACCGCCCACCAATGGGCGTTCAAGCTTTCATGGTATACGGTAGAGTTTTTGTCATGTTGTTATATCTATAAAAATGATGTAACATCAGTCGACATTAATAGATTCAGTAGCCATTTTATCGAACTTAAATTGGATATGAAAATATTTGGAACTTGAAAGTGTATGACTGGATGCAAAATCCTTTTAGCAAGAAAATCTGTTCAAAATTAGATATTAAACGACGAAAAAAGATCATTTCGATAGTGATAGATATGAAAACCTATTGCAAAATTTAAAAAAACGCCTCTATTATACGCTAATGTGTAGAAAATGATATTCAATATATTAACACATTTCCCTATCTTTTATCTCATAGAATCAGGCTTTAATGCTGTTAATCATATTATGAACAAATAGAGAAACCGTCTGAGTATTTCTGAAAGAGCAGACCTTCGTTTCTTGCGAAAATTGAACCAGATATCAAATATTTAGTTTCGCAGAATTAGCCGCAAGGATCAAATTAAGAATTAATTGAATGCAATTTCAATAGACTTTATATTTTTATGGATGTATAAATAAAAATATAATAGAAGACTACATATTGTGCAGTTGTGTTAAATTATGTTACTGTGGAACCGGTGGACCACCCTTGTTTTAACCCTTTTGTCCATAAGATGGTCTGGCCAGATCCATTATGATTTTGTGATGAGTTTTTTTCAATAGTAGTTATGTATAGATCTTGCCAAATCTTTCTGACTTTGTCCTTTTAAAGGTTTTAGAGAATTTAAATTCTACGAGCTTGAGCTTATTTTTATGTACTTAGACGTTTTTCTTCATGTTCCATAAAGAAAATTTAATCCTTTCGCTCCATAAAATGACTTAACCTATAGTTTTGTACCATGTCTGTAAAACCAGATTAATATATTACGGACGATAGTTTATTTATCTAATTCATTGGCGGGAAGAAATTAAACCTTTCGTGGATAGAAGAGTTAAATGAATATCCACCCACTGAAAAAAGTGCAAAATTTAAGGTAGAATTGCACAAATATTTACTCTCATACATCTGCAATTATAAAGATATCTTAGCCAAAAGCAACCAATTAAAAATAAACATAATTTTTCCACAAAAATAAGTTGAAAGCATTGAATTCAAAATACTTAATGAAGAAAATCTTATGTAATTCTTGTGATCATAATTTTTGTATTGTAGTTATTTGCATTGTTTGCGTAGATATTACAGCCTTTTAATTGAATAGACTCATTGTCTAAATAATGAACAATGATCCTTCATGTTCAATCCCTGTATTTTAAGCTCCTTTTGATTAATATAACGCAGTATTAATGTAATGTAATAAACATATATATATAAATCATGATTCAAACATTAACATTAAGCCACTGTTGTTTTAGAATGCAGATCGGAGTGCAGCTTTCGATATCGCTACAACCTTCCAGTGATCATTTAAACAAACAGATATCTGTGCGTTAATGAAATTCTCGTCGTGATAATAGCTTAATTATCCCCTTCGAAATGTATTTTGAAAGTGTAGGTGAAAACATACGCGACTAAAGTGTCTCTCTTCACTTTCTTCCGATGATGCGCCATTTCGGTGAAACCTCACTATCGGATCAATCAATATGGTGTTCGGTCGTGATTTATCATTTTAAATAATTAATACAACGTTTTTGGATCCGGACAGCGTTACCGACGCAATCAGTTGGACAGATAAACATCGTTAAAGATGAGGCGTTTAATGAGATCTTAAGGCGACCGACATTCGCTGAAGGTCCACTTTGTCTAATCTGAACTACAAGAAATTGATTGCTGATAGTAAATATTGAAGATCCAAACAAAGAACGATTTATTATGCAGCGTCTTTGCATCTTTTCTCCGACAGTTGTTTTACTAATCGAATTTGAACGATCCGAAATGGATATAAAAATTGCAAGCGAAAATGATGCAGCTATAGAAACTTGAATATTGTACACAGACTTGCAATATTACTGCTCGAATAACAACGCTGGTTGTTAAATTAATATTCTATAAAGGCAAACCCAAATACGATCCAGGAACATCGTCAAAAAATTAGGGATGATACACAAGTTTCGACTTCATTGCTGCGACTGAATTTCACCATGCATACAAAAGCGTTTTTAGATGCATCGTGTGATTTAATGCCTTTAGACTTATTTTTTTGAATCCATCTTAAATCATATATTTCTACGTATAAACACCAAATAATTAATGCTCTAAAAGTCAACATTACGAACGCTTTTCAGCAAATTCAGCTAGATTTATGCGATAAAATCATCGAAAATTGGACATCTCAAATATGTACCACCAAGCAAAATTGCAATAAATATTTGTACAATTTTAAATTTAATAATTAATGCCATAAAATGTTCTTTTAAATAAAATAAAAATTAAGTAAATATCTTATATACAAATTGTTTTATTTACATTTAAACATTGAGCGTTCTTATTGAAAGACACTGTATATTTTGATATGATCCAAATGTTATATCTTGGAATAATTCTAATACAATGCAAATGTCTCATTACAATCTTTATGGTATTTAAACGCAAATCAGGCTTTAAAAGCCTTTTTTTGACACTGTATTTGGTACTTTTCATCAGCGTAAGCAACATGTCGATCGAATTGCTTTTATGGTCACGTACAATGATCATTAAAAAAATCATTAAAGCAATTGTCGCACTAATGAGTAAGCCTATCATTAAGTATGCGAATATTTGTATCGTTTTATTTTGAATTTCCAAATATTTTTAGGGGCTTCCGGGTTCACAATCCGGCCATATGACTAAGCAAGTCAATCCAGTTCTTGGCATAGCAATAAAATAAGTAGCAATCATAACATAGTTTCAAAAAAATGGTGACCAAAAAACCTGTCGATGCCGACGACTATATTTGGGTGATAGTAAATAACTTATATTAAGTAATACACTTGTCTGCGTATACTACATAATACATATGTTTTTTGTTGATTTGCGTGGGGAGATTTACTCTCTTGATGATGTTTTACATCAAAAAATGTAATTTGTAAAGTCATCTTAATTGTATGAGAAGCTGCGTATTGTACGCTTTTAATTGCATCGGAAAATTGCATCTTGTCAATGGGAAAAGTGAGAGGATCCGCAACGCGTTTTTCCAGTTACGCGTCAATGCCTATCGTCCAATGTAAATGATCATAGTGTTCAATGTTGAATATTTGTAATTATACTGCCTACTATAATTATTTTGCAATTTTAGAAGCAAAATTGCAGAAGCAATATAATAACGATGTGGAATCTCAGACGAATATCCACGTAATACAGCCCACTCATTTCTGCACATCTTTTTTTCTTCAAGAAAGGTTTTTTTTTATGGCGTTATTCATCACACACGTCAGATGCTATAAATACAACCTTAACACAGGAAAAATATATCCAATATAAAAATCACGAAGTATAATACTAGTCTATGGTCATTGTTTCAAAGACGTTTCTCTTTAGAAACTGGGTTAATACGAATGAATAAGTAACATATTTTCAAATCGTTTGCATGCATTATAAATGTAATATGCATTCCTGAACTTAAATTCGTTCATATTCGATCATTTATATTCAATACCAATATGCAAACACAAGTCTGAATGCAGGAAAATCGCATGCTTATTAACTTGTCACCAAATGACGCTGATGATCTTAAGACCTAGTTCGAAGACTCATTCTGATGGAATTCGGCCTTGCTGATATTTTAATGAAAACCTGTCTATTTTTCTTCTAAAGGAGATCTATAAAATTGACGTCGAAATGGTTTTAGCCACAAATTTTAAATGACATAAACATCATCGTTGAAAGAGCAACAAATACTTCAATAACAGATAATTCAGAACTGATTCTTGAAAATCCATATTTAATTTGTATTTGATGATCAATTAGATTTTTGAAATGCCCCCAATGTTTTCATTTAAAACCATAATTAAATAATGAGCCATAATGATTACAGCTTTATTTCCAAGAACTAATTAATAATTATTGGGCAAATGATATAATAATCGATTTATAAAAGCTTGCCAATTTAATCCGTTTGTCTTGTCCTCGACTTAATCTAATAAATAATCGATCTTTTCAGAGTGTAATACTTGCATATTTTAGAGGAATCATAGTAACATATAAGGCATTTTATTTTATTTGACTTGGAAGAATGATTTATGCATCCAAAATGATTAATGATCTTCACGACTTAACACTTAATACATTTCATAACTGCTTCCGAAAGCTTAAGCCGCTAAATACAAACATAATCTCTTAACTGCTAGATATTAGAAATTGTATTGTATGTCCGCACATTATTATTCGAACAAATCCACTTATCTGTCAGGACCGTCGCAGCGTGTATGAAGCTTGTATATAAATAAATAAGCAATGTCGATAGCACACAATATTCGTTCATTACTTGCGTGAACATAAATAATACACTTGAAATCGTTTCATTATATCATTCACACATCATTATTAATCGATAAATTTGGGTTAACGATCTATACAATCATACGATGTACACAAGATACTCTTTTCGTCTCTGTTTCTCTACAAATTCAACGTGCAAGACACTCTCCGTCTCTGTCTGTCTCCCAGCTCAACATCTAAGAATATTCTTTCTGAATCACTGGAACTCGGACACAACTCTGTTCGGCTTATAGTAGTTGGTAAATGGTAGCTGCAAACTCGGTTTAACTCTGAAGGTGCGGCAGGAAAGTTACCTTCTTTTAAAAATGAATAACACAACCAATATTGGAGACATCAGTTTATTTATTTTTTTCCATATTACAGAAGAATATTTAAAGTTTTGATTTATTACATTTTAAAAACAATTAAGTCTGCTATCGATAACATACCCTTCGATATGCTGGAAAGAGTGGAGAAAAGCTTCAAAATTCGACAAAATCTCAATGCATTGACCAGAACGAAAACCACCTTAACCCATTGACGCACAGTTACCGTCAAATACCGTCATTCGTCAGCAGATAATATCTGCTTGTTGCGCCAGATAAATCCATGCATACCGTCTTCGCCGACACTTCAAATCTTATCTCACATCGACGAAACTCATCAAAATGAAAACAAACTTAGGCCCGATCTACACTACGGTGCCGTTGACGGTTCGATCTCGTTCCGGTCTTGGTCCAATCAAATATTCTTACACAAGAAACAGAGTATTCACACTATCAGATCGTTCCAATCCCGTTTTTTGTATGAGAATATTTGACAGATCCGAGACCGAGAGCGAGATCGAACCGTTACCGGCACCATAGTGTAGATAGGGCCTTAATTAAGTGGCTCAAATACTCTCAAACTTGATATCGATTATCTGTCCAGGGGCTTTATCTAGAAGTGTCATGCATACGAAGACGGTATGCATAGACTTATCTGGGGCAAAAGCAAGTATTATTTGCTGACGCATGACGGGACTTGACGGCTGTGTACGTCAAAGTGTTAATGGTATAGTTTTTAAAACATAATAAATAATAGCTTTACTATCTCTCTGTAATATGGAAAATATTTTTAAAATAAGGTATCCTATATAAATAATCATCCGGCTTAAATTACTCAAACGGAATGAAATGTTTAGAGCAGATCTGTGTTGTAATCAGGGAATCCAATCCCGCGATCCCGGACAGTTTTAGTTGCTCATGAATCCTGGGACTAGTAAACGTAATTCCGAAAAATTCGGGATTGAAATTCTTATCTAACAGATATCGTACATCTCACCAGCATGTCGAAGGCTACTAAATTAAGACATTCTCGCCAAAATCTGGACGCTTGGAAACAGTGGCGTAATTTCTAATTGGTGAGCTTAGGCGACGCCTAGAGGCTGTAACTGTCTAATCTATGTATACATATATACAATACATATCAAATTGTTATATTAACCTTTCCCTACCGATGATGTATTTACTACACTTCGACTCTAATAATGGGAATATCGATATGAAATATAATAGATACGGGCTTCATAATTTTTGTATTCCTCCGTAATATAATTACGAATCACATCAAAGTATTATAGTATATAAATATTCATCTGCAGCGACGGAATTCCCTATTTGTAATCATTTGGCAAACACATATTCAAAGAAAGACACCCAAATTTGATCAAAAGTAAAGAAGACATATTTCATCATGTTCTTATTCCCTAAGAACAGTCTTCCCATATTAAATTGAAAAGCTTTTCCATATCCTTCATATTATTTGTTACATCTTTGGAAAAAAGGAATAACCACTTATTTATCTTGACGCATTAAACATTTCAAATATACACATTAATGTATTCAATTTGAGACATCTTCCAGCATTAGTCATCCATGCGTCATTGAGTTTCCTTGGCATTCAACAGTATAACAACATCTTCAACAGGTTCCAATCAGGAAACTATCAAGGCTGTCATGTGAACGTACGTGGGTGGATACAAATTAATTTCGATTTCATACAACAATAAAAGACAGATTTTGCCACAAATAAACAATCAGAAATGATTGACCATATAGCGGATTATTGTAAATGATCTCACGCTCCAAATTAATTTCATTATTAATGCAAGTCCATTTGTTATTCTGTTAGATCTTTTGCAATGGACAGGCGTTTCTCATCGAAAAACTCGTATCGCTTGTAACACCCATCTTATATTTTCGATGCTTATGTAAGATCGTTCTGCAGATGGTAAATTACATAATGATCTTGTAATGGATGTATCAAAGTGAAGGTCCGTTGGGAATGCTTCGCTGCTGAAGATCTTTAATTATGATTCAATTGAGCGATTATCACTTGAAATTAATATATTGTTATTTGTGCGGAAGTCTTTTCTATTCGATCGCCTTTGGATTTCCAACGATAAATCGCCCTTCGGACGAAGGAAATGTGAATTAAATCTAACATTTATTATTCTTAGGCGAGACGCGAATAAACAGCCTTCCGAATCAATTGGATTCGGATATTTTTCATGAGAAAATATGCATTTAATTAGTACCTCTTGTACAATGCCACAATCTGTGTATTCCAATTTTTTCTGCTAATTAAGCTTATTTCCATACATTCACAACCTTGATTCCATTCCTAATGGCACCCAACGAACAGCTTCTTCTTGTAAATTTGGCGGCCATACGGGAATCAAAAAGCAATCCCCTACAATCCATTGACAATAACGATTATTCAATCCCATTGTTAATTATGTAACACCAATTAATCATCAAATATCTTGTTGTTTTAATTTAAGGTCGACCACTCGAATCGCCATAGTTAAATCCTAACCGATTCATAATTAACGCATCAAAATCTGATTCGATCGTTCTCACGATACGTTAAGATGCTTAATTTTTTGATAGATCATAAAAAGGGCGCCAAATATACAAGACAATAGATCGTTATATTGAAAGCAATGATTTAGATCGATCTTGTGTGGGTAAATAGTCAAAATCGTGATCTTCCGAAAATGAACGACGATCAATCTTTATGCTCTTATCGTCCCACATGCAATTTTCAAAAAATATGTATATATTTAAATATAATAAGACGTATAACTCGAAATTGGTACTTATAATTCAAATCCCATTAACCAATTCCAATTTTGGATTGCGGTTAACAAATTTGGCCCTGACTCTTATAATTGAAATATGCGTTATTGCAAATTGGATTATTGACATTTTACAGTCTTTAATACAAATAATTTTCTATGTAAACTTTTAATAACAAATCATAAAAAATCAAGTCAAACTAAGCTTACAAACATAGGGTTAAATCGCCTTAAAGATGATTATATGCTGTGATAATATTCCTGTAAGAAAATTAATATTGATGGATCCTTGGATGTTTTAATACCTTTGGTACAATCAATAAATATATAAATCTATTAATTAATAATCCAATTAAAATGGCTTTAATTTAATTGATATATTACATCAGCATTACTCAATATTTTTGAATGGTGTGGATCGCGTCGTAAATATGCCAGAACTGAACCAAAAAACCTTTACCTTTACTTAACCCCTAAAGGAGTACTATCCCAGGGCCTGGGATCCACTATTCAGAAAGAGCACGCTTGTACATTGAGCTCGGAGATAGACAGAGACAGAGAGAGAACGTGGCGCAGTTCGAGAGACAGAGACGGAAAGCTTCCCCGCATACATCGCTCGATTGTATAGATCGCTAGCCCAAATTTATCAACTAATAATGATTTCGATTTCAAGTATATTTTGTGCTAATCGACAGTGTTTATTTATTTAATTGCTTTTTAATTCGTCGCTGCTTGTTGAATGACTCTTTGTCCGATTATGAAAGCAGGAGCAAATGAATCTATTTCTTGTGTTTATGTAAAAAATGAGGTGGTCTTGTATGCTATCAACAGTGCTTATTTATAATTGACTCTACCTCGAATTGAAGATTGTCTTACGCTGATAGGAACTGACAGAAAGTAATCGGTGTAAAGCGGTTATGGCATCAACGACTTCATCGATTTTAAATTTGCTCACTCCTCAAAAAGTTAATGTTATAATTTTTAAAACATAATCAATAAAAACTTTGAATGTCTCTCTGTAATATGTAAACAATAATTAAACTGATATGACTTATACTGTTTGTGTTATTCATTTTTAAAATAAGGTAGTTTCCCTGCCGCACTCTATATTTTATTTTAATTATTTTATTGTACATAGTATAATATCGATTATCTGGAATCACATTAACCGCATTGCAGATTAACCGAGGAGGAATATGATTTTGTAAGCTATGCTGAATTTTCATCAAAATATTATCCTTATCATCCCGAATAATCAAAAATCTACTATAAATAAATCATCATCATAGTGCAACCACAAACAGTCCGCTGCAAAACTATGGGCCTTTTGTCTTTAAATATGAGATTATTCAAAGCTACTTATTAATACGAGCAAGGTCTATTAGATGAAGATAGGAAAGGTTGCTGCCCCGGGTCTTGTAATATTATGGGCAACTCATAAGGCAAAAATATAGGAGAAGACACAGCGGAACGAATTTTAAAACTGAACATAAAAAAACGATTAATGAGTCATATCGTCCACACAAATCCACTTTTCTGCACAGCTTGAATGAAGCTTATATATCAATAAATTAACCTCAACACTTTTGATATAATTTTTGGTAGTAGGCTGAGTTTAAAGTATATAATGGATTTGTGTGGCTTTCTATTAATTATTATGATTCTAAGAAGATCGCCAACGATCTAAGAAGACCCCACATCTGATGGTTTTCAACTGGATACGGACAAATTCCATTTTAATTTTAATGTCTATTTGGTAAACGTGTAAGGGTGTCTTTACAGTACGATCTTTCCATCGATGTACGATCGTAGTGATCGATGTGCGATAATGCACCTTCTGTATCACTAGAGTCTGAACGCATATATGCGCGATTACTAATCAACAAGTCTACTGTTACTATAATAATGTTGCACAATGATAAAATATTGAATTACGTGACATCGATCGTTTTTTTGAATTGAAACATGTGACTTTGCGAAATTCGTTCTCAGCTTTCGGATGTGTTCTTATTATCAGGTGTTAAAGAATATATGATCTAAAGCAGGTCATGATCGTATGTGTCAGGTTACATTGATAATAAGATTTAATTAACGGCCAGAATACTTCCTTGCAGAATGTCGCCTCGTTAAGATGTCCCAGATCGATTTTTAATATAACACTTTTTCGTTTAGAAAGTAATCGACCGGAAGGCTTCCAACGAGTTTTGCCAAAAAGTAGCAGTTTTCTCCCATAATGAAATGATTTAGTACGAAAATATGTTGAGCATGGCGTTAGCATCTTCGACAAATGCGAAATTGAGGAAGTTTCCATGCATCGTCTACTTGGCGTAACCGCAAGAGTGATTGACCAGAAGCATACCTGCCTCGCCGGAGAAAGCAACTGCTTCTGGTGCTATGAAAAATTTCTCGACTGATTAAGTCAATTTCACAATAAAAACGAGAAAAGCGCAACGTCGAATATAGTACGTGTTTCAGCTAAAAAAATATCTATACATCTGGAGATCTTTAAGGCGGAATGTCGAAATATGGCGCGGAAATGAGATTGTAAAAATTGCGCGAATGGCAGAAAAAGGTGGACGTAATTATCCGGCTCCAAATTGTGGGTTGTGAAGAGATCGCAGTCACGAAATTTGGACCTCGTAAAATCCAAAACGCCTCTTAATTAAGCACTTCGATCCTTGACGATGGAATACCCGAAGCCGAATTGCATCAGACTCCGCCGATATTATCCATGCTTTCGAACCCGACATCTATTTGCTTCTTGCAACTATATCAAATTAAACAAAACATGTTTTTTATGCGAGAAAAAAACCGATTGAGCGACTGTCGAAGTGTTGAGACGCATGGTCGAAAAAATACAACAGAAGCAATCGAAAAGCTGCAAGAAATCGACGCAAAAAATCAATTGCTTCAATTCCTGATACGTTTATTTCGTTTGTTCATTTCCACCGCAGAATTGATTATCGATTCTATTTAACTTCGATGCACCCATTGATTGATGATGATTGTTGATGTAACGCGAATGTGTGTACATTCATGCACTGCGAAGCCAATCATTCAAGCGATGCGAATTAATTATCTCCATAGGCGAAAATCATTTTTCACATAATAGAATTTTCATTCATCATTTCGCATAACGCTTTTTTTCCAATAAAACAGTGCCTTTTCGCAATAATTTAAGACACTCTGACGCTAGAAATCGATCTTGACATTTATGGATCAGATGTGTCACAAGTTAATGCGATTTCAATGCCATAAATTCGAATAATTTATAGCTTTTTCTATATATATATATTTGAGTGGATAAACGACATATTACATGCTCATAATAATAATTTTAAAACATCAAAATAGGCCAAATTGAGCATTAAAAATTAGCATGCTAAATGGGATAAAATATGATGCGTTTTCGCGCCAAAAATTCAAATGTCAACATTTAGAAATGCGACGCTTAAAAACGATCGTTACATCATCTGAACATCAATCAGTGATACATTTCGAATGTGCTTATATTTTCATATTCTGATCTCTTAATTGAGGCGGCTTTTAGCAAACCCTTTTATGATACCATTGCCAACCATTTTGACACAATAATGGCGCATGAATGTTTTTAAAAATGCGATCGCCAGCCACATCTTGCGTAGGAATCGAACCCAAGATGATTGAGTTACGATTCCAACCGTACACAAACAATATTTTTACTATGCTTATGTTATTTCCGCAAGTGTAAACAATAAGTCGACAAAGTTTTATCGCAATCGAATGAACGGCATGGCAGCGCATTAAATACGAACAAACAAACATTGTTTTTTTTAATATCAAGACTTGTTTAGCAGCAAATCCGATCTCTTATTAATTTAAATTCTACAATTGCAAATTTTAAGATCCGTTCATGGTCCGAAATTCGGACCGGTTGGACACGAAAACCTTGTGGCCACTTCCTAAGACGTTTAGGGCATTTTTGTAAAAGTTTTGGAGAAAAATACATTCCTGGGGCTTTCTACAACGATTATTTGTATATTTATCCTAGCCTTAGAATTTCAAAGTTAAATCAGAATCTTTAGCCAGCTTCTCCCCGCGCTCAGAGCGCAAGTGGCCGCATCCAATTTATTTTTTAAAGTAAACTAATAGTATGCATAAATGCAATATATCATTGAAATATACTATTATCTATGTACAAAATTAGTCCCAAAAATACCCGACCTAGCGTATTGATGCTGTTGTTGTTTTAAAAAAATACTATGATAGAAAGAGTCTAGACGCAAAGTTGCATCCGTGATCATACAGATCATAGAAAATGCCGCAAAAGGCGCTAAAAGAGGACGGTGAAGCGAATGTCCAATTGGTCTACTTTTCGGACTGCTGATGTGACGAATGAGCGTCTCGCGATTGGACCAATGCTTAAGCGATATCGAAGAAAAGTGGGATTAGACAACTTAATATGTATTATAAAAACGGACAGAATCAATCAGTATTGGTTCATGTAAAGTAAAATGATCGAGTAAATATTTTACTTTTTAAGATCCTAATCCTTGGCGTTATTTATTAGGTCAATATTTCCAAAATACATACATATATAAGCGACTCACACAGCTCTATACGAGAGCACTGACAACGCATACATTTCCATCTGTCCTAAGCCTCTTTCCTCCGATTGCCCAGACCCAGACAGCGGCGTCTACGTATACGAGTTCTTCCGACGTGTCTACTGCCACTCGGTCCCGAATCTACTATGGTGGTAGCGAAAGGCGGTGAATTATAGACATGGAGATATAATTTTTTAAATCAAAAAATATGATGCCAAGGCTTCATTTAATGTTATGAAATATTGCTGTTTCATTAATTACTATTGTTCTTCACGTCAATACGTACAATTTCAATTGTTAATGGCTTCGTTTGTTAGCGAAAATCGTTTGAAAAAATGCCTTATAAGGTGAAGCGAATGCTTCGCAGGTCATATTGGAGCAAATCTGCATTTTTAGCATTTGTGAGAAAATGTGATGAAATGGAAACTAATTTCACAAGAGGTCTCTAATCGGATTAAAGTGTGTTATGATGCGTCTATATGGAATGATGAAATGGTCGTTGTTAGAAAAGAGAGTGACGATCTTCGAGTCCGTTCGCCGACGAAGATTATCGAGATAAAAGTAAAAGTCAAAGGTCCGGTTTGCAGCCGAAGAAGTACTTCACAATATGCGACCTCAAGCACGCTCTCATCGATTGCTCAATATTTTTTTATGCAAATCAATCGGCTAGAAACATGGCTTTTATTGCGTTCGTAGACTTATTTAACGCGGATTTGACATCTTATTAAATTGGTCAACGCGAGCGGATCGCTCATGGACCGTATATGATTTGGTGAGGAAGGTCGCCGACATTCTTCGGCTGCAGGTGTCCCATCCAAGAATTTTGACATGGACAAGAAGTTTGTCCTGGATGAATAACAGTTCGAAATGCCTCTCTACGAATACAACAATGACCAATGGCCAACCTTTGCCAATCTTCGAATAGAAGCCTTGATCGGAATACCATCGCCTTTTGTATGCCAACAATAGCAAAAGTGAAGGTTTAATTGCACGCCGAAACAATGCAGCACTTGCAATAGAAGACATGCACATTTGAAAAGACGATTTTTAAAATTTGTTCTGCAAATTTAATTTGCTTTCGCCTCCGCGATGAAAGTGCGAATTTCAACTAACAGTATCGATATGCGGATCACGATCTTGGCTTTTCTAATTTACGCGTCTATTTAATATTTAATACAGGTTGAATATAGTATCTGCTCAATCAGCTACGCTAAAAAATACAACAAATAAAGACTAAATAATGAAGAGGTTTCCCCGTCTACTCCAAATTCAATAGCGATTCAGATCTTATTTTAGCTGGAAGTGTTTAATTATGCAAGTCACAGGATGATACATTAAAGCTGTAAAGAAGAACTTCGACTGTTATCCATGACACTGTGTCCAATGTCCGTTATAGTAGCGGTATGTAATCTAGCGTTATTGTAAATAAGTGTCATATATGATGTATCGAAACGCCAGACCAAGTGTTACCAATTTAAATTGTGATCATTTTGTCAATTTCCAACACTTATTTCCAAATTTCGAATTTGGAAATAGTATAAGGGACATAACGAATTATTTAGATTTGAATGTCAGAAAAGCCAGTAAAATACTTAAAATATGTCTATGATGAAGTGATAAGAGTTTCGGATATGTCAATATTTATTCCAGGAATTTAAATCGGTCAATAGAAGCTCAAGGAATGAACTAATATCAAAATCATTGGCAAAACGAATAGGATGAGTGTTAAGAGGTAGGATGGATACCGCACGTCTTTACAGGGCACAACGATTCCAACTCCTAAGCAGAGCCGTAACAAGGGTATGAAGCGCCCGTGGCGGTCATACGGTTTTGTATGTTCAATCCGTCCGCTTTTCGGACCGCTGATATGACGAATGAGCGTCTCGCGATTGGATGCCATACCTGAACATTTCTACAGAAGGATTACAAACTCTCATTATTAAACGAAGTTATCTGAAGAAGACTGATGTTTATGAACAATGTCTAAGCGATAACGAAGAAAAGAGGGATTAGACAATTTAGTACATATTATAAAAATGGACAAAGTCAATCAGTGTTGGTTCATGTAAAGTAGAATGATCGAGTAAAATAAAAGCCATGTTCAATTCTCGACTGGGTCGGTATTTTGCGTTTTGCGCCCCAAGCCCAATTGCATCCATGGCTTGTTGCTTCTAAGCCCGGATCGGCTATAAAAAAGGTGTAATAAAAATTCAAAAATGCAGCTAAAATGATTTAAAATGCATTTAAAATCGTTTTTAGCTTCTAAGTCGGAAAGTTTTATATAAAATTTGATTGTATTTACTACATTTTCGAATACTTTCTGATCCCCCTAATATACTCACATTTAGTTTAGATCTTTGTTTTTAATCTACCAATGAATTTGATTTGTTTAAAATGATGCTTGGTATATTAGATAGATCTAGGAATATTTTACGATGACTTGATCATTGATCTTTATCGAAATATGTGAGATCTGCAGAAGATCGTTTATTTGTCCGAACGTAAATATATTCTCATCCGTGAAGAAAATATTCCAGAATATTTAAATTATGCTTTATTTGCTCTCATAATATGACCGGAAATTAAAAAGCAATAGTTTGTCCAAAAAAACCACCCTCGGTAATCAATTCCTATAGGGCAATTCAATACAGAATTGAAGCGCTTATGATCAAAGATCCGATGCCTTTTGCGATTTCCGATCGATTCAAGTTGAAAAGACCGAATTAAATGAATTTGATATGTTATTATGTATCTCTATCGAAAAATTCGGAAGTTGTCATAGACTTCTGACGATAGTCTATTGTCGTTAATTGACGGTCAAAACTAGTCGTGACAAATCATTTCTTCGTTGGGAAACATTTCCATTGATGCTTATACAACAACTGGATTTGAATCCGGGTTCTTTTCTGTGTTATTAAATCTGATGAATGAATACTATTACTCCATCTGCGTTGAAATTGAAATACAAACGTTTACATAATATCAAATTTATTTTTGGCATTGCATTCAAGTGTGCCGGAAAACTGTAAATTTCAATTGATGCTACTCGAATTGAATTATCATACATTAAAAAAATAATCATAAAACAGCTGATATATCCCAAAGGCTAAATTTTTGCCAAATTCCGATTGAGCATCTTTATGGCATTCTTCCATGATTCGACTAACAACCATTCGATATTTCGACACATCGTCCAAGAGCTATGTCGACTGTAATTTGTCGAATCGTTAAATTCCTAATCCATCCACTTTAACAAATAAACCTCGTAAAATTCAAGGCGATCGCCATAATTGCCACTTTCCTACGCAAATATCTCCGGCAATCATCCGCCCAAGAAGGACGGTTCTATAATAAGATCCGCCGATTGACGGCCAATCAATATTAAAAGCGAATTAAGCACCCAATTGCATCAAAACGCCGCTGAAAATGCCGAGAAAATCGCGATAAAACTCGCTTAATTACTCGTGAACACTATCATAAACATCTGAGATTCACACAGGAAAGACGTTGTTAAGAAACCCGAACGCCAAATTAAAACGTAAGCCGATACAAAAAGAAACGTTGGCCCGTGATCGATTTCAATTACGGACCAAATCGATAGCCTTGATCCATAAAAAAACGAATAGAACGTCGAATTAGCGATTTTTGACATGTTTTAAGATGAATCAAGTCTGCGTTGGATCTTATAAAATGTTAGATTGATCCAACAGACTTTAGGCTTTCAAAGGGCACAACCATATTTTTATAGCCAAGAATCAGACTTCTTAATTGCATTCAAAAGCTGAAATCCTTGCAAATACAACTAAGTCAATGTCAATTTTTTTTCGACTCATGTCACATTCTTTCACGTCATATTTTTGATACATTTCAACACATTATCAACACAGTGCACTTATTCGAAATATATTTGATATATACGAATAGATTCAAATGCAATTTCAAACCAATAGATAATTAAAATCAAACTCTGTTAGATGACTCAATCGAATTGCCAATAACTGTCCGAGTTTCATTTTGACATACGTTTGAACGCGAACTTGAAATTAATTTCATTTTGGATTCATTGCACATAAATAAAATGCAAAATTCAATTTGACATATTTGTTCTACACAATAATCGAGTGTTTAGTTTTATACGAATAACGAATTAGGTTGAATTTGGATCGATAGTCTATCAAGCTTTTAACGTTGCGGATCGCACAAAAAAAACTGCAAAAAAAGATGCGTTTCATCGATTTTAAAAACCGCATAACTTTGAAACAGCCATATAAAATATACCCAAAATCGCACAAAAAAAGTTTTCGATATGACTCGTTATCTTTCGTTATCGAACCGATATACATGTTTGGAACTGAACCGCAACGAAATCCGAAATGAAACAAATATCGGTTGTGAGTCCTGGTTTTTAGATTTTTTCTGGCTCCCTATGAAATCATTAACACTATCATGGCCGCATCAAAGGCTCAGATCATTGAAGGTTTTACTTCAAATAGATGTAGTATCAGCAGTTGCAGATATAAAAATTCATTTACCGTATTCAATGATTACTGATGTATACTTAAACCTCTTTTTTTGTGCAGTAGATGGGTTCCGCGGAAAATCGCACAAAAAAACTATGACACAAAGAAAATGTGAAAGATTTTATGATGTTCCATGGATTTGAAAAACCGTATAACTTTGAAAACAGCTTTATAAAATATATCCAAAATCGCATAAAAAAAAATTTCGTTGCGATTTTCGATATGATTCGAAATCGCTCTCTTCTTCGGAATAAATACTATACCCAGTGTCAATGTCATCATTGTTCTGTGTAGATTTTCTATTTCTAACAACAAAATTCATAATTAGTAAGATGTCACTATAAACTCAAAAAAGTGTTTAAAAAAAATTCAGTCAAGTCATTTTTTGATCTTCATTTTTTTTAAATAGTTAATTTTTTTTAACATAAATCTGATAAGAATAATAGGGGGTTATATATAAAAGATTCGTACCCAGTTTGAAGTAAATGAATTAATTAAAACTTGAGATATCATGTCAACCGTGTTGAAAAAAGATTGTTATTCAGCGATAGCAGATACAATATGATTTATATAGTCCCAAATTATATTTTTTTTCCAAATGTCAGTTAGTGTTGATGATTTATTTCCTATTTTATCCAAAATATCTCGATATGTACTCTTTATGAAATAAAAAAAAGATAAAATTGCTTTAAAAAAACCGCATAACTTCGAAATCGCACAAAAAAGGTTCAAGTGTAGTTTACATTAATTATTGCTAAATAAACATCATCTTCTTTCGATACAAGATGGATTGAGTTTCGATAGACGTGGCTAAAGTTGTAGTGAGTGAATTTGATTTCAAGTATGTCCAATGTCAGATTCTTCAATATTCCTTCTTGTTTTGATGCATGTTAAGATTTCGAGATTCCCGCTTTTCTAATTTGTTTTAGCGACACACATTCCCAAAAAGGCTCATTCGGACGAACAAACATTTGGTAATATATTACCAATTACATAAATCGAAATTATTCGAAGGCGTGTGCGCGCCGGTAACTTTTTCTCATCTCGAATTAACGCGCAGTCAAACAAGTTGCGGCCATCGAAAGTGAAAACATGTTTTTATGTAACCCGTCGGTTTTTCAAGATTGCCGTATTGTCGGCATATTCGTATTTACGGCATTCTTCTGCACTATGCCATTTAATGTGCTTATTAAATATGTGCCCCCGATTTGGAACATATGACACAGATCGGCCCGCACGTTGGAAAAAAAGCAGCTGCCCTGCCTTTAATAAACCACGTACGAGCGGTCCAATTTCGATTATTTACGAGCCCGCCGAATGCTGATGGGCGAAAATACCGTGTGCAAGACCCAGCCTACATTCGATCATTATTCGATGATGCAAGAAGTCCAATGACACCGGCTCGGGTGAAGAATTCGGCTGAGAGTCCGTGGTGAATCGCTGAAAAGGGTGGTATCGTTCAAAAAGGGTGACTTTTTATCAGGCTTTGGCGATCCCTTTAATGGGACAATCGCCAACCATTTTAAAATGGTTTTTCATAGCGTATGTATGTTTTTAAAAATGTGGTAGCTAACCACATCTGTAGATTTGAACCCAAGATGATTGAGTTACGAATCCGACCGCATAATCGCGAGACTACTAACAGATCCAGGTTGATTCTTGTGTTGATATAATATGTGACCTTCACTATTCTTATGCAGAATTTGTTCAATTGTATTCATCTAATAATACTATTATATTTACTTGTTCATCCTGTTAAATCAATACTTCAAATATTACTAATGTTATCGAGGCAAATTCCAACAAATTTAAGGGACGTTTATACCTTGTTGGTTCAAAAAAGCTTTTTTTCCTTGTGTATCGTAAAAACCAATGTTTAAGAATACGTTCAGCAAATTTCACCTCGATATAAATAAAATTCGCAAAGTTATAGTCCGACTTTAAACGCATTTTTATCGAAACTACTTTTTTCAAGCTCATGGAAGTGATTCCGCACGTCCTAGATGAGCATTCTTTATAAAATTTGGTAGGCACGTGTATAATAAACGTTTTCATCGTATAGACTACAATTATCTAAAAATATTAAAAAGTGTTTATTTTATGAACAAAAAACTACAAAAAAATGTTGCTAAAAACAAAAACTTTTTTTTAATCACTCACTATATTTTTATTTTTCAATATTTTTTTATGATTATAGTCTAAACTATACAAAATATTATACAAAGTAAAAATATGTTTAATTTTTTTACTGCAAATCACTGGTTCAGGATTTAGAACTTCCGTGGTGAAAAATCGCTATCGATCGAATATTCTATATTTATTACTTTTCGCATAAAAAAATATTAAAAATCGATCACGTTGAGGCCCAACAAGATAAATATGTACCTTAATTCATTATTATGTATTTTGTTTGACTTATCTTATCCTATATATATGCATTGCATCCAGTCTGGGACCCCCAGATTTTAAGTCAATATCATTTCGTTTAATAAATGATATCATTATATACTTATAGTTCTAATTGAATCAAAAATCTTATTCGAAGTCTTGTTTTTTATCATCTAATAGTCACTATAACAACAAATTTGGGAGATCACATCAAGGCATAAATTTATTGTTAGCTTCAGCAAATTTAAACCAGTCTGGGACTATCTTAACAAGCAGTAAATAGTCTGGCACCACTTATAAATGATTGTTTATTTTATTAATTAATAGAAAATGATTAAAACTACCTTTATACTATTATGTAGTTTTTTTGATTTTTTATTAGATTTTAATCCCCTCCCGTCTCAAACTAGACCCACCCAATTCAGATTGCCAGATTGTGATAATGATAGTCCAGAAACATGCCAGAACACAACTATAAACTATAATAAGTGGTTAACAGCATCGATAGACTTCTTTCGCCCTTGATTTTTGAGGATTGATCAGAGCACAAGAACAGTTTTTATTTATATTTGAGTTTTTATCGCATTTTTTCATCAGTCTAGTTGTAGTTGCAATTGATTTCGTGGAATGCATTTTGAAATTAAAAATCGAAGAAATATTAGGTAACAATAGAAATTTGATATAAGTTACAAAAGTAAAAGCAAAAAGCTTTCATCGATAAAAACGGATGGCAAAAATATTAATTGCTGAATGAATTCCGACGGTTTAAAAATTAAATTCTTCATAATAAGCGATTCGCATCGCTTTTGTCGCGCATGCTCGCTAATATTTAGCATTTGGACCAAATTCCGCCGGGGAAAATTCAAATTTAATTTGTTTCCGATTAGAAAGTAGTGACACAAGGAAGTGCGTAAGTGCATTTAAAAAAAACTCGTCGCAAACGGCAACCATAATGCAATTCCGGGTTTTGTGACATGTCTTTTTTTTAATTGCTCGATTTTGATCTAAACAAGACGTCGATCGATCAATCCGAAGATCGACACGCGCGGACAACATTAATTCATTCTCTAAAAATTCGTCCTACTACATATGCATTATTCGTCGGCTGTGAGCATTATATAAAATGAGAGAAAAAAACGAAATTCGTAGGTCGGATCGAATTTTACGTAAGCGATATGCAAATGTTAAAAAATAAGCTGTGACGCAATTTTTTTCCGATTTTAATATGCAATTTCGACTCACCATTTCTAATTTGGGCGAATTTCTCCAATTCGTCAACATCCTGCTGAAAGGTTGTACGTCAGTATGGTACAATCATAACATTGAACATGACCCAACAACAGTATCACCACAGCTTTACACTTCCCCTTTTTTTTTTCGGAATAGAAAATGTGCGGCACTCTGATCGCGCACCGGCCGGAAAGGGCGATATTCGGGTGTCTTTTCGTGAATTTCGTGAATCGGTCGCTGGAGTTCGTTCAGAAGGGCATGCCGAGTGCGTCCGTTGCTTTCGAGGCGGTAAATCAAATTGTTAGCGCGCTTCTTTTTACACGTCCGGAAAATAGGTGAGCGACACTCGAGCTGTTAAGACGCTCGCGACTGAATCTATACTGAGTCCGAATATCGCTTTCTACCCGCGCTCAAGACCACCGACTGCTCCTTTATGCACACAAACCATTGGTCGAAGAGCTACTTCTATCAATTCAAAGAGTGTATTACTAAATACATCACCATACTTACAAATTTGGAATAACATAAACAGTTTTCGTTCCGGGAAAAATAACGACTTAAGGCGTCTTCTCACTTTAGGCGCCTCAAAAATAGGCTATTTTCGCGATTTTTTTTCGAGGATTTTCGCTAAAAATTATGAGATAAAATGGATCTTATGTAATAAATACATCTTTCAAGTATATGAAAAAAAAATATTTTTATTTTTTTGAACAATTATTATAATAAAACAGTAGCATCGAAAAACCCGTGTAGAAATGTTATGTTCGTGGCTTGTTGATGGTATCTCCGAGATGGGTCATTTGAAATAAAAAAATAAAACAGTTTTGGATTTAATATATCAGTAGCTATAGCGCATATCATCAGATTTTTTATATTCGCGAAAATAAAAAAATGGCGCACGTTTTTCGAAAAAGTAAAAAAAACGCGCTTTTTTTTGCAGTTTTTTGTAAAAAAAATTTACTTAAAATCAAAATTTAAAAAATCTAATGATATGCGCTATAGCCATAACTATGAAGAATATGCCATTCAAATTTCATGACAATCGGCCGGATTGTTTCCGAAATTTCATCAACAAGCCACTGAAAAACCTTGTTTTGAGATAAACGCGTTTAAAGTTTTGGTTGCAGAAAAATTGCCCAGACACAACTTTTGAAACGCTCGTTGTTATTTTGGGTATTTCCTCCGAAGATCTTCATAAATTGGTTTCAAAACCTCGTGAACATCCTCAGCTAGAGTAGAAGGATATTTAAAAGTTTCTATCTGATTGTTTTTCACCACTTTCTTGTACTTGCACCATGAGTCTGAACAATACGTATGCAGCCGAGTGCTCTCAGGTAGTCACCTAACGGTCGTCCAAAAATGTAGTTAGACTCGTCCGATCTTTATGAAATTTCGATATAACATTTTTGAAAATATGTACTTTCAAAATTTAAAATAAAATAAAAATCGATTTTTTTTTAATTTGTAAAGTGAGAAGACGCCTTAATCGATTTTAGGTTCAGCTCCGGATATGTCATTTTTTTAGTGCTTTAAATATTTTTAGAATTAGAAGTATATAATAATAATATCTATTGGAATCCGGTCCCAGTCTAATCCGACGCCCCCTGTAGTCCGACATCTCAATACAAGTATAGTACATATGCACCGCAAAGCTTTATCAATGTAAAAATGTAAAACGTATGATTTTGGACGACCTAAATCGAAATTAATCTTTTTTGAACTCTTATAAGTTAGCAAGCGAATATGTCGTAGGACGATGCACAATTTTGTAATGTAAAATAGAACCGCGAAAACATTCAGAAGTTTGACTCCACCACTGATATGTGGTTTCATTGATAAATAAACAGGGTACACCTATTTCTAGGCCCAGATTGGCCATGAAAGCAAAATTGTAAAAAAAAGAAGACTTTGTAGCCAGCTGAGGGATGATTGGAAAGCTTCAAAAATCGCCATGGAATACATTTGATGACAATAACAGCTTTTAATTTTTTATGACTGCTATAACCATTGTGTTTATGACGTTAATTCTATAATATGAAACCTTGTGTTGTCCATGTGTATCTCACCATTATCATTATTTTTTGGATTACAAGTACTTATTTCCAAAAAGTTCCGACAAATTGGACAATCTGACACCGCCTTGCAAAACGCTTGTAGGATTACCGCGAGTCTACAGTATATAGGAAAAAATAAGACAAACAAAATACACTTGGGTCTGTTTTTATGCGATTTTGAAGTTATGCGGTTTTCAAAAATAATAGAACCTGTCCCTTATTTTTCTTTATAGAGGAAAAAGTTTTTTATGAGAATGCGCATTAAAAAAATGTTTTTAATAAAACAATTCTAAAATAAATACATATGTATTGTGTTTTTATTTACATGATTTTTTTATAAACTTTCTATTACATTGATTTGAAGTTATGCGATTTTTAAAAATTATGGAACCTATCTCTCGGTTTTCTATGTAGTTCAAGTCTTTTTATGCGAATTTTTTATATGCGACTCTCCATGGAACGTATCTATTGCATAAAAACAAACCCAAGTGTATACAGTGATGACTTAAGATTAAAAACTGGAATTTGGATTGATTATAATTTTACCAGAAGTTTATATTTCCGAATGGTCGTCTCCATTTCAGTTATTCTGATTTCCTGGATCTGAAAAATTAAGTATTAAAGCTAATTTCTCTACTCACTCATGGATCCTATCCTAAAATAACCATACTGGAAGACAATTGGAAATTACCACATAAAAAATAATATCCATTAAAAAGTCTACTAAGGATATTGTATTTAACACAATAAATACCGCTAAGAATTAGAAATTTCAAACAAAAACTTGATTTTTTTAAAATATCGATAATTTCAAAAGCCAACGTATTAAAAACAAATTGTGAAATGAAGAGAAATGTAGTTTTGTAGAGTTTGTTTAACACTTTGTCTGCTACGTTGTATTTTGATAAACGGAAGTTTGTATTTTAGCACTTTAAGGGCTAATGGTAAAATTAGTTAAAATCAAACAATGCCGTCGTTTATCATTTCAAGATTTTTTATTTGTTAATAAAGAAAGGTTTGAAAATTTTAAGAAGCAATTCTCATTATAAAATATAAAAATTCGAGAAGAAATTGCATTAAAATTTCTGTAATTGAAACGACATACAACCAGTAAATTTGGATTTGGTTGATAAATTAGAACTTTTTTTAAATAGAAAATGATCCTTTAATGAAAATAATAAAATTGTTGTTAGCAAATACGTTTTTGTGTATTTCCTTACCTATTTTGTTAAAAAAGCATATATAATTTAAGATGTATATTTTTTTTGAACCTCGTGTGATTTACATTGATATTTCATATTATAACGATTCGATATTCTTCTGAAGGCTAGATGAATAAGAACGAAACCGTTAACATTTGGTCACAATCATCCCTAAAGAATAAGCTGTTCTCTGGTGAAGCACAATAATAATACACACGTTGTTTGTTTGTTTATGATTTTTAAAACGTTAATATGATAAAATAAAAATGTGCGTTGAACAATAATCACATTAGAAAAATAAATCATTTGACATTTACGTCTCAGATAATATTGATTTTGGAACACAATTGTGGAACTGCAAATTCCATTATAATTAAATCACATTGCAAATTACTCTCATAAGTGGTCTAGTTCCCGTTTATTAATTGTCACAGTGTTCATCCTTATTCGCTGAAAATAGGACAAATGCTGGATGGAGATGATCTCAAACATTTTTTTAAATTTAAAACCACTCAATTTAAATAATGAATATTATGCTCCCATAGCAAAGGTTGTTGAGGTCTGCATTGAAGGAATGTAAGCGCGAGGTGCATACAAACCACTGTAGTAAAGGTATATGAAAATTGTTGAATTACGACAAACATTACAAACTATATGCTTCCATTCATTTCCATCCTTATGGATGTGTGGACAATCCTGGCAGAATATAACAGGATTCAATTGACTATGTATTGGTATAGTGGACTTGTTCCTGAACTCTTATTATATTGATTCGGGTTCAAATCCTGGTTGTGGATTTTTTTTTATCATAACAACAAATTTGAGATACCAGAAGCATTTATGAGTCAGAAAAATTAAATATTATATAAAAGCAATAGATCCTGTTCTTCATAAAAAGTCTTGCCCAAATAAATTTATCCTGTTTAACCATATGTAGAAGACAATAAAAAAACATCACATAAGGTTCCTCTATGATTAGGGAAAAACTTCTATGATAATTACTTACGTCTGATGAATGATTTGACATATTAACACATTAGCTGCGGTGAGCATATCAATACGTTTCATGTTAATATTTTTATGAATAATGCTGTATTTTCTTCTGTTAAAATTCTTCTTATTATTAAAGAAGTAAGACTATTCTTCAGTGTATATTTTTTTGCATCTCAAACTTACATGATTTAATGTAAAACATCAATGTGTATTTATAAACTACAAAATATCCTGAGAGTGGTGTTCTGGAAATAAGGTCTAACCTTAACTCAATTAAGCATTTGTGAACCAAACACTTTGAAGCAGAAGAGTATAAAAAAGGATGCAGATCATTGAAATGCTCCATATAAAAATATAATGCACGTGTGGCCATATTTAAATCCCTTAGAGTCGAGGTGTAGTAAATACATCACCGGGAGGGAAAGGTTAATTTAACAATATGAAAAACATATCTACATATACTGTATATATGTATACGCCACTGTTTCCAAGTGTCCAGATTTCGGCGGGAATGTTTCGATTTAGTAGCCTTCATCGTGCTGGTGAGGTGTACGATTTCTGTTAGATAAAAAAATCAATCCTGATTTGGCGTTAAGTCGCACAATCTCGGTGGCCAGTTCAAGTCATCACCGCGCGAGATAACCATGCCCTCATATCGCTCGTGCAGAATATCCATCGTGACATGCGCTGTGTGGCATGTAGCGTCATCTTATTGAAACCATATAATTTGCCATATACTATTGAATAATTAACAATAAATTTGATAGATATTGCTTTGATAACATTGCCATAATAATCTAAAAAACATTGAGCGTCTTCATTGAAATATCTGATTTTCGGCCTATGAGTCAATATAACATTCGTTGTAAGTTCAAGTTGCTTTTTTTGTGATTTTTATTTAAAAAAAATATTGTCTCAAATTTTATTTAAAAGACAGTTTTAGCGTCACGATGCATGAAATTCCATTATGCAATTTCATATTGTGCGATTATAGGAAATAAGAAGATGACAATATTTTGTTATTCTTTGGGACGTGAAAAAGTATAGAGATTTTTCGCTCCAGCGAACCCCATCGGGATATTCAAGCTTAAGTTTATTGTAATTATTACCTAAGATTTTTATTCGGAGAGGATGTAGCAAGTGTTAAAACGATGACCGTACGAAAATATCTAATCAAATAGGAACTAATTGCAACGTGTCGAAATTGGAAACCCAAAGCAACATAATTGATCTCATCTCCGGATGTTATTATGATGCATTTGAATGTCAAAGATCATCAATGATATCACGATTTCTCCAAAGCTGGATATTGACAATTGCGAATATGTCAAAAATCGCAGTCCTGGCCAAGAAAGTAAAAGTGTTTGCATTACGCATTAGCAAATAATGAACTTGTTTTTTACGCAGGTCTAAATGGAAAATGATGTCAATAGATATGGCTATTTGATGGACAACTCGAGGCGTTATGTCGCAAATATTAACAAACGATCGAAAGTGCGCCCGATGTTATTTATTGACGCTGAAGATGGATGATCTTCAGGAGTCGGAGCCATGGGCGATGATATAAATTAGTGCTTCTGTTGTGCAAGTGGCTCTTGATGGACTTCTGTTTACTGGTTAACTTACGCCTGGAGGACTCGAACGCGGTTTAAATTAACCCATTAAAACTATTGCCGTTACACCCGGCCACATAATGGCGTTTTTTGCAGACTGTTGTCTTTGCAGACTGTTGCTTTGCTCGTATGAAATGAGCATTTTAATTTGTTTGGAGCGTGTTCACAGCCGGTTGACAAACTGTGAGGTGCTCCGACGAAATCCATTACAATGAGAAAGAAAACGTGTTGCTGTTTAAAAAAAGACAGAAATTACATCATCTAAACAAATATTGGGAAAAGCCATGCAACGGGTCAAACTTAACAATGGGATACAGTTTTTACACGAGCAATTTTACATGAATTAATTTCATTATGTAAAGCCTTAAATTGCATAAATTTGTAAGTGAATCTTCACTGGTTTACTGCATCAAATTGATGGAATTTTAACTTCATGAACAATATTACAAAAACCCTTGTTTATTAACACGTCTCGTGCTAAGCATATTTTTTTTTAAAATGACCCATCGTGCCATCATACAAATTTTGTTGTATATTATTTATTTGTATATAGGGATAAATAAAAATTAGATGCGGGTGTGTGGAAAGCGACGGAGTCAAGAAGCTTCCTCATCGATGAAATAAATGTATTTCTAATGAAGGCAAACTAAAATTCTGTTGACGAGTGATTTATAGTGCTTGGAGACCTTTTCTTCAAGTCACCAATGGCCGCCATGGCGTATTGGTAACAATCGATGGTAGGCACCGGTAAGTACCATGGCAGTATACGTGCTAATTGGTTAATTTGTTGAAAAAATAAAACTAATCAAAACCTAAATCTTCTATAAATACAAGCATGAATATTTTAATGTTGTATGTTTGTTCCAGATATATTCCTATACCGTTCATCCGATTGCGATGAAACTTTAGTGAGTTATTGGGCGTGTACCCGAGAAGGTTTTTTACGGTAGCGCGAGCGTTATTTATGTGCGGAATTTGTTTTGCGAGGCGTTTAACGGATGCACCGTGTTGGCGCATATTGATCTAGTGAAGTGAAACGGGGCTGGAAGAGGCAGAAATATGCGTGTAAAATGCGACGGGGAGAGGGAAACAGTCGGTTTTCTATTCAAGAGAGCGCATGCGTATTTTTGGATCCTAACCTTTCAGCCCCGCAGCAATTTACCACGTAACTATACTACTGCGTTTCTTTTGAAATTATTACTGAACACGCGTGGTATTGCAACGCATCCCAGGTAGTCGCTAGTCTTCTTATTTTTTTTAAATAAATAAAAATGAATTGGGTTTTGTTCGTTCGAAATGCGCTGCCATACCGTTTATCGAATTGCGATAAAACTTCGTCCACTTATTGCTAAGTATTGCGCGAGTGACATAGGCATAATCTAATAATATATAAAAATCAATGTTTGTTTGTCCGTATTTAATGCGTTGCCATACCGTTCATCCGATTGCGATAAAACTTTGCCACATTGTTTACACTAGCAGGAATAACACAGGCATAGTAAAAATATTATATGGATGCACCATGATGGCGCATATTGGTATGTTGAAATGAAGTTTGAGCTGCGGGGACTGGGAGAGAAATGATACAGGCGCAATACAGTGGTTACGTCGGTCTTCGAGACGAGAGCGAGTGTGTATGTTTTTGGATCCCAGCTCTTCGGCTCGCGTTACACGTGACCTGAAGCAATAAACCACGTACTGCGTTTCTTTTCAAATAATTATTGCAACGCATGCCGGGTAATTAATAAAAATCATTATTCCACGGAGATATTTTCAACTGGTTGAACCAAATATCAGTACGCCGCCTCGATATAGTTCTACAATATGTCCTCAGGACAATGAAATCGAACTGTGTTAACACTTTGATGACCCAGAGAGAGTATGCACGCACATGTTGCGAGCAGCGCTCCATAGGGTTTTATTCACAATTCCGTGCTTGTATTTCTAACAGAATATTATTTATTCAAATTATGATTTCAAACACATTTAAAATCTGTTTTATTGTTTTATCATATACAAGGTTTTTTTCACATGGACCGATAATACTTTTTTGGAATTAAGGGGGTCTTTTGCTACGTTTCACACAAAGTTCCTATGTCCTAAGTGTCAAGGTTGTCGAAATATAATTTTTTTTCAACACTTCGAAAAAATATCCAAAATCCTTTTTATGCTTAAGATGTTTTTATTCAATTTATTTACAAAATCTGTTCAAATTGGCCACCTCTGCTTCTTATGCACGCACGACACTTTTATCCTTATTTCAACTGTAGTTGTCTGAAGTAGCATTTCCTTTTTCATTTTTGCAAAGGCGGCGATTATTATTTCAATTAGGATTTCTTTTGTAGCTACCTCTGTCGTGTAGATGAATTATTTTGGCAGCCCTATTCCGTGGCTCGTACAGTCTTCAGATCTGACACCACTGGATTTCTTTGTCTAGGGACGTGTATATTTAATATTCGCAGCTTAATGCAGAAGTAGATGATGCTTGCACCGAGGGATGACGACATATCTGGAAGGCCTTATTCATATGATTTATGTCTTACAAATATATGTTTGAGATTTTATGAATGCACTTGAACTTACACTTTCTTGCTCGTTATAACCGAGTTTAAAAAAATTTGAAAGTGAAACCCATAGTTAACACGACATTTTCAGTATCAGCTTCCATCATCATCTCGTCATCAGCATTTTATTCAGCCCTTAAAGTGCTAAAATGTAATGTAAAAAAATAACAATGCTCCTCAAATTCGAATTTTAAGCTTACAATGACATCTAATGATTTCATTTTTAGAGATTATGTACATTTCAAAATATTTTGTGTCGATCAAAATGTATGCTTTGTGTTGTGCCACTTTCATAATCCCCGACACCCATGTGTAATATTTAAATCGGTAATGCTTTGCACATTTTTGTATTTATTTTGCTGTGTTATGTTGTAAATTTAAGCGATTAAAAGATGTATCTGCCTGTTTCTTAGTAGTAAATGTATGCATTTTTTATTCGACAAATACACGAATCGATACAAATAGACATCGACTTTGTCACAAAGGATACTGAATTCAAACAAACAGATTGTGTTTGTGTGAAATTTTCCACGTTCAAATAAAGCCTTGATCGACCCAATCAGGTTTTCTGAGCAAGTTTGGATAAAAAATGAAAAGTGGATAAAAACACTGAGGACATAATTTGGCTCTAAACTTGAATAAAACAAATCTACTTGCATTGGCCGGTAATTGTTGTAATTATAATGAGATCCGTAATGACCTGATTTTTTTAAATTTTCATCACATTCGGCGAATTGCGTATCGAATATCTCCACCGAAAGAAAACCAGTTTGCAAATTATATAATTGTTGAATAACCGGAATCCACGAAATAATCGATAGATGCTATGCTAATCTATGCATCTATGCGTAATAGAAAACATTTCGATTCACAATACAGAAGAATTGGATACCAGCTCTCAATTGCATATACAAGATGTGAAAGAAGTCGGTGTCTTAAGCGATTGAACCAATACAATTGAAGAGACCAGAATGCACTAAGAAATTCTTGTAAACGGTCTGAAGTTATCAGGTACATTTTTGGCTTTGCACTGCAGGTGAAAGGATTTTAGCAGACAGGAGCCGATGGTCAAGCCTTTGGCTGTATTTACGTACTGCGAAGGTTATATAGAAGCCTTAACAGCCTCGAAGAATTCTTCGTGACCTTCTGCCATCCATGTTTCTTATCAAGTTATTGCAGCTTTAAATTTAAATCCATCATCAATGTAAAAGTCAACCAATGAAGAAGAGAAGATTCATCGCTCTTGGGAGGATTGCTGTTGAATCCGAAACTATTTCTTTGTAAATTGAGCATCCTTTTTACTAAAATTTTTATCAACAACTTAAATTTTCTATTAATATCAATCATTTTTACAATATTTAATCTATAAAATATTTTTACAATTTTAGGGGGCTATTATGAGGGCTTCGAACCGTTATATTTAAGTGATACAGAAAGAGACCCAAAGTACCCGACCTCACGTATAAATGGCGGTTACTGAGTGACCACATGGTTTGTATGTTCAATCGGTCCACTTTTCGGACGGCTGATATGACGAATGAGCACCTTGCGATCGAGCGCCATACCCGAACATGTCTACAGAATGATTACGAACTCTCATTGCAAAACGAAGCTATCCAATCGGTCGCAAATATTGTTTAAAAATTTGTCTGTATCCGGTTGAAAACCAACAAGTATAGAGTCTTCTTAGCATCATAATCAATTACATAATTAAAACTCAGCACGACAATATCAACAGTGTTAAGGCTCATTTATTGATATACAAGTTTTATTCACGCTGTTCTGATAGAAAAGTGAATTTGTGCAGACGGTAAGTGGTGAACATACGAATATAGCATTTATGTTCAGTTAGCTCAATTTAAAATTAACTCACTAATCAAAGGGTTAAGGACAGAGACTATGCCCTGCGCTGCTGTGCGTTCTGACCCGGGATTCCCCGGATACTAAGTATATTTAATTAACTTTAATAACATACATATAATATACCTCTTTCCATTGTGGGACTATTTCCTATAAAAAATATTCTAATTTATATTTATCAGCCAATCCCAAACTGTCGTCTATTGTTTTATTTTTAGTCTTTAAATATGATAGGTTCATCCAACGTTTCAACTAATTCTCCTCCGTTCAATGTATGATCCTCCAATATTTCTTCGATATCTTAAATATCAAAATCTACAATAATTCGCAATCGTTATGTAGACATGTCAGCAGTCTGAAAAGCGGACCAGTTGGATACATAGACCTTGTTGTGGCCACTCCGTCCTCTTTTATGACATTTTCGGGGATAAATGCGTACCCAGGGTCTTCTATAATCTGTACGACCACAGAAGCCTTTTAGTTTTATGTTACAAAATCTAGCTAGTTTCTCCCTCGCACTCAGAACGCAAATGACCACTCGAAGTTGGGAATAAGCGTGTCCTTGCGGATATGGATATTAAATTCGGAGTTTGCACCTTGCTGTGTATTTTTATTGAGTGGATTGACATGGTCCCCAATAGCGGGGCCAATAAATAGCTCGTATCAGTGGTGGGGTCCCCATGTTCCTTTGTCTCAGATGTGATGGATCCATGTTTCATCCTGAATTGGTACAACAATTCGACCTTGTTGCTGTAAAACATCATCAAATACTCAATTAAAACATCAGCGTGATGGTGTTTTTGTTTCATTGTGAGCAAACGCGGTACCCATCTTGCACACAACTTTTTCATAACCATATTTTCAGTCAATATGCGATATACAGATTTTTTTGAAAACTATTAATGGCTGCCAAACAAATTATAATTTATAAAGTAGACACTTTCTATCATGGTATATTTTTAAAAAAACAACCGCCATCAATACGTTGTTTCAGAAAACATTTTATATTACAGGCAAATTATTAGATTTTTTCTTCAGGATAATTCATAATATTTATTTTTAATTAAAATCCACCATTTTTATTTTTAACATCGATGGAAAACGCATTTAAAATTATTAATTTTAAATCGTTCCAATTTTATATGAAAGGGGAGATTTTAATGAACGCATAAATATCTTAATTCTTCTTTATTTCAATCATATAACACGCAAGAACTTTCCAATAATTTTTAATTGATTTTTAACGTTACATCTCATCTTTAAATTCGTTATAAAATAAAAAATGCTTGGGATGAACGAAGGCCGGATAAATTTTTGTTAGGGCCAAAACAAGCTTGAAGAAGCCTCACCGCAAACAAGATGTCTAGTCTGTCACGTTGACACCGTGATTATATTTTATATAAATTAGTGATATACTTTTATAATATTGTTTACATTGCATTATATGCAATAATAACAAAAAAATGGCGAAGTAAGTGCATTGATAAATTTTCTAATTAGATTATAATCCGAATTTATCTCACATCAATAATGTCAACAATGTATTTATACTTAGGGATATATGAAATAAAATATCCAAAATATTTGCATTAAAACAAATAAAAAACTTCAACTTTTCATACGAAATGTCATTTACATTGCATCATCAATACTCCATCATTCTATAACTAAATTATACATCATTCTATACAAATTCTTAATGAGATAAAAATATTTGAGAAAATTTATATTTAAGGTCATTGAATTTATATCTATGTAAATTTTTAGTGTAATATTACTGAAATTGAATTAAACGAGCGCATTTCTTTTTGTTTTCGTGCATCATCCGTGCTCTTATAATGCGGCAAAAACGTGTTTATCTCTATTTATAATGCAACTATTAATCATATATCATACATATTCTGTTTGGACTTGTTCATCCCAGATAAGAAATTAAAAACAATAAATCTCTGCAATACATCCGATGCATTGCGGTGAAACCGCTACGTGTCAAAACTGTCATCTCTCAATCATGTTTCGAATTCATTACTCGCATACTTATGAAGCAATAAAATAATATACGGTGATATACATTGTATCTATTAGACGTATATTTATTCAATAAGCTTGGATAATAGACGATGTTAGATAGTAGACATTCATTCAGTACCAAATTAATAAATTTGATTTTTTTATTTTTCATAGGGAAATGATGATAGTATTTGTGTACGACACGCTTCGGTGTTTGGCGGAAGCCGACGATCCAGCTGATGCAGTTTTATATTTCCATCCAGGCTGGGTATCGGATTCTCAAAGACTCGCATTATGTGGTCAGTTAATGGGAGTGACGCACTGCTTGAAGGCTTTATTCTCTACGCCCAGAGTGCTCACGTTGCACAGTGGAAAATTCATAATACAAGAATACGGTCGTTTTATTTTGGTTAGACTCGTTTACAAAACCCAAATAAATCTTATTATATGCTATTTTCAATATGTATATATGAATTTAATCAAAAATATTTTTAGGCCATCGGAAGTGATAGAAACATTCCCGATTGGATGTTAAAAAACAGAGCCGATATTCTTACATCATTCATAAAAGTATATCATTGCGATTTACAAACGATAGCCCTACAATTTCCCGGTGAGAATAATCCAAGATTTTCGGAGAAGCTGTATCAAATGTTTGAGACGTATTTGCCAATTTTACAATACGGAAACGTGATGTTTCAAAGCGTACCGCTTCTGGATCTGCCGAAGGTTTGCAATATTTTCTTAATATTGGGTGTGTGAATAAATTATTGTCGTCTTTCGTCCTAAATAAATCCTTTATTTTAAAAAGTGTTGCCTATTTTTTTGGCAGCGTTTGAATTCCACGTCGAAAAAACGACACGTCTTTTGCAGCTATCCGAGAATCGATCCCTTTTTTTTTTGTATCTTCATAAGAAATGGAGTCCTGCTTAGCCAGACCAAGTCATCGATCGGAATAAGTGGTAATCAGAAGAAGCAATGTCGGGAGAGTACAGCGGGTGGGGTAAAACTTCCCGTTTCATCGTTTCCAGAGAGGTTTTAACCGCTGATGTGACATGCGGCCTAGCATTGTTATGCTGCAAAATCACTTTATCTTGTCTTTGTGCATATTGTAGCCGCTTTTCCTTCAATGCTTGACTCATCGACGCATCAATTACTTTCAGTGGAGATCTCGTACATCTTGCAGTGTCAGTTTTCTACTGACTAAACCCTTCCCTTGCCCTTCTCTGTCCCCACGATATTGTTTATCACATTGCTTCAGAGGGACAGGTAGTCTGGTCCTGTGTTTGACCCTATTCTAAAATTGATTTCTGATGATTTATTCAACGTAATCTCAAAAAAGGTTCCAGTTCTTCTTGCTCAACATCATGCTATGGACCATGTTCTCGACATTGAACTCGGTTACCGCGAGTACATGTTTCAGCGTGTTCCTCTAAGCCTCACAATCATCGATAGTGTGTTTCGCATCATCAACCTCCACTTGGCATGTCGCAGATGTTTCCTGATCGATCCTCTTCAAGTACACACCGAAACATCTATTTCCTATGAGCACTTGCGTCAATCGGTAGGTCGTTTCTCCATGTTTTCGGGCCCTCCACTGGCTTAAGACCGGGATAAGTCAATGGGTCCATCTTCCCTTGCTGGACTGATCCCATCTCTATTGCTAGGCTTCCATCAGTTTCTAGTTGTGTTCTTTGTAGTCCAAACCCTCTTCTTTGCCTGGAGGTCCACCAGGGGAATTCCAGTGATCGCAAGCACCACATACAGATCATGAGCTTGGAACTGTACCATAGACCCCTTGCTGACACAAGGCAGTCTGCTATTTTTGTTGCTGCGATTTGATAACCACGTTCTTCAGATGCGAGATTAGCATCGAAGAGGCGCTCAAAACCACAAGTGATTGCATGAAAGATGACCGCAATACCGTGATGTACAGATGGCTCCGAATGTCGGTCTAGCTCTGATTAAAGATGGTCAGGATTCTTTATAACTTTTGGTGACAGGATTCAGGAACAGGAGCTCCACAGGGAGATCAGAGATTTTGTTTGTAATTTAATCTGCCGAGTATTAATCTTCCACACAACAAAACCATGGATATTTTGCTTTGATGTCAATGCTATTGCTTCGAAATTCTTCGTTCTCATCAAAATAATTATTTTTAAAGCGATTAAACCAATCTCTGTATGTTCTTTCTGCGAGAGCATAATCACCGGCGAGCGTCACATAGGCGTCTACAAGAATTCTATGTGCTTCAGCTGCAGATTTCTTTTGAATATAGTGCAGCAAAATTCCCCATAAATACAGTTTACAGTTATGAAAAAAATGTTGTTTACACTTTAACGGAATGATGCACACTGATGGTGAAACGGCAGGAACTTATTCACACACCCTATAACATTTTTATTAAAATGCTCATAAAATAATGACTTGTTTTATTTTTAGAGTGCTACCAATATATTTTTAGAATCAATGCAGCTTTTAGAGCATTGTCAAAAAAATAAAGGTGTTTTAGGTGGAACCATACTATATAACAATAAGTAAGATACATTAATTTACTTTTTCTTCTTGGAATCATTCCACCTTCAAAATATAATAATGATTTGTAACGTTTTAGAATTGTTGCAACTCAACTGAATCCAAAATTGACATCTCAACTTACAATGATAGATTCATTCCGCGTCAAGTCTCCTGCGGAAACATTAGAGACTAATTATGATTTACCAGTTGGTGTGCAACTACTCGTGATCTATGTAAAAAAGAAGTACTATGACACGCTCGAAAAGGACTCCGAAAGAATAAGGACTTGGCATGAAAATGGATTCGAAAAGATAAAAGCTCAAAAGGTACACTTTGATCTCATTGTAAATATTAAATCATATATCCACGACATATGTGTTTAATTTAAATTTAACATTCCAGAATATTAGATTTCCGATAAAAGAACCCGTGCTTGGCTCAATGAAACGTGATAAATCACTACTTTTCACGGCTGTACCCGAGGAAGACATCACCACTATTTCTCCATCTCCTGTTACATCGCCGCTTGATAGCACTAACCCTATACCAAAAACTACCAAAGAAAATTCTGAACCTAAAATTAACATACCGGATGTTATCCCATTCAGCAACAAACCGCGCATAAGACCAAATAAACTAGCATTGAGCTTTAAAAACTCAGTATCGAGGGATAGCATAGACGAAGATCCAAAACCCATTATGAAACACGAACCAATCTTCACTGGCCAAACGAGTGTATGTTCTACTCCAATGCTCGAATTTAAACGGCTACATGGAAACGTTATGTCCATATGTAAAACTTCAGAAGACAAACTCTTAAGTGAAGCTCTCAACGCTCAACCAACTGATATCACTGAAATTTCACAACCAATTATAGAAAAAGTTGAACCTATCTCTTCGGAAGAAAATCGCCCACCATCCCCAGAAGCAATAGTCGTTAAAAACACAAAAAAAGACTTCAAATCAACCAATGAGCATTTCATTTCATTCCCCATTGAAAAAATGAGACCGTTTAGGAGCTTAAGCGATATTAACAGTGGATTTAGAAGAATTTCGCAACTTGCAGCAATGCGTTTTGGAAGAACGGGTCCTAAAGTTGCGAATAAATCTCTCAGTCTGAATTCGGACGATTCACCAGTGGAAGACATAGATGATCACAAGACCAGCATTACTATAACGGATCCGCATTATCCCGTATTTAGAAATGACGGTGTTCCCATTTCGAAGTCTCTCTTCGATGAATATCTATGTCAACACTATCCCGAGAAAAGAAAGGATATAGAGGACATGTCTAAAAACATTGAATCATCAAATACGGACAGATTTTTCAAGGAACATTTGGAGGGATTCGATTCAGACATGATGTCCTCCCCGGTGCGTAGGAAATCCCACGATGTTACATTTTTGAAGACCAAATCTGAATTTGAAAAATCTCAAATGCAGCACGATCAGTCGAGGAGGAAATCGCTCACCCTGCCGTTGAAATCATTAGGCGGCGATAAAGGCACCACGCCCGCCGACGCCGACTCTCAACCGGCATCCGGTTCGCTTTTCGAACAACCGAGAAAAAAGCTAACCGGCGTACAACTTACGCCTTTAATGGAAAAATTGAGCCATCTGGCGTTTTCTGAAAAATCCAGCGGTTATAGCAGTAGAGGGATAACGCCTATGGAATTTAAAGATTTCGCACTCAGTACACCGTGTATTGACAAGACGGTGACTTTTCCAGACGAAGAAAAAAGGTACGTCATCAAATATTTTCTAAATATTGCATTTATTACGCATTTATATAATAAAAATTTTCTCTGACAGGCGAAAATCAATAACCCACACAACATCGGAATCAGACAGCGAAAGTGACGACGATGCCGATGTTTCCAGCTATAGTATCGACTGTATAAAATGCATTCTGTATGTGTGCGGTCTTCAAAATATGTCCATGATTCTTATAATGCAAGATAATGCCGCCAGAGATTCGCAAACTATCAATTCTCTCGTATGTTATTCCTCCGAATGCGAATATCTTGGATGTTATTAAAAATTTCACGTTCGGTATAATGTATTCATTTTAGTGGGACACTTCTATGAAAAGCTTAGGACCTATTGAACAGATGTGCATGGAGCCACTGCCATCGGGGAGCGAATCTAGCGAAACTTACAGCTTTCTCTCTTTGGATCCCCAGTGGGGCACTATAAAAAAAGGTGGTCCTTGGGCATCCAACGATATTGCAACTATGGGCTATATTCATAAAGACTTCAAAGATGATCCGTCGTTAACTGAAATTATAATAAGGTATTGTATTTTAATTTCTTAAATTTAGTTTGTAAAGGTCATCTAAATGTGACGCCGGAATTTTCTTGAGTTGTGTGACATGTAGTGCTGTCTTGCTGGAAATACATGGTGCGTTCAATTTTCTCCGCGCACGCACACTTTTTTTTACGCCGCAGCACATTCTAACTTGCTGGGTTAGATTGAATGGAGTATTAGTAAGCAATGTAGCATGACGCCTCATTCTATGGATCGCTATCAAATTCTGCGTTAAACTTGGGAAATCCGCCACCAAAACGTTTCTATTAATTCAGCAGGATTGGAAGTGATTGCTTGTCCATATTACAAGTTGTTTAAGGAGGGCTGAGAGAAGATCGCCAATGAATCTTGCAGCGGACATCCATCAACCTCCTGAATAGATGAAAACTTGACGCATGTGGATGATTATTTGGACTCAAGTTTTAAGAGGTGTTTGACAGGGTTGTGTACTCTCCAATGTTATTCAATCTATACTCAGAATATATTACTGAGGAAGCCATCGGAGAAGCTGATGCTGGCATAATAATAAACGGAAATACCATCAATAATATATGATATGCAGACAATACTGTGTTGCTGGCCACAAACCTCGACGATTTGCGAGTATTATTAAATGCAATCGTCACACCCAGTACATCAATGGGGCTGAAATTAAACATTAAGAAAACGAAGTGGCCAGCTTTCAGCAAAACCTCAAACAGCAACAATGGAATGATCTGAATAGAAGACGATATCGTGAAGAAATTGCAGAATGGAGAACGCGAGGGCAGCTTTCATGAAAATAAAAAAATACTATGCTCAAAGGAACTTTCCAAAACAATACGATTGAGATTAGTATGCTGCTATGTGTTCAGCATTCTTCTGTGGAATGGAACCCTGAACGCTTACTAATATAATGTTTGGGGTCCCACCATGTACCTCTGTGTCCACATTGTGATCAGTTTACACCGTTCATTACAGACACACACTTACAGTAAAAATGTATGCACCAGGCGTAGAAGCCAATAAATGAGGGGATGTTGATGGAAACGTTGTCCTGCTCCACCATGGCTGCTGCAAGTATTTGCTGGAAATAAAGGGGTTTGGACAAGTCACTGCCAGTTCTGGAAGGAGCTAGTTTAGTCCGGAAATTAGAAATCCAGACGCCAGGTAGTTGTCATTGTCGTTGTTGACATTTAACAACAATTGAAGAAGTAGAGTACGAAATTATTCTCCATATAATCCTCCTTCCGCAAATTTAGTGCCAAAACTATCGCAATGTGCCGTATGCGCGGGGACCAGCCATTAGATCTGCGTGTCCAACAAGTCCTGAAACGGAACCTCTGACACAACGCAGAAATGCGTATGCGTCTAGAAGCCTTTGAGATGTGGACCTACGGAATATTGTTGAAAAACTGGATGGAACGGAAAACAAATGTAGAGGTGCGGGCGCAACTAAACCAACAACCTGCAGTGCTTACTATAATAAAAAAAGCCAGGCCAGATCTTCACAGCCGTGGAGCCAGGAGGACATTGTGGCTGAAAAACTTGCGGCAGTAGCACGGAGCCTCAGTACCGGAGCGCTTTCGCACGCAAACAATATAAAACTCGAGCTGCTGGTTGCCGACACACTTGGAGTGCAAGGCACATCAAGAAGATCACATTGTAACTAAAGATTTGAACACAAAAACGTATGGAAACTTCATCACAACAACGCGCCAAGCCACAGCGTCTTCATTGTCAACGATTTCCTGGCCAGAACCTGCCCTCTATTGGTTACCCAGCCTTATCATTCTTATAACAATGTTTTTACAGTCCCGATCTCTAAAATATTGATGGTCAACGCTCAGCATAACGATATACATATTTGTGTATCTCAAAACATCGTCAATCATACACGTATTGATAATTTGGAAGAACACATTTGGTTCATTTTCAATACCAAGAGCTTTTTGAGTCAAGTCAGTGGGTACTTTGACTATGTTTATCCCCTTGGTTTTTGCAGAAACGCAGTTTGCTGTCTTTCGTCATTGTGTAGATTTATTTTTTCCAATGAAAAATTCTTCCATTATATCCTCCTCCTCTTTCAGATTCGTCGTAGTACTTTCTTCAACTTGTTGCTCGATTTCATCTTCCGAAAACTCACTGTCACTCGACGGAAAATAAATATCATCATCTAATACAACAAAAAATACATTTAGCTATAAAAGAAATATAAATGAGAAATAAATAGAAATAAATAAATGAAACCATCCAACCTCATATTACATTGGCTTTAAAGGACATCTTAGAGAAGGCCTTCCAGGCCTAGCAACACCGTGTCCAGAAGTATATCAACGCAGGAGGATGCTATTTCGAGGATTTTTGACTAATTTTACAAATACGTATGTCCAATACATAATTTTTTATAAATTTGGATGCGTTACTTTTTGAACACTTCTTTTGTTTGTTGCGAACAACATTATTAACGCATTGTTGCAATGTATACCTGTCCATGGTTGTAATTGTACTACTTTGTCATTTGAAGACATCACGTGTAAACATTATACAATGCTGACATCCAGACACTTGGATGACCGTTTATAATCATACTTATTAAATGTATTAAATTTGCAGAAGCGAAGATAGTCTCGTGTTTGGCACAACGTGTGGGGGATCTGAAGTATATTATCAGGAAAGCGGAAGCAAGCAACCTGGGCTTCCGACGCCCGCCGATCTCATGGGAACCGCCCCACTCAAGAGCAAACGAAGGCTTCAACGAGATCATTCCATAACAATATTTTAAATGTGTCGTTCTCTAATAGAACATAGGATGGACAAAAATTGATATTTATGTTGATCTAATTACAGCTTTAATCAGTCAAAAATATTGCTCACAACAATTTAAATTCGTAGAATGTCTAACAATAGAAGTAATGTAACTTCAATAATCTTAGTTCTGAAAAAATAATTAGATCGCTTAGTTTATTACGATTTTATTTCACAAACAGAATTGTTGATTAGAAACAAGTGTATTTAGGCATCTCAATATAATCTTACTATAGAGATAACGTTTTTGTAATGAAAGTAAGATTTGGATACCCTTAGAGGGATATGCATAAGTGCATATGCTTAAATTATACGTGCACATATGATTTTTTTTTTTAATATAAAATGGTAGAAATTCCAAAATCACTTTTAATTTTGTGCACCGAAAAGAAAATCTATTTATAGAAGATTAGTGTATTGGAAATTTTAAAATGTACTTAGTGTAGTTTATCCCGATTTATCTTTCCTTTTATAATTTGAAGGCACTCGATATACATTTACGATGAAGACTGTTTAAAAAATGCCAATTCGGAATGGCGTTTATTACTTATTGCGTAATATTGAGAGATTATAATTTAACGCAACTATATTTTAATTTATAAAATGATCAATATTATACTTATTTCGTATAAATATAATATTTGTTCTCGTGCCAAAATTCCGAAATGAATTATTAAAACTGGTATGGAATATCTATTGTGTAAATTTTAACGGGGCTAGTGGCATTATGTGAATGTTGAATTTAAAACCGAGGAGTTGATTTAAGAATAATAACAAATGTGCCATATAATAAAAATATATATTACTTATCGTGCATTCCGTTTAATTTTTAGTCGTAAAATTAGACGATTTAAATATAGTGGAAAAACTGATATCGTATCCGTATTTTAAATTGGCTTTCCATATGAACATAAAATGTTGATAAAACAATGACTATTCGTACGTAATACGCAGATTCTTTTGCTATCTTATGAAAATGCCAAATTTTTCACTTGTGTTGTGTATCTTTCGCGCTTTAAATGTTAGTTAAAACGTTATAAGACTAATGAAATTTAGCAAGATAAATTAATATGTAACTTGAAAATATTCTACTTGATCTTTTAGACAATAATCATTCCACTTAAGTTTGTAATTATTTTCCGTCCAAAATTTTCAAATCAATTTTAGAATATATATTTTTCTTATTTATTATAAAATATTATTTAAATATAAAAGCTACTATACGCTCTATGTAATTAATTTCGGCTTTGTTTTAATAAATGTCAAAAGATATTAATTTTACAGCCCTTTTCTCTGTATGTAATATTTCACATTTTCATTTCTAACAAACAATTAAAAATTAGGCCAAGACCTTTATATAAAAATGTCGGCACGTAGTTACAAAACATTATAAATGTAAATCCCAGCGATTATGAGATACATTCGACTTTGGATAGTTGTTGCACTCTGTAACCTAATGCACCTAATACATAAACATATTTTGACTATTAAAATAAATATGATTCTTATACAGGATGCAGCATTATCTTATAGGAGATATCAATTTAATTATTTATTCCATGTTACAAAGTGGCATTTAAAGATTCTATTTATGCTTTAAAAATGATATCATTAAAGTGGCCTCCGTTCTGGTTAATACACTGAAATAGTCGAGGTTTAAAGCTTTTATTCATTCTTTCCAGCATATCGACGGGTATATTGTCGATAACAGCTTGAATATTGTTCTTCAGTTGAGTCAGGGCCTTTGGATAGAGCACACGTTTATGCATACTTCAAAACTTGACTATCTCAATGCATCGACCAGTATGAAGGCCATCATTTTGTTCATCTTTTAAATCCAATTTTACGACGCATTCATCGAATAATTACTGTTGCTCTTTTTTCATTCCTTTTTCCTACTGTTGCTTCTGCTATCTGCTATGATAACATAATCTTTGTATATTTAAAAGTGTCATAAGTAAATAAAAACCGCATAAAAAATAAAATCTACGCTTTGATATGCCACTTTCATAATCGCTGGGATTTGCCAAATGAAATGATTACGCGGAAATATGGTATTTTTATCGATATTCAAATGTTTCATTTTAAAATTGAATGAATTTGAAATGTGTGCCAAAAAAATATAAATGTAAAATATCTGTGATTTCTTTTTTCTAAAATTTTTTATATTTCACTAAATCTGTGACGTCAATTAAGCTAAATGTTATCCCCGCTGAATGTACCGACAGTAGTGAAATAAAATTCTTGAAACCGCTTTTAGTGCTTTTATTTCATCAAAAAAATAAAGTGTCGAAGTCCCCTAACGAATTAGCCTTGCCTGACGCTGGAGTAAGCAAAAAAAATGTTGTTCAAGACAGGATCCTCAGATTACATGAGTCGAAAAGCCCCTGCCCTAAGAAATTAACCTTTTACACTCGAGAGGTGACTCTCACTCACCATATGATTTGATGCCGCAACTCGAAAGGGTTTGATGCAGAAACTCGATACAATAACTATTTACGTTTAGTTCCTTTGAAGTGGCTCCCACTACTGTTCTGTATCTTATGAAGTGTAACATGACACTCCATCAAATAAATTTTCTTTTTTGAAATTAGTCCACAACCAAGAACTGGACTGCATGTTCGGCACTAGTTCTAACTTGACAGTCGTGGCAGAAAGACTACTAAGTTTTTGATCCCTATAAGCATCGAGTGCAAAGGATTAATATCAATCCCAATTCAACCTAATGTGACCCGCGGCAATCCAGCATTTCAATATAAATACAGTACATATGTACGGCTAAGCTTCTGAAATGCGCTCCTGATAGGTTCATAGAACGAATGATCCTTAGATCCTACTCCATCTTTCAAAACTGTTCAAAGTATTATTTGATTAATAACTGATTATTTTAATTAATCGCCAAACTGGGGAGGGTTAGCCTGAAATAGGAAACCACCCAGTCTTGAATTCGCATGCATTATATATGGATGAAGAGACACCCTCAGTTGGTGTAGGATGCAATGCAAGACGCACTTAGGCGTCACATAGCATTTCACCCTGGCCCGGTGAAATAAAAGGGGGCCTGGACTCTGTCTTCCAGTAAAATCAACATTATTCTTTCGCTGTCACCCGCACATCATGAAAATGCCCTTCAAAACCTTCATCCAGGTGGCCCATTGAGCAAATGCTATAAATGAAATTCGAAGATCATATTACCTTTAATAATGAACAAACGAGGAGTTGAATGTATAATACAGACGGGATGAATGTAACCCCTTCCTTTGAATGGATATTGAAGACGTCCTAGTTCTGCAGTGGACTGTTTGTGGCTGCACTACGACGATGATGATTTAATAGATGACTGACACAAAGCAAGCGTGATCTACTTTTATTTTTGTAAAATGTTTCGCACACCCATAAGTGCAATGATGAACTATATCGTCAGTGGTTTTTACATTTTTTTTTTGGGGAAACATGGGCATAAATAAATCGCAATAAATTATGCTTTTGATAAAAAATCATTACATGTACATTTACAATCAGGACAGTGAATTAAGAATTTAATTTAATTGAAAGTCAAACTTGATCATACTGAATATAACCAAGCAAAAAATTATGCAAGATATAAATAAAATGATGCAATAAGACTTTAAATATTACCCTGATTACATATTACTCGATCCATTTAAATGCTGATGATCAACAAACCCAAACATGATCCAAAGTATCACTGTAAATTGAAGGATGGATGCAGACCCAAAATTTATTTCTCATGCATCAGCGGCACCTACAAGCATCTTCGCATATGGATATATTGAAGGATAAAATGATTCGGGATATTCAGAAAGGAATGTATCTGAGATCTTAATCAGGAGGATATATTCAAGGTCAGACAAACAATAATAAAACCAATTATTGCTATACGTAATAACAGCAAAAGAGCTTTATTATGACCTCAAAAGAACATTATAAACTACTTCCTCCTATACTTTAAAATCGTCATACCTAGGCATGTTCTCGCACATAAACGCTAGAAAAGAAAAGAATTTAATTGAATTGAACACACCACATCTTCAAATTTGAACCAAAAAGAATATGATCCCAGCCAATAAATCAACTTCTTTCTTGATAATTTTCTGTCTTGTGTTGCGACGACACATTGGCGAACATGATCAATCTACGGCAACCCTCTTGCGACAGCTTGCCTAATCATATTCTTTGCGCTTCGAGATGCTTCAATTTAAGTTAAAGTTCTCATACCGCATTTTCAAACTTGCAATACGTTTTTTCAAATAATCAAACTTGATAAACTTCATCCATATTTTCTTGTTTCAATACCTTTCCAAACAAAGAAAATCAATATTAGACTAATAGTAATAGTAATTCTTCTTTATTATCCAACATACTGAAACTTACATTTAAGGTACAAGGGTAACAATTTTAATCAATTTATTGAACGTCACAAGCCCAAATTAAAGTATAAAAAAGAATCTTAAGAATTACTTAAAAATATTTTTGATCGTAGGATCAAAGTCTTTATTTAAAACGTGTAAAGGAAAAACTGTAGGTGCATACAATTCAAAAAAATATACAGATATTTTGAAAAATACGGAATGATATCTAACTATGCCTTAGTGACAATTTTCATTTCAAATCATATCTATAACAAATTCATTAAAACACAGCTATCTTAAAAATAACTCCAGATATAGGAAAAACTCATTGACGTCCAATAAGTATTGCATGATTGTGCCTAAAAACATCTTGAAGAAGGCACGACATTCCTCCATCATTAATAACGACCTGTAAACCAAATATGAAAATTGCGACCATGTTTCACAAAACAAAATAACTTGTTCATACTTTATTCACTTGCAAAACATCATCGAATGATTAAACGGAGTTAGGGTTTTAGTAGACGATCATTTTGCACGTTGAACAAAATATAAATATGCGAGAAGAACAAACATTTTGCTCAATATTCAAAAAAGATAAACACATTAGGTAATCTTGGCAAACCGAAAATTCCACCAATTACTCACATGAAAAATTAAATAATCTACAAGGAACCGTCAGTTATAAACAATTTTCTAAACGAGTTACCTGAAAAACTGTCTCACACTCACTATTCATTCTCTCTATTCTCTGAACTATAAGAGCCAATATCCTTACACGTCGAATTGATAATATTTAACAATATTCAACAATTACATAATATTTATAAGCTGATCTAATTCCAATTACTGATTGAAAATAAAAAATATATTTATTTATTAGGGGTATCAATAAGTCCTTGCCGATTTTGATAAAAGTCTGTTTGAACTCAGTTTGTATCCAGATATAGTAAAGACCGTAACAAGGACATGGGAAAGCAGGCGCTCGCCATGGGTGCAACTGGGCTTGGGGAGCAAAACGCAGAATATCAACCCAGTCGAGAGTTGTACAGAGTTTTTATCAGTCTTCTTTGGACAACTTCATTTTATAATAAGAGTTCGTAATCGTTCAAGTGTGGCATCCAATTGCAAGGCACTTATTCGTCAAATCAGCAGTCTGAAAAGCGGACCGATTGGACATACGAATCTTCTGGCCACACCTTCCTATTTTAGAGCTATTGCGGCTTTTTCTATGATCTGTACATTCAAGGAAGCAACAATAAACTGGGGAATAGAAGTTAGATACTTGCCGCAGGCACGTCATACCCTTGTTACGACTCTGTATGATGTTTTTCGATCAGGGTTTGAACACCACCAAGGTTAGAAAAACCATAAATGAAATTTACTGCGAAGTCGTAAATCGAGTAACCGATGTTTGAGACGCTCTTAAAACTTGAAAACCCCTAAAATTTTGATGACAACATATTTGAGAACCATAATATAATAAAACCATAACAGATCCTCGATTAAGGATCGAAGAATAAAGACAAATCGAATGGGAATGCCGCACAAACTGTCTGAAGATAACAAAGCAACGAAACAAATTAATTCTTTCATTATTAAATAATCTGCAAAGACTTTTCAATACACCTAATAAACAGATAAAATGTATATTGAGCTACGATCTTCATTCAAAATTTCAGAAATGTAGTCTGTTAACAAAGTTCCACTGCATAATAACCCAATACTATTGAATACTTTTATTTTTAAATAATTCAATGTGAGTAGATAGAGGAGAACTAAATTATTTTTTAACAAAATGGATACAAACTTGAGCATGCACATGTCGAATCGACGCTTCTATACGCTCGGAACTCTATTACGAAGTGATAATTTTAATACGAAAAAATATTAAAAATATATATATATCTAACCATTCCCGATTACGAGAACAGACGTTAACATGTGCTCACATTTTATACCCACATTCACAGAATATCCATATTTAAATCGATTTCCCATAACTTTTTTTTATATTGAGATAAACGTAAATCAACCTTTGAGAATATTTTTGTAATCAATCTTTATAATACAATTTACCTATGCGTCCACTGAGCAAAATAAACAAAAATAAAAATAGCCATATACTAGCATTAACATTTGAACTGTCGTTACGTTTGCAGGTTTAGTTGTTCAGTCAGCAAGAGAATATAAGACTGCTTATTTATCAAGAATATTGTTTAAAAATCAATCCAAAGTCACGACTTAAAAATATCAAACATCAATAACAATTACTATTTAAATTTGTAATACATAAGACCGTTGGATCTTCGTCTTAACAGCACTCCTACAATCGCTTACTGACTTGATGGACTAATACAGCAACAGTTTCGTTTGTTAAATTTATTGTAAATGGTCATGTTAAGAAAACTGTTACACATTTGAAAAATAACAATATTTACCAAGCACATCAATCACAGAGTGGTCTAAATTTGATATGGAACGTAATAGCAAAATAAATGCATAATGAAATTATGTACACGTATTTTAATCAAAACAATTTAACCGGATGATAAAATTATATAGGACCTAACATTATCTTAACTTTAGATAGAAAAAGATAACTGAAACAAAACCAAAGGAACCAAAAATAGCAACAAAAAACAAGCTGTTTATAAAAGCAATAAAATCTTGCTTAGGGCTTCCGTGAATACAAATACAGGATAGGGAATGTAGGTAAATAACAAAAAAAATCAAGAAAGAGTGAAATTTATATTCAAAAACTTAACATGAAGTTTAAATGTACATAATATTTTCAAACTGCCTTATGTATCGAATGATAATTTCAATTTTCATTGCTATGTAAAAAATAAAACAAATTTCCCTAGGATCGAATTTGTCTTTATTTTTGTTTGAAATTTAAAAAAATAAAACTATAAAAGAATTTAATACCCTATCAATATAAAAATCCATCGATTGCATGTCAAAACTATGGTAATTCCGTTAGCCAGACTATATTTTCATCAACGCTTCCCCAATCTCACATTTAATATAATCACAAGAGGGGATGTAAAAAAAATCCGAATCAAACGAAAAAGTATTATACTTAAATTGGATTAAAGTTTGACGATTTGCTTTCGTCTTTCCGTGTCAAAATAAATTCAAATCCGAAAAAAGAAATCGTCAACCTTAATCTAATCGAAATTATATCTAAAAATTATTGGCGTCAGAAAATATAGCGTTAAATAATAAAAAGAGAAATTATTTCTTAACATAATAGCATTTAATGAATGCCAAGTTAACTATATTTTCAGCCCCATATCAAATTTGTTAACACACACACACATACACTTATTATGTAGAGCAAATAAGAGAAGTGGAAACTTTTTGTGAATTATTTTTGTAAGAAGAAGAGGAAACACAACTGAATACATTGTTTAATCTTATTTTTCAAGTATCGACTAATAAATACCTTTACTTTGAAATCTTTCGAGTACTTCAATTTATTTACAATCCTCAAATCTTGAACCTTATTCAAATTTAAAAACAGCCTTTTAAATAATATTTGTCTACACAAATCAAGAAGCCAAAAATATGTTAAATAATTTACTTTGAATTCCAGTTAATGACCTTAAATTGATGACCACATTGAATAGCAGATCATTCGTCATATTTGGAAGACTTACGAGGCGAATATGAGCGTGAACGCGAGCGGTCAAAGCGTTGGGAACGGTGACCACCTCTTCCCCTGTAATACGGTGATGGACTGCGACGGGATCTATAATCGCGACCATATCCCCCACTTCCTCGACCATAGTATGAACTACATAAAATAAAAAACACTTACATTTTAAAACATGAATCATTCAGTGTAACATTCGGTTGCTTTCATTTCGTGTTGTATTGTTCTATCGGGACTGCAATTTGTAACAATAAAAATCCTTTCCGTGTTGCATTTGAAATGTTTTCAATTAAATTTCACATATTAAAAATCAGCTTGATTATTAAAATTACTATCCATTTAATTCATACGCAACTGCAAATCATTTCTAGCTTATTCAATCATAAAGCACCATTTTTTTATAAATAAAAAATATAAACCAACTTAAAAATTTTAAATTTGCAGTTGCTATAATATAAGTCAAAATATAAGGTAATTCTTAAAAAAAAAAAATTAAAAATTCACATACTCTCTATCTCTGCGTCTGTCTTCACGATATCCACCATTATCTCGAAGTCTGTAAAAACAAGAAAACGCAAATAAATATTTTTCATCGTGTATTTCAAAAGAATCCATATATATATTGTTGTCTGTATTAAGTACGTATGTATTGTATACGCTCCAATACTATTCATCTGATTGCAATGAAACTTTTGAGAAATTGTTGTGTTAACATCCGTGAATTTTTTTGGTTTAGTACAACCATTGTTTATATATACAATTTTTTTTGCAAGACGTTTAGCAGATGCACCATGTTGTAGTAAAGCAGGGCCACGGAGATGGGGAAAGGAAGGATGCGATATGCAGTCTAAGCTCCGCGAATGCATCAATTATTTCGGATCCTAGCTTTGATAACATGACCCAATTTCAGAAGTATTTATTATTTTATTATTGGAAAGGCATCGAATACGAACAGAATATACGCCCAAAAATATTCATAAAATAAAATTTATCATGTAATCATTGCACAAACTGCGTTAAGGTACACAGTGTACAAGTTTGAAAATAGAAGAACGCATTTTACGAAAGCATAATTGAATTTTTTTTAAAGAATTAATATATAAATCAGCATCATCAAAATGCAGCCACAAACAGTCTACGGCAGAACTACGGGCCTCTTCAATATCCATTCACAGGAAAGGATTACAAGCATCTCGTCTGTATCAAACATTCACCTCCTCATTCGCTCGATATTGAAGGTAGCATCACCACCGAGTTTCATTTCGAACGCTCACCCAGCGGATATCCTGAATGAACGTTTGGACGAAGTCCCTCCTTTCCACGTTAGGGTGGACCGGGCCCGGGGGAAACATACGTGCCGACTGTTATAAATTTGATTGCAAAAAACTCATCCTCACTAATTTCCATTCTGGATTAAATATAGTTAATCGCTCATGTTATGTTTGAGACATTTTAATTGTTTTTAAAAATATAAGAATAAAAACACTCTTTAATCAAGATGATATATCAACGAGTAACAATAAATATGTTAACATAGTTATGACCAATAAATTATTACGACACAAATTGATACATGACTGGGACAATTTATTTTGCAGCAACTCTTAATCAGTAGTGGTCTGGCATATGACACATTGTGCACATTTCAAAGCACCGAGAATGAACACTCGTTTATAAAAATTCACATTTAACTATTACAGCATATCTTTATATAATTGATTGATTTAATATCGACAAACATAGCATGGGTATTCAAAGATTGAACCCAAAAAATTTTAATTCATCCGATCCTCTTTTTTGCATATGGGATACGTTTCAAAGATTCGTGTAGAATGCTTATTATAGAATAAGGAATAATGTTATAAATTATGCTATAAAATAAGTTTTTAATACAAATTTAAATATCTTTAAAAAACCGCAAATTTATCATCCGGGGCAAAACCAAAAACTGGTAAAACCATTATTTTTTCCCAAATAAATACATCCCACGATTGAGTTGATTTCGCTTCAATTATAAAAAAATTGTTTAAAACAGTTATTGCTCATGCATCCAAAATTATGATTGTGAAGTATATAAAATGTTTAATATATACAATGATTGTAATAAACTAACTTTTAGAAACCAAGACATTTTTTACTTTAACTACAGCAGACCCGCTTTATGATACCACAAGAATCTATTTCTGTATTGGCATTAAAGCAAAGTTTTTTTACAAGGAAATAACAAAAAAGGAGACTTTGTAGCAGCAAGGAATAGTTAAAACGCTTCAATAATCGTCATGGAATACATTTGATAACGGTAACAGGTTTTTGTTTCTTATGCTATGGCCCTTATGCTAGTAGATCATGAGTCGTGAATTTATATTTTATCTTATATAGAAATAATATATAAAAATCAATTTTTGTTTGTTCGCATTTAATGCGCTGCTATACCGTTCATCCGATTGCGATAAAACTTTGTCAACTTATTGTTTACACTTGGGGGAATAACATAGGCATAGTAAAAATATTGTTTGTGTACGCAGTTTGTTATGCGAGACGTGGCATTGCAACATCTTCATCGCATTGATAAAATTCATAAACAAGGAATTTGGGTTCCGCAGACATTGACGCCGAGTGCGTTAGAGCAACGAAAAACGATCTGTGCATCTCTTTTATCCAAGTATGAAAAAGACCTCTTTTTGCGAAGAATAATAACTTTTGACGAGAAGTGGATCCTGTATAATAATCCTACCAAAAAAAAAAACAATGGCTCTCCCCATGTCAGTCAGCTGTTCCAATAGCAAAACCATCTTTGACCTTAAAAAAATTCTTCTGTGTGTGTGCGTTGGGATATCGACGGCGTAGTCTACTTTGAACTATTAAAACCTGGTGATACAATTACTGCAACGTTGTATTGATGAAAAAAATGAAAAATATAATGCTACTTGAACTTAAACTTTTACCTCACCCCCTCCCCCTATTTTCCTGATATAGCTCCCTTTTATTATCACCTTTTTAAATCATTAGAGCACTCCCTTTGAAATAAAAGTTTCATCACTTTTGAAGAAGTGAAAATCCATATTCAAAAGTTTTTCAATGAAAAACCATTTTTTTTTTGCAGAAATGGCATCGAAAAACTACCCAATAGGTGGCGAAAGTTTATAGAAAACGATGGAAACTATTTTGTTGATTAGATTTGTTTTTTTTTAAATAAATCATTTTCATAATTTCCTTTCCAAAAAGTTCCATACTACAAGGGGTCAGGGACAATACTATATAGTCTGCCTTGCAAAACGTTTATCGGATTACCACGGATCTGCTGTACTTTTAAATTAATAATTAAAAAATCATCAGGGTCATAAATTCATAAAATAAAATATAATTTTCTATACAGTAATAAAATGGAGTAGAAAATACTGATAAAATTTAGAATATGAATTACAATATATTCACTGTGGGATGATCACTCTCCGTAAGTTTGAAAAAATATGTACGGAAATGCCTTTAAGAGAATTTCAACGATGAATTCCTCTTCTAAATATTTCCATTGAATTGATTTATTTCACATCAATCTATTGTTCTATCGATACTTTTATTAATCACATAAATCTTAATATGTGATACTCATGCAAATGCAAGTATCGACTGAATACTATCTATATATGAGAAAATATTAAATTTAAAAATACATACACAGTCGGTTTTCCCATATATATTCCAGGAGTGGGTGTGTGAGCTCTCTGTGTGATGGAATAGTCGACTCTGATTCGTCTCCCGTCTATCTCCATCCCGGTGCACTGTTCTTTGGCGATCTTTGCGTCTCCGGAATCTTCAAAATATACAAAACAAAATCCTCTCGACCGGCCAGTCTACAAACATACAAAACGGATCGTTTAACAACAATTTAAAAGTGCAATTCTTCGAATCATTCGATACCGCAGCGTGTTTACCTTAGCATCTATAACGACTTGCACTCTTTCGACCGGTCCATACTTTGAAAATATCTGTGTGATCTGTTGTTCCGTTGTGTATAGACTGAGGCCGAATACGCCGAGGCACCTCGACTGGGTGGGGTTGTCCTTGGAGACAAAAAAAAGGAGACGGTTAAACGATTGTTGCAGTATGTATATCCGAATATATATCTCATAGCATAAAACGGTTATAACAATTACTCTGTCGCCGACGTGCCTCCTTCGACTCGACATTGGGCTGTGGGAGTGCGAGCGGGGGCGATAGTTCTGCGACGAGTAGGACAGCGATCGGCTTCTGGAGTACCGCGACCGTCTCCCTCGGCGCCCACCCGAGGGAGAGCGACTGCGCGACCTATAACGGGTTCGCTTGTCGCCGCCACGGTAACCTTTGTAACTGTGGCTCGGACTCGGACTTCTACAACAAAAGAGACGACACGTTTAATCGACGATGAAAAAAACATCAAATGCTAAAATATTCATACAAAATATAAAATCGGCTATTTCGGCTGCATTCTCGGCTGTTTCAATATAGCTAGCGTATTTAACGTGTTTGCAACAGGTCGGCATTTCTTTTATTTATTTATTAAAAAGCATACAATTTTCTTCTTTATTTTTGTATGATAATTCTTTTGTTGATTTTATGATTAACATTTATGGATTTTCTGAAGGTTAAATAAGTACGCTGGTAAACGATTAGTATATATACCGTTACCGTGGAAAACAAATAGTTGTAAAAGTAAAGCGAATGTCACTTTGGACGAATTTACTTTGACAATCAATAATGTTAAGGTTATAAATGTGTTCCAATGGAAGGTCAGTTTTGACACAGAAAATATGGCTAATATTCAACGTCAGACTTGAGGGAAAATTTGAATTTTTGAATTGTAGCATGGCGGGGTATTGACGTGTGGAAATGTTTGTTTGAGAAGTCTGAACGTGATGATTCAGACAATTAGGCGGGACGCGATAGTGAGCTCTTTTTTTGGGGATATCATGTGATGAAAACGGCGTCTCGTACGAGAAGCGCCGTTTTGAAGCGCGGGGACGAGGGACTGTCAGGCTGCGACGTCCGAGATCGCGACTTGCTACGCGACGGAAGAAGGAAGCGTCGGCGTCGGCGTCGTTATCTTATCGATCTCGTCGGTCTCACCTCTCGTACTTGCGGTGTCCCTTGGCGGGGCTCCTGGAGCGAGAGCGGGAGCGCGAGAGGGAGCGCGAGCGGCTGCGGCCGCGGGACGTCTTGCCCTCCTTCCCGCCGTGGCCCCACGAGCCGTTGCGCGGCAAACTCCACTGAAACAGCACAGCGAGCCGTTAGCGCACCCGCGTTCGGGCCTTATATCCGCGATTACTTACTTGCGCCGAGGCGAGACGCTCACCTCCCGGTCGGACATATCTGCAACGGCAAACGCGACTAAGCGAGAAACCGGCGCGGCCTATGGCGGCGCGGCGGCGCGACGATCGGTGTTGCCACTGGAATGCGCAGTGGCGTCTCGCGCCAAACGCATCGTCGGTAATCGACGACCATCCGTCGCTGATCGACGTCGCTTTTATGTAACAATTGATAAAATGCTATATTTATACCTTCGTATTCCAATAAATAACATATTCATTTAACAATCAATTAATCCATTTATACTCGCATATCAAATAAAAATATTTTGATTTTCTTGGAATATAATATATTTTTTCAAACAAAAATCAAACATTAAAATTATGCAAAACAATTTATAAATTTAGACAAAAATTATACAAGCGGTATTAATTAATTTTCTATACTTTTAAGTACAACATATGCGTATTTTTTAAAAATGTTTTTTTTTTATATTTTAAAATATTAAAAATATTGACTGTAAAAAAAAATATCGATTTAAATAATCATGTAAAGCTGATTAATATAAATAAATAGCAGATAATATATAAATATAATGAAAGATGCGGTAGTATTTAATGGATACAAAAATAAAATCGCTTATGGTCGTTGTCGCATCGTCTATCGTCAGTGCGTTTAGCGCGTCATTGTAGCGTCGGCCTCGGTGGGTGCCGGTTTGTTAGATCGTTTCAGAAGCGCAATGTCTTGTCCGTCACCTGACGGCGCGCGCCTTCAATTGCCGAGTCCCGTAACTACTCGACGGACCCGCACGGCCTCCACGTGAGTTTCTTACATTTTAAACGATAGTCGATTGCTCAAACGACCCGCCAAATTTGTCGACCCGCCCAAAAATCGGGGAAGATTGACAGTCTACTAAGAATTAACACCGACGATTATTTTGATCTCGGAGAGGAATGCCGTTCCGGCAATAAATTGCGAAACGCTTCCCAAAGTCCTAACATATTTCTCAGGTTTCGAATTCGAACTGCGGAACGAGCGCAATGTCCGGAACGGATCTCGAATCTTCGCCCTCAAAGATCGACTTCACCTCGGAAAGGTCACCCTCATTCGACCCACAGAAAAAAACACTAAAATTGTCGACTTGAAACATTATCGCAATTCAATCTGCAAACGCCCAAATTGATCCAATTTACAGTCATCGTTTAACACATGACTAAAAATGACACGATAATTAAATCTTTCATAACACTTCAATACCTATGTGGAACAGAAAAAACTGATCCCGTAAAAATTGAATCTTGAGTGCACTTTTGAAATATTCAACGGCGTTCAATCATGTACATTTTTCTCTTATCTGACCTCAGACTATGTAGATAATTAATCCTTCCGTCAAATATTTAAATACATATTTATATGTTGTCATTTTATATCTCTTACATTTTTCGATTACACATTGATACAACAACCATAAGTTCATCTTTATCTATGCATGTTTATCAAAATATTTTTTCCTTGTTTGATAATATTACATGTTGTTATATTCCAATTCACTCATAAAAAAAAAACCGCTCAATTACTTTTGTACATACTACTGCGAGTACTATCCCCGACTCTTTGTAGTCTGAAAGTTTGCTCTTTTGTTCTTCTTAACTTTTGAATAGAAACCACATTTATCATCATCACTAAACCACAAAGAAATGGGCATAATAGTTCTTTTATATATAAATATCTTATTTTTGAATCTTGCCTAACTTCTTTAGTATTCTTTGAGTATTGGAACCAGAATGTGCTGATTATTTTTGATAACTTTTCGATGGTCAGCATCGAATTGTTTTCGATTGCAGACTTCTAAAACAACAAACTAAAGGAGACTATTTTGAAGATGATGCAATGAAAAACCGGCAGGCCAAGCATAATAGATGTATGCCTGTTTCTTTCCTGAAGAAACCACATTTACAAAGCTTACAAAAAGATTAATTGCGATTTAAGCCCGTCCAAAATATCGCTGTAAATATTTTTTACCATTAGACTGAAACCTGGCAGCATAAATTGAAGGTCATCCAACACATGTGAATAATTTAATAGTTGTGTTCTGGCGTGTTTCTGGACTATCATTATGGCAGTCTGGCGACAGTGCCGTTGGGTTTGAGAAGGGAAAGGGTTGCCAGACTATTACCAACTTGTTAAGATAGTACCAGACTGATTCAAACTTGGTGAAGCTAACCAGAAAATTATAAATAAAAATTAATCTCTGTTTGTTCGTATGTAATGCGCTACCATACCGTTCATCAGATTGCAATAAAACTTTGTCCACTTATTGCTAAAGATTGTGCGAGTAACATAGGCATAGTCTAATATATAAAAAACAATGTTTGTTCGTATTTAATGCGCTGCCATGCCGTTCATCCGATTGCGATAAAACTTTGTCAACTTATTGTTTACACATTCTTTAATAATATAGGTATAGTACAATTAAATTACAGTAGATCTTATGTATAAAAATCAATGTTTGTATGTTCGTTCATATTTATAATAAAACCAAAAAAATATATCATTTATACTTTTCCTTTATATATCATTCAATTTCAATAAATGTATTTAATATCTATTATACATATATTTAGATTTTTTATTTCTGCGGCATCAATGCGCCGAGTACCAGCTAGTGCCTTATAATAAATAGTTTATTTATATTTATAAAAACGCCAGACCAACCCAACGGCACTCAGTCGCCAGACTGTCATAATGATAATCCAGAAACACGCCAGAACCCAATTATCAAATTATTCACAAGTGTTAGATGACCTTTAATTTTTTTAGTCAGCTCTTGGTATACATACATATGGCATGTCAGATTAGACTGTGGTCGGATTACTGCGGTTCAACTTTATTATTATTTTAGCATTGATATCAAAATGTTATCTAATATGCGTTATCATTTAGATCGGAACGAGCCCTCGGCAATCCACAAGAGAACGGAGTTATCAAATCGTTCTGTAGAGAGCGCGGTCACGGTTTCGTCTCCTCCGAAAGAACAGGAGAAGAGATATTTGTTCATATATCAGAGTGAGTTGCATTCCTTCTTTGTATTTTTGAAAAATCAACGTTATTATTGATGGATATTTGCATTTTCTAGTGTCGAAGGTGAATATGTTCCTCTGCCGGGTGACGAGGTAAGATATCGCCTTTGTCCGATTCCACCAAAGTTTGAAAAATGTCAAGCCGTAGCAGTTCACATAGTGCATTTAACGCCAGAAAAACACCTTAAATGGGACCAACCTCCGGTTTAATCCGACACTTCCCAGATCTGTATTGCTTATATGGTTAATTTTGTTAGCTATTTACTTTTTTTAAAATACGTATCCTATACAATTTTGCTTTTTTTTAAATGTGTGTAAATACATATTTTTGTAGTATGGGAATTTAGTTTGTTTTTTTTTTTTTTAGTACTTAATATTTATAGTTTTGGATGTAGTTGTTGTTTATACAGAGAGCTTAGTATGTTATTTCAGTTCGTTACGTGTGTATTTTATAATTGTATTTCAGCAAGCACATACTTAAAATTTTCGAGTGCAATTGACCCTCGGCGCATTTTACTAGGTCATTCCAACATTCCTTTTAGTATGCTAAAAATAACACGACTCCTGTCGTGTTAGACCGATGAAATTTTGAATACGCGTTAAATGTTATATTTTGATATAACGCTGCGAAATATAGAAACGCATATAGACTGCAAGGATCGTAGATTTTTCTCGTTGAATATGTTAACTCGTTATATTGGAAACCGCAGCGCGTAATGCATAATAGAATTAAGAATATTGTTCCCTCAACAAGACTGCGTCCGACTTCGATAGCGATTACTTGCAACGCTTCGATATTTTCAGTCGCGTTTCAAATAATGTCGACTGATAATACAAAATATCAATAAAGTGTACTTATAATATTGCCAAGATTGATTAATAATATTTCGGCCTCCAATTTATAATTGCTTCGTTGAAAGCATTAGCCACTATTAAGTTTAAATAAATATTTTTAAAAATTTATTTTCATAGTTTTAAGTTTTGCATTTGAATTTTGCAGAATTTAAATTGAAGTGTCATTCATGATTATTCAGATTTTAGAATTGCCATATGTCCTTTATGTTTGGAATAAAATTTATATGAAATATTATTTGTTTCATTATATTCGTCCAACTCCTTTTTAGATTTGACAAACGCCAAGAATCCCTATTAGAAATTGAATCTATCAATTTACCTTTTCTTCGTTTGAATATTTGTTTTTATAGCGAAATAGTAGCAGAGAGGAATATAAAATTGCTAATAACCATATACGTTGTTGAAATCGGTATTGTGTTATATATGGTACAAAGATGAATAATAAAAAAACAAACTTTTATGAAAAAATATTATTGTTGCATTGCATAATGCAACCAAAAAATATTTAAGATGACCTTGTAGATTTTACAAAAAAGAGTTTCCGGCTAGGATGAAAGTCTACATGATGCTTAAGTGCATTTCAGATTCGTTCCTATACCAACTGAAGGTGTCTCCCTATCCGAATGTAAGTTACCTAAGCAAATTCTAGACTGGGTGGTTTTAAAACGATAAAGAAGGGGCTATTATATCGAGAGCTGGCAGCATAAATTGAGGGTCATCTAACATATGTGGATCATTTTATAGTTGTGTTCTGGGGTGTTTCTGGACTATCATTATGACAGTCTGGCGACAGTGCCGTTGGGTTTGAGAAGGGAAAGGGTTGCCAGACTATTACCAACTTGTTAAGATAGTACCAGACTGGTTCAAAGTTGTTGAAGCTAACCAGAAAATAATGTCATTTAACCTGTTGAGGAGCGAGCAAATTTAAAATCGATGAAGTCGTTGTTGTCATAATCGCTTTACGCCGATTACTTTCTGTCAGCTCCTAATCAGCGTAAGACAATATTCAATTGTAAATGAACACTTGATAGTGAATACAAGACCACGTCATTTCTTTACATAAACAATGCACAAAAAATCGACTCATTTGCTCCTCCTTTAGAAGGAAATGATAATTTAACAAAGACTTATTCAACAAGCAGAGAAGAACGGCAAGCAGTTAAATAAACAAACACTCTCGATAACACACAATATTCGGTCGTTTCTTTGCGTAAACAAATAACACACTTGAAATCGAAATCATTATAAGTCCATAAATTTGGGCTTAACGATCTATACAATCATGCGATGCATGTGAGGAAGCTATCCGTCTCAGTCTCCCGAACTGCGCTAAGTTCTCTCTTTCTCTGTCTGTCTCCGAGCTTCAATGTGCAAGAGTGCTCTTTTTGGGACATGAGAATTCGGACATACATGTATGTCGATGCTCCTCAACAGCTTAAAGTTGGTCTAATATATAAAAATCAATATTTGTTCGTATTTAATGCGCTGCCATACCGTTCATTCGATTGCGATAAAACTTTGCCAACTTATTGTTTGCACTTTCTCAAATAATATAGGTATAGTACAATTAACTTGCAGTAGATCTTATGTATAAAAATCAATGTTTGTTCTTATTTATAATAAAACCAACAAAATAAAATAAATTTCATTCTTTCTCTCATTCCTAATTGAATTATTACTTCTGTGGCAGCAACACGCCAGGTACCAGCTAGTCCTTTATATTCATCCCATAACATATATTTTGCAACATAATGTAAACCAAATTTAAAAAAACAACTATTAGTAACAAAATTTTATGAAAGAATCCAACAATTTATACAGTGGTTAAACATAATTTTCCATACAAGATGTGCTTACAAATGCAATACATAAATAAAAATATATATATATATCTAAAAATTGCCGATACATTGTTTCAAAATAGAATAAGTAACTTATACTTATATCGTCGTTTGACCCTCTCATCAAATAAATGACATTAAAAATATATGTTTATAGTAATACCTATACTAATGTTTGGTAATAAAAAAATACAATGTTTCTATAGGAAATGTGTAAAATGAAAATCGAGTCATTGTTTAAAATAATGCGGACAATAATCGTCCGTATATTAATTAGCTAATTTTTATGGATTTTCAACAGTATCTATTTCTACATAGTCCATTTATTTCCGATGAAGACTGGAGCTACTAATTCACCGATAGAATACCTAATAATACATTTTGACAAACTGAATTGTTACAATGATCGGTGCTATTCAATCGCGTTGTCAATGTAAATACAATTAGTCAAAAGTTACATTCCATTCATGCAAGGAATGTTGACTTTTTGATCACCGGAGTGGACATATATATCATGTATGGCAAATAAGGCCCTTTCGTTGAAAATACGAGACCCGGAATTAGGGCTTCAAACAGTTAATTGTTCCAGTCTACAGTATACATGCTTGGCTTTCCCCTATATCTTTGATGCCCCTAATATTTAACTGGATACATGCCCACTTCAGTAATAGGGATAAAATACTAATTGATCTAGTAGAAAAGGTATAAATATTATTTAAACGTTGATTCAACTTTATAATCTAGCAGACAATTGGAATGATATATAAAAACCGAATTTAAAATTATGTATATTTTAAAGGTGTATATGATATGAATAAATTAAGATATGATGTAAACACACGTTACAAATGCATACATTCCAAATTTTACTATTTCCAATATTATTCTTTCCGTTACAACGCATTTTAAATTCGGCACAACTAGCGCGCAGTTAACATTGCATTTTGGTTTTAATGTACGATAAGGTAGATGTTTACGATTAAATTTTGGTAGTAATATTATAACTATAATATATATTAATGTAAACTTAAACTTTTCATGTAAAAAAATTGTACTAAAAAGTCTATTATTACAAAATTTATTGGTGTTTTTGCCATCTATTCATAAGGAATTATTTGTTTAGTTCGTGTTATTGCACTGAACCCTTTAACTTCACTGACAAATCCAAACACTTCGAAGTATAGGCTATGTTTGAGTATTCTGTAACAATTTTTATTAATATAAATAAATTGTAACAGTGTTTAAAATTATCACATTTAATAAGATATACTAACATCCTGTTCTGTATCAGCGAGACGATAATTTGTTCGTCGCAGTGCAGCTAATTTTAATCTTTCAGTGGCAAGAGCTTGTTCCAATTCAAGTACTCTTACGCGAGAATCCATCTCTTTTCTTCTTCCGACTTGTAGGGACATTCCACTTATGTCAAGCTCCTCTGAAAACGAATCGAAATGTAAATAATTTATCACGGAATAATAATGAAATATTTAAGCGTAAAACTAACCAGAATCTTCAACCAGTTGTGAACACGATTTTGCTGTTGCTATAACGGCACCGGTTGCAGAGGAGACAGCTCGAGAAGCAACGGACAGTGCTTGCAGTCCTTGAGATCCACGAGATGCTCGAACGCGTGAAGCTACAACCAATTGTGCTGTACTCGCTGCTATTTCTTGTGATGCAACCATTACTTGTTCAAGCTTTCCTCCACTAGTCACCACCTTATCAGCTGATGTTCTATAAAAATTTTGATATTTTTAAAATAAATCCAACATTACAATAAGACAAATTTACGAGACCTATCTAAAAAGTAAGGTTACAAAGACTCCAGAGGCTGGGTACACATGGTTTTTATTTTATTTAACTCTTTTCTTCGTTATCGCTTAAACATTGGACCAACCCAGACTGCATAAGCTCGACCGATTATAAAATTTAAACAAAACACCTGATCAGTCTTCTTTGCACAACTTCGTTTTGTAATGAGAGTTCGTAATCATTCTGTAGACATGTTCGGGTATGGCGTCCAATCGCGAGGCATTCATTCATCATGTCAGCGATCCAAAAAGCGGACCGGTTGAACACACAGACCTTATGGCCACTCCTCCTCTTTTAGGGCTTTTTGCGCCATTTTCAGCGATAAATGCGTACCTGGGGTCTTCTGTGATCTGTATGATCACAGAAGTCCCCTCAGAGGCTAACTTACATCGTGCCAAATGAGGTCGCAAACGAGTTTAGACTTTCCCCCTTCCATAAAAACTATATATTTATCTATTTTATGAATTTATGCTACTATCCTTCATTACGGTTTTGATCCCTACTACAGAAATGTCTCGATCTTGACGGTGATTAAATTAAAATCAAAATATTTGTGAATTCGATGCTACGTAAATGTTGTGACCTTACTTTCTGGATGACTCTCATAGATTATAATAATCAAATTCTTACAATAGTAAATTTGCTCCTAATGCTACTGCTTTAGCAGCTGATATTAAACCTTCTGTCCATTGATGATTTCTCTTATAAAATTCTTTAGCAGTATTTGTTCCTTTTCCTTCAGATACAATTTCTGCCTGCAATGATCTAGATTTTTTAACGAGTTCCCTAACGGCACCCATTAGACTTGTACACGCATCCAGAATTTTTTCATTAACTTCTAACTTTATTCCAGAGTCGACAGCTCTGCTAGCTTGAAGCATTGCCTAAATACAAAATATTTGAATTAGTCTTTATTGTAAATATTTCAAAATGCAAAACAACATTTAACTGACCTCAATACGTGCAGCAGCTTCTTCTATGGCCTTATCCATGTTGGCAAGCTCGCCTTCAAAGGAATCACTAGATCCTTCTTCATCTTGTCCACTAACGCGACCTGCAAGTTCTGCAACTGAACCCAACAATTTCCTTATATTAGAAATGTGAGCCTCTGCGTTTGAATCTACACCATTTAACATGCCATTTTCTTTTATTTTAACTGATGTATCCTGTAGTTGAACATAACGTATGCAATTTGTCATCGCATTTGCAAGTTCTCTGCATTCTTGCGCCATATCTTGATTTAAAAAAAAAATTATGAAATTTATATAAATTTATTTATATAAGAATTGTTAAAAATGAGCTTACTTTCGCCAAACACAATATCTTTCGAGGTATTGGATGTTGCTACACCTTCAATTATAACACTGCTTAATAAATGAGTAGCGTTCACGATATGTTTAGCGACGTCTTCACTCGGAGTTTTGTTTTGCTAAAAATAATTAAATTAAAAATTAATGTTGTAATGTACGATGCGAATTATAAAAGTGTTGACTTTATCCACATACCTCAAGAGTTATAAGTGATTTTTCCAAATTTGATAAAGAATTTTCTGTTTGCGGCAAAAGCGTTCTTAAATAATCCGGCCCACACTGTAATGATGAAATCGCCGGATTATCTAATTCTTCTGTTGTTCCTTTGATTATATCATAAGCTGATTGTATACCACATCTCATCGACTGCCATAAAAGTAAAGTAATATTTTCTTTCTCTGGAAAATATGAATTTATTTGTTCATATGTAATTACTATCATACTTTGTCAAACTTTAAAAAATATTTTTTATGTTCAATAAAGATCGCTTAGTCAACATACTAAATATCAATATTCTATATTTAATACTTTTAGCAAAAAAAAAATTTTAGACCCAACAAGGTAGAAACGTCCCTTAAGGTAAATCAATATCGTAATCAAACATTAAAAACCTTTTAGCAACATATCTTCAGAGTCCTTGCACTTCATTGATAGCTCAGCGAGAGACTCTTCCAAAGACCCTTTGTTTTGAAGAAGATCCTGTAATTCAGATTCTAAGTTGTACTTCTCTTTTTTGCACCAATCTAGTTTATTTTCTGTGTTCTTTTATAGTTGTAAGTGTATTGAAAAATAAAATATTTTTATCAAACCAATCCACAAGTATATAACAAAAAAATGTTGCGTCGAATCGCATCCAATATGTTCAATGCAATTATATCATCAAAATCCATTGTTCGACAAATCCAATGCCGGTTTTATAAATTGAAGCATGCAAAAATAAAATTATGATTAGTAACATGCAATAATAACATGCGTAATATGTTAGATATAATATCAAAATACATATTTATATTCTTAAAAAAATAGTAATAGGCTGTTTTAATTTAGACGTGTTGATTGTTAGATGCATATCATTAATATTATTTATCAGATTAATTAAAAGCTACTATGTATATTAACTATTAACACATCTTGAGCGGGATGGGTGATTTTACCCGTTTCAGACTAAATTTTACAGGGATAAAGGTATTTCTACTCGGCAGAAGTTAGTATAATTTCAACCATGGATAGGTATACATTGCAACAACGCGTTTATATTATTCAAATGAACGAACGAGTACTGAATGCTGAGTGATACTAATCAATCTTGAGTGACCTTTTGTGGCTACATTTGAATCATATTGATGTGTCCGATGACTATTTCATATTTGGATGACCCTATATATTATAAGCTGTGACAGTGAGATGTCAACAGTCGTTCTTATTTATATAATCTTAGTAAAGAGGTCTTAA